>OZ025249.1:6796105-6959070 GCA_964019135.1 Arenicola marina | reverse complement strand
GGATCGAGCAAAAAGGGACCGGACAGCAACAAGTAGGTGTGTGAGTGGTGTAAAAATGTGACGGCTGCTGTGAGACGGGTCGCCATTGGAAACGACGGGGGTTAGGCGGGGGTAGGGGGGGGGGGGTCATCCACCTCCTCAGACGATGTGGGAAGGAGGGAGGTGGTGGTAGGTGGGGGGGGGGGTCTGGTGCCAGTTTTGCCTTGCGGATTGACAGGCGGCGAGAAGTGGATTGATTTGGGTCGGTCCAAGACAAGCTGCTGAGAAGCGCTTTTAGCGTTGAGACTTTGCAGAGACGCGAATATGTAGACATCCAGAGGTAGACTACGGGGAGCAGAGAGAGCGGTAGACGGCTAGGGGGAGCAGAGACATTGAGCGGTAGACGGCTAGGGGGAGCAGAGACAGAGCGGTAGACGTCTAGGGGGAGCGGAGACAGAGCGGTAGACGTCTAGGGGCAGCAGAGACAGAGCGGTAGACGTCTAGGGGGAGCAGAGACAGAGCGGTAGACGGCTAGGGGGAGCAGAGAGAGCGGTAGACGGCTAGGGGGAGCAGAGACATTGAGCGGTAGACGGCTAGGGGGAGCAGAGACAGAGCGGTAGACGTCTAGGGGGAGCGGAGACAGAGCGGTAGACGTCTAGGGGGAGCAGAGACAGAGCGGTAGACGTCTAGGGGGAGCAGAGACAGAGCGGTAGACGTCTAGGGGAGCAGAGACATAGAGCGATAGACGTCTAAGGGGAGCAGAGACGTGGAGCGGTAGACGTCTAGGGGGAACAGAGACATAGGGCGATAGACGTCCAGGGGGAGCAGAGACGTGGAGCGGTAGACGTCTAGGGGGAGCAGAGACAGAGCGGTACACGTCTACGGGGGAGCAGAGACAGAGCGGTAGACGTCTAGGAGGAGCAGAGACAGAGCGGTAGACGTCTAGGGGGAGCAGAGACAGAGCGGTAGACGTCTAGGGGGAGCGGAGACAGAGCGGTAGACGTCTAGGGGGAACAGAGACAGAGCGGTAGACGTCTACAGGGAGCAGAGACGTGGAGCGGTAGACGTCTGGGGGGAGCAGAGACATAGAGCGATTGACGTCTAGGGGGAGCAGAGACAGAGCGGTAGACGTCCAGGGGGAGCAGATACAGAGCGGTAGACGTCCAGGGGGAGCAGAGACGTGGAGCGGTAGGCGTCTAGGAGGAGCAGAGACAGAGCGGTAGACGTCTAGGGGGAGCAGAGACAGAGCGGTAGACGTCTAGGGGGAGCAGAGACGTGAAGCGGTAGACGTCTAGGGGAGTAGAGACGTGGAGCGGTAGACGTCTAGGGGGAGCAGAGATGTGGAGCGGTGAACGTCTAGGGGGAGCAGAGACATAAAGCGATGGACGTCTAGGGGAGCAGAGACGTGGAGCGGTAGACGTCTAGGGGAGCAGAGACGTGGAGCGGTAGACGTCTAGGGGAGCAGAGACGTGGAGCGGTAGACGTCTAGTGGAGTAGAGACGTGGAGAGGTAGACGTCTAGGGGGAGCAGAGACGTGGAGCGGTGAACGTCTAGGGGAGCAGAGACGTGGAGCGGTAGACGTCTAGGGGGAGCAGAGACGTGGAGCGGTGAACGTCTAGGGGAGCAGAGACATAGAGCAGTAGACGTCTTGGGGGAGCAGAGACGTAGAGCAGTAGACGTCTAGGGGGAGCATAGACGTGGAGCGGTAGACGTCTAGGGGAGTAGAGACGTGGAGTGGTGACGTCTAGGGGGAGCAGAGACGAAGAGCCGTAGACGTCTAGGGGGAGCAGAGACGTGGAGCGGTGAACGTCTAGGGGGAGCAGAGACATAGAGCAGTAGACGTCTTGGGGGAGCAGAGACGTAGAGCAGTAGACGTCTAGGGGGAGCAGAGACGTGGAGCGGTAGACGTCTAGGGGGAGCAGAGACGTGGAGTGGTGACGTCTAGGGAGAGCAGAGACGTAGAGCCGTAGACGTCTAGGGGAGCAGAGACGTGGAGCGGTAGACGTCTAGGGGGAACAGAGACGTGGCGCGGTAGACGTCTAGGAGAGTATAGACGTGGAGCGGTAGACGTCTAGGGGGGGGGCAGACACCTGGAGCAGTAGACGTCTAGGGGGAGCGGAGACGTGGAGCGGTGAACGTCTAGGGGGAGCAGAGACTTGGAGCAGTAGACGTCTTGGGGAGCAGAGACGTGGGGCGGTAGACGTCTAGGGGGAGCAGAGACGTGGAGCGGTGAACGTCTAGGGGAGCAGAGACGTGGAGCGGTAGACGTCCAGGGGAGCAGAGACATGGAGCGGTAGACGTCTAGGGGAGCAGAGACGTGGAGCGGTAGACGTCTAGGAGGAGCAGAGACGCGGAGCGGTAGACGTATAGGGGGAGCAGAGCCGCGGAGCGGTAGACGTATAGGGGGAGCAGAGACAGAGCGGTAGACGTCTAGGGGAAGCAGAGACGTGGAGCGGTAGACGTCTAGGGGGAGCAGAGACGTGGAGCGGTAGACGTCTAGGGGGAGCAGAGACGTGGAGCGGTAGATGTCTAGGGGGAGTTGATAAATAGAGTGGTGGCCCCATAGGGAAGGATTGCTCGGTTATCTCTATTCTCATGATTTCAAATGGGGAAGTGCACATGAAGGCAAAATAGAACCATGAAACATGTAATGAAATGGGTTTGGGTGAAACAAGTCAGAGATGCAGATTTCAGGGTTCGAACCAGAGTGTGGTGGGACAGAAGCGGGGGAGGACGTGTCCCTGCTTTCCCTCTTAACTTACTGGCGATCCTCCTGAGTGTGGTGGGACAAAAGCGGGAGAGGACGTGTCCCTGCTTTCCCTCTTAACTTACTGGCGATCCCCCTGAGTGTGGTGGGACAGAAGCGGGAGAGGACGTGTCCCTGCTTTCCCTCTTAACTTACTGGCGATCCCCCTGAGTGTGGTGGGACAGAAGCGGGAGAGGACGTGTCCCTGCTTTCCCTCTTAACTTACTGGCGATCCCCTTGAGTGTGGTGGGACAGAAGCGGGAGAGGACGTGTCCCTGCTTTCCCTCTTAACTTACTGGCGATCCCCCTGAGTGTGGTGGGACAGAAGCGGGAGAGGACGTGTCCCTGCTTTCCCTCTCAACCTACTGGCGATCCCCCTGAGTGTGGTGGGACAGAAGCGGGAGAGGACGTGTCCCTGCTTTCCCTCTTAACTTACTGGCGATCCCCCTGAGTGTGGCGGGACAGAAGCGGGAGAGGACGTGTCCCTGCTTTCCCTCTTAACTTACTGGCGATCCGCCTGAGTGTGGCGGGACAGAAGCGGGAGAGGACGTGTCCCTGCTTTCCCTCTTAACTTACTGGCGATCCTCCTGACTGTGGTGGGACAGAAGCGGGAGAGGGCGTGTCCCTGCTTTCCCTCTTAACTTACTGGCGATCCCCCTGAGTGTGGTGGGACAGAAGCGGGAGAGGACGTGTCCCTGCTTTCCCTCTTAACTTACTGGCGATCCCCCTGAGTGTGGTGGGACAGAAGCGGGAGAGGACGTGTCCCTGCTTTCCCTCTTAACTTACTGGCGATCCCCCTGAGTGTGGTGGGACAGAAGCGGGAGAGGACGTGTCCCTGCTTTCCCTCTTAACTTACTGGCGATCCCCCTGAGTGTGGTGGGATAGAAGCGGGAGAGGACGTGTCCCTGCTTTCCCTCTTAACTTACTGGCGATCCCCCTGAGTGTGGTGGGACAGAAGCGGGAGAGGACGTGTCCCTGCTTTCCCTCTTAACCTACTGGCGATCCTCCTGACTGTGGTGGGACAGAAGCGGGAGAGGACGTGTCCCTGCTTTCCCTCTTAACTTACTGGCGATCCCCCTGAGTGTGGCGGGACAGAAGCGGGAGAGGACGTGTCCCTGCTTTCCCTCTTAACTTACTGGCGATCCCCCTGAGTGTGGCGGGACAGAAGCGGGAGAGGACGTGTCCCTGCTTTCCCTCTTAACTTACTGGCGATCCCCCTGAGTGTGGTGGGACAGAAGCGGGAGAGGACGTGTCCCTGCTTTCCCTCTTAACTTACTGGCGATCCCCCTGAATGTGGTGGGACAGAAGCGGGAGAGGACGTGTCCCTGCTTTCCCTCTTAACTTACTGGCGATCCCCCTGAGTGTGGTGGGACAGAAGCGGGAGAGGACGTATCCCTGCTTTCCCTCTTAACCTACTGGCGATCCCCCTGAGTGTGGTGGGACAGAAGCGGGAGAGGACGTGTCCCTGCTTTCCCTCTTAACTTACTGGCGATCCCCCTGAGTGTGGTGGGACAAAAGCGGGAGAGGACGTGTCCCTGCTTTCCCTCTTAACTTACTGGCGATCCCCTTGAGTGTGGTGGGACAGAAGCGGGAGAGGACGTGGGCCTGCTTTCCCTCTTAACCTACTGGCGATCCCCCTGAGTGTGGTGGGACAGAAGCGGGAGAGGACGTGTCCCTGCTTTCCCTCTTAACTTACTGGCGATCCCCCTGAGTGTGGCGGGACAGAAGCGGGAGAGGACGTGTCCCTGCTTTCCCTCTTAACTTACTGGCGATCCCCCTGAGTGTGGTGGGACAGAAGCGGGAGAGGACGTGTCCCTGCTTTCCTTCTTAACTTACTGGCGATCCCCCTGAGTGTGGTGGGACAGAAGCGGGAGAGGACGTGTCCCTGCTTTCCCTCTTAACTTACTGGCGATCCCCCTGAGTGTGGTGGGACAGAAGCGGGAGAGGACGTGTCCCTGCTTTCCCTCTTAACTTACTGGCGATCCCCCTGAGTGTGGTGGGACAGAAGCGGGAGAGGACGTGTCCCTTTTTTCCCTCTTAACTTACTGGCGATCCCCCTGAGTGTGGTGGGACAGAAGCGGGAGAGGACGTGTCCCTGCTTTCCCTCTTAACTTACTGGCGATCCCCCTGAGTGTGGTGGGACAGAAGCGGGAGAGGACGTGTCCCTGCTTTCCCTCTTAACTTACTGGCGATCCCCCTGAGTGTGGTGGGACAGAAGCGGGAGAGGACGTGTCCCTGCTTTCCCTCTTAACTTACTGGCGATCCCCTTGAGTGTGGTGGGACAGAAGCGGGAGAGGACGTGTCCCTGCTTTCCCTCTTAACTTACTGGCGATCCCCCTGACTGTGGTGGGACAGAAGCGGGAGAGGACGTGTCCCTGCTTTCCCTCTTAACTTACTGGCGATCCCCCTGAGTGTGGTGGGACAGAAGCGGGAGAGGACGTGTCCCTGCTTTCCCTCTTAACTTACTGGCGATCCCCCTGAGTGTGGTGGGACAGAAGCGGGAGAGGACGTGTCCCTGCTTTCCCTCTTAACTTACTGGCGATCCCCCTGAGTGTGGTGGGACAGAAGCGGGAGAGGACGTGTCCCTGCTTTCCCTCTTAACTTACTGGCGATCCCCCTGAGTGTGGCGGGACAGAAGCGGGAGAGGACGTGTCCCTGCTTTCCCTCTTAACTTACTGGCGATCCCCCTGAGTGTGGTGGGACAGAAGCGGGAGAGGACGTGTCCCTGCTTTCCCTCTTAACTTACTGGCGATCCCCCTGAGTGTGGTGGGACAGAAGCGGGAGAGGACGTGTCCCTGCTTTCCCTCTTAACTTACTGGCGATCCCCCTGAGTGTGGCGGGACAGAAGCGGGAGAGGACGTGTCCCTGCTTTCCCTCTTAACTTACTGGCGATCCCCCTGAGTGTGGCGGGACAGAAGCGGGAGAGGACGTGTCCCTGCTTTCCCTCTTAACTTACTGGCGATCCCCCTGAGTGTGGTGGGACAGAAGCGGGAGAGGACGTGTCCCTGCTTTCCCTCTTAACTTACTGGCGATCCCCCTGAGTGTGGTGGGACAGAAGCGGGAGAGGACGTGTCCCTGCTTTCCCTCTTAACTTACTGGCGATCCCCCTGAGTGTGGCGGGACAGAAGCGGGAGAGGACGTGTCCCTGCTTTCCCTCTTAACTTACTGGCGATCCCCCTGAGTGTGGCGGGACAGAAGCGGGAGAGGACGTGTCCCTGCTTTCCCTCTTAACTTACTGGCGATCCCCCTGAGTGTGGCGGGACAGAAGCGGGAGAGGACGTGTCCCTGCTTTCCCTCTTAACTTACTGGCGATCCCCCTGAGTGTGGCGGGACAGAAGCGGGAGAGGACGTGTCCCTGCTTTCCCTCTTAACTTACTGGCGATCCCCCTGAGTGTGGTGGGACAGAAGCGGGAGAGGACGTGTCCCTGCTTTCCCTCTTAACTTACTGGCGATCCTCCTGACTGTGGTGGGACAGAAGCGGGAGAGGACGTGTCCCTGCTTTCCCTCTTAACTTACTGGCGATCCCCCTGAGTGTGGTGGGACAGAAGCGGGAGAGGACGTGTCCCTGCTTTCCCTCTTAACTTACTGGCGATCCCCCTGAGTGTGGTGGGACAGAAGCGGGAGAGGACGTGTCCCTGCTTTCCCTCTTAACTTACTGGCGATCCCCCTGAGTGTGGTGGGACAGAAGCGGGAGAGGACGTGTCCCTGCTTTCCCTCTTAACTTACTGGCGATCCCCCTGAGTGTGGTGGGACAGAAGCGGGAGAGGACGTGTCCCTGCTTTCCCTCTTAACTTACTGGCGATCCCCCTGAGTGTGGTGGGACAGAAGCGGGAGAGGACGTGTCCCTGCTTTCCCTCTTAACTTACTGGCGATCCCCCTGAGTGTGGTGGGATAGAAGCGGGAGAGGACGTGTCCCTGCTTTCCCTCTTAACTTACTGGCGATCCTCCTGACTGTGGTGGGACAGAAGCGGGAGAGGACGTGTCCCTGCTTTCCCTCTTAACTTACTGGCGATCCCCCTGAGTGTGGTGGGACAGAAGCGGGAGAGGACGTGTCCCTGCTTTCCCTCTTAACTTACTGGCGATCCCCCTGAGTGTGGTGGGACAGAAGCGGGAGAGGACGTGTCCCTGCTTTCCCTCTTAACTTACTGGCGATCCCCCTGAGTGTGGTGGGACAGAAGCGGGAGAGGACGTGTCCCTGCTTTCCCTCTTAACTTACTGGCGATCCTCCTGACTGTGGTGGGACAGAAGCGGGAGAGGACGTGTCCCTGCTTTCCCTCTTAACTTACTGGCGATCCCCCTGAGTGTGGTGGGACAGAAGCGGGAGAGGACGTGTCCCTGCTTTCCCTCTTAACTTACTGGCGATCCCCCTGAGTGTGGCGGGACAGAAGCGGGAGAGGACGTGTCCCTGCTTTCCCTCTTAACTTACTGGCGATCCCCCTGAGTGTGGCGGGACAGAAGCGGGAGAGGACGTGTCCCTGCTTTCCCTCTTAACTTACTGGCGATCCCCCTGAGTGTGGCGGGACAGATGCGGGAGAGGACGTGTCCCTGCTTTCCCTCTTAACTTACTGGCGATCCTCCTGAGTGTGGTGGGACAGAAGCGGGAGAGGACGTGTCCCTGCTTTCCCTCTTAACTTACTGGCGATCCCCCTGAGTGTGGTGGGACAGAAGCGGGAGAGGACGTGTCCCTGCTTTCCCTCTTAACTTACTGGCGATCCCCCTGAGTGTGGTGGGATAGAAGCGGGAGAGAACGTGTCCCTGCTTTCCCTCTTAACTTACTGGCGATCCCCCTGAGTGTGGTGGGACAGAAGCGGGAGAGGACGTGTCCCTGCTTTCCCTCTTAATTTACTGGTGATCCCCCTGAGTGTGGTGGGACAGAAGCGGGAGAGGACGTGTCCCTGCTTTCCCTCTTAACTTACTGGCGATCCCCCTGAGTGTGGTGGGACAGAAGCGGGAGAGGACGTGTCCCTGCTTTCCCTCTTAACTTACTGGCGATCCCCCAGAGTGTGGTGGGACAGAAGCGGGAGAGGACGTGTCCCTGCTTTCCCTCTTAACTTACTGGTGATCCCCCTGAGTGTGGTGGGACAGAAGCGGGAGAGGACGTGTCCCTGCTTTCCCTCTTAACTTACTGGCGATCCCCCTGAGTGTGGTGGGACAGAAGCGGGAGAGGACGTGTCCCTGCTTTCCCTCTTAACTTACTGGCGATCCCCCTGAGTGTGGTGGGACAGAAGCGGGAGAGGACGTGTCCCTGCTTTCCCTCTTAACTTACTGGCGATCCCCCAGAGTGTGGTGGGACAGAAGCGGGAGAGGACGTGTCCCTGCTTTCCCTCTTAACTTACTGGCGATCCCCCTGAGTGTGGTGGGACAGAAGCGGGAGAGGACGTGTCCCTGCTTTCCCTCTTAACTTACTGGCGATCCCCCTGAGTGTGGCGGGACAGAAGCGGGAGAGGACGTGTCCCTGCTTTCCCTCTTAACTTACTGGCGATCCCCCTGAGTGTGGTGGGACAGAAGCGGGAGAGGACGTGTCCCTGCTTTCCCTCTTAACTTACTGGCGATCCCCCTGAGTGTGGTGGGACAGAAGCGGGAGAGGACGTGTCCCTGCTTTCCCTCTTAACTTACTGGCGATCCCCCAGAGTGTGGTGGGACAGAAGCGGGAGAGGACGTGTCCCTGCTTTCCCTCTTAACTTACTGGCGATCCCCCTGAGTGTGGTGGGACAGAAGCGGGAGAGGACGTGTCCCTGCTTTCCCTCTTAACTTACTGGCGATCCCCCTGAGTGTGGTGGGACAGAAGCGGGAGAGGACGTGTCCCTGCTTTCCCTCTTAACTTACTGGCGATCCCCCTGAGTGTGGTGGGACAGAAGCGGGAGAGGACGTGTCCCTGCTTTCCCTCTTAACTTACTGGCGATCCCCCTGAGTGTGGTGGGACAGAAGCGGGAGAGGACGTGTCCCTGCTTTCCCTCTTAACTTACTGGCGATCCCCCTGAGTGTGGTGGGATAGAAGCGGGAGAGGACGTGTCCCTGCTTTCCCTCTTAACTTACTGGCGATCCTCCTGACTGTGGTGGGACAGAAGCGGGAGAGGACGTGTCCCTGCTTTCCCTCTTAACTTACTGGCGATCCCCCTGAGTGTGGTGGGACAGAAGCGGGAGAGGACGTGTCCCTGCTTTCCCTCTTAACTTACTGGCGATCCCCCTGAGTGTGGTGGGACAGAAGCGGGAGAGGACGTGTCCCTGCTTTCCCTCTTAACTTACTGGCGATCCCCCTGAGTGTGGTGGGACAGAAGCGGGAGAGGACGTGTCCCTGCTTTCCCTCTTAACTTACTGGCGATCCTCCTGACTGTGGTGGGACAGAAGCGGGAGAGGACGTGTCCCTGCTTTCCCTCTTAACTTACTGGCGATCCCCCTGAGTGTGGTGGGACAGAAGCGGGAGAGGACGTGTCCCTGCTTTCCCTCTTAACTTACTGGCGATCCCCCTGAGTGTGGCGGGACAGAAGCGGGAGAGGACGTGTCCCTGCTTTCCCTCTTAACTTACTGGCGATCCCCCTGAGTGTGGCGGGACAGAAGCGGGAGAGGACGTGTCCCTGCTTTCCCTCTTAACTTACTGGCGATCCCCCTGAGTGTGGTGGGACAGAAGCGGGAGAGGACGTGTCCCTGCTTTCCCTCTTAACTTACTGGCGATCCCCCTGAGTGTGGTGGGACAGAAGCGGGAGAGGACGTGTCCCTGCTTTCCCTCTTAACTTACTGGCGATCCCCCAGAGTGTGGTGGGACAGAAGCGGGAGAGGACGTGTCCCTGCTTTCCCTCTTAACTTACTGGCGATCCCCCTGAGTGTGGTGGGACAGAAGCGGGAGAGGACGTGTCCCTGCTTTCCCTCTTAACTTACTGGCGATCCCCCTGAGTGTGGTGGGACAGAAGCGGGAGAGGACGTGTCCCTGCTTTCCCTCTTAACTTACTGGCGATCCCCCTGAGTGTGGTGGGACAGAAGCGGGAGAGGACGTGTCCCTGCTTTCCCTCTTAACTTACTGGCGATCCCCCTGAGTGTGGTGGGACAGAAGCGGGAGAGGACGTGTCCCTGCTTTCCCTCTTAACTTACTGGCGATCCCCCTGAGTGTGGTGGGATAGAAGCGGGAGAGGACGTGTCCCTGCTTTCCCTCTTAACTTACTGGCGATCCTCCTGACTGTGGTGGGACAGAAGCGGGAGAGGACGTGTCCCTGCTTTCCCTCTTAACTTACTGGCGATCCCCCTGAGTGTGGTGGGACAGAAGCGGGAGAGGACGTGTCCCTGCTTTCCCTCTTAACTTACTGGCGATCCCCCTGAGTGTGGTGGGACAGAAGCGGGAGAGGACGTGTCCCTGCTTTCCCTCTTAACTTACTGGCGATCCCCCTGAGTGTGGTGGGACAGAAGCGGGAGAGGACGTGTCCCTGCTTTCCCTCTTAACTTACTGGCGATCCTCCTGACTGTGGTGGGACAGAAGCGGGAGAGGACGTGTCCCTGCTTTCCCTCTTAACTTACTGGCGATCCCCCTGAGTGTGGTGGGACAGAAGCGGGAGAGGACGTGTCCCTGCTTTCCCTCTTAACTTACTGGCGATCCCCCTGAGTGTGGTGGGACAGAAGCGGGAGAGGACGTGTCCCTGCTTTCCCTCTTAACTTACTGGCGATCCCCCTGAGTGTGGTGGGACAGAAGCGGGAGAGGACGTGTCCCTGCTTTCCCTCTTAACTTACTGGCGATCCCCCTGAGTGTGGTGGGATAGAAGCGGGAGAGGACGTGTCCCTGCTTTCCCTCTTAACTTACTGGCGATCCTCCTGACTGTGGTGGGACAGAAGCGGGAGAGGACGTGTCCCTGCTTTCCCTCTTAACTTACTGGCGATCCCCCTGAGTGTGGTGGGACAGAAGCGGGAGAGGACGTGTCCCTGCTTTCCCTCTTAACTTACTGGCGATCCCCCTGAGTGTGGTGGGACAGAAGCGGGAGAGGACGTGTCCCTGCTTTCCCTCTTAACTTACTGGCGATCCCCCTGAGTGTGGTGGGACAGAAGCGGGAGAGGACGTGTCCCTGCTTTCCCTCTTAACTTACTGGCGATCCTCCTGACTGTGGTGGGACAGAAGCGGGAGAGGACGTGTCCCTGCTTTCCCTCTTAACTTACTGGCGATCCCCCTGAGTGTGGTGGGACAGAAGCGGGAGAGGACGTGTCCCTGCTTTCCCTCTTAACTTACTGGCGATCCCCCTGAGTGTGGCGGGACAGAAGCGGGAGAGGACGTGTCCCTGCTTTCCCTCTTAACTTACTGGCGATCCCCCTGAGTGTGGCGGGACAGAAGCGGGAGAGGACGTGTCCCTGCTTTCCCTCTTAACTTACTGGCGATCCCCCTGAGTGTGGTGGGACAGAAGCGGGAGAGGACGTGTCCCTGCTTTCCCTCTTAACTTACTGGCGATCCCCCTGAGTGTGGTGGGACAGAAGCGGGAGAGGACGTGTCCCTGCTTTCCCTCTTAACTTACTGGCGATCCCCCAGAGTGTGGTGGGACAGAAGCGGGAGAGGACGTGTCCCTGCTTTCCCTCTTAACTTACTGGCGATCCCCCTGAGTGTGGTGGGACAGAAGCGGGAGAGGACGTGTCCCTGCTTTCCCTCTTAACTTACTGGCGATCCCCCTGAGTGTGGTGGGACAGAAGCGGGAGAGGACGTGTCCCTGCTTTCCCTCTTAACTTACTGGCGATCCCCCTGAGTGTGGTGGGACAGAAGCGGGAGAGGACGTGTCCCTGCTTTCCCTCTTAACTTACTGGCGATCCCCCTGAGTGTGGTGGGACAGAAGCGGGAGAGGACGTGTCCCTGCTTTCCCTCTTAACTTACTGGCGATCCCCCTGAGTGTGGTGGGATAGAAGCGGGAGAGGACGTGTCCCTGCTTTCCCTCTTAACTTACTGGCGATCCTCCTGACTGTGGTGGGACAGAAGCGGGAGAGGACGTGTCCCTGCTTTCCCTCTTAACTTACTGGCGATCCCCCTGAGTGTGGTGGGACAGAAGCGGGAGAGGACGTGTCCCTGCTTTCCCTCTTAACTTACTGGCGATCCCCCTGAGTGTGGTGGGACAGAAGCGGGAGAGGACGTGTCCCTGCTTTCCCTCTTAACTTACTGGCGATCCCCCTGAGTGTGGTGGGACAGAAGCGGGAGAGGACGTGTCCCTGCTTTCCCTCTTAACTTACTGGCGATCCTCCTGACTGTGGTGGGACAGAAGCGGGAGAGGACGTGTCCCTGCTTTCCCTCTTAACTTACTGGCGATCCCCCTGAGTGTGGTGGGACAGAAGCGGGAGAGGACGTGTCCCTGCTTTCCCTCTTAACTTACTGGCGATCCCCCTGAGTGTGGCGGGACAGAAGCGGGAGAGGACGTGTCCCTGCTTTCCCTCTTAACTTACTGGCGATCCCCCTGAGTGTGGCGGGACAGAAGCGGGAGAGGACGTGTCCCTGCTTTCCCTCTTAACTTACTGGCGATCCCCCTGAGTGTGGCGGGACAGATGCGGGAGAGGACGTGTCCCTGCTTTCCCTCTTAACTTACTGGCGATCCTCCTGAGTGTGGTGGGACAGAAGCGGGAGAGGACGTGTCCCTGCTTTCCCTCTTAACTTACTGGCGATCCCCCTGAGTGTGGTGGGACAGAAGCGGGAGAGGACGTGTCCCTGCTTTCCCTCTTAACTTACTGGCGATCCCCCTGAGTGTGGTGGGATAGAAGCGGGAGAGGACGTGTCCCTGCTTTCCCTCTTAACTTACTGGCGATCCCCCTGAGTGTGGTGGGACAGAAGCGGGAGAGGACGTGTCCCTGCTTTCCCTCTTAACTTACTGGTGATCCCCCTGAGTGTGGTGGGACAGAAGCGGGAGAGGACGTGTCCCTGCTTTCCCTCTTAACTTACTGGCGATCCCCCTGAGTGTGGTGGGACAGAAGCGGGAGAGGACGTGTCCCTGCTTTCCCTCTTAACTTACTGGCGATCCCCCAGAGTGTGGTGGGACAGAAGCGGGAGAGGACGTGTCCCTGCTTTCCCTCTTAACTTACTGGTGATCCCCCTGAGTGTGGTGGGACAGAAGCGGGAGAGGACGTGTCCCTGCTTTCCCTCTTAACTTACTGGCGATCCCCCTGAGTGTGGTGGGACAGAAGCGGGAGAGGACGTGTCCCTGCTTTCCCTCTTAACTTACTGGCGATCCCCCTGAGTGTGGTGGGACAGAAGCGGGAGAGGACGTGTCCCTGCTTTCCCTCTTAACTTACTGGCGATCCCCCAGAGTGTGGTGGGACAGAAGCGGGAGAGGACGTGTCCCTGCTTTCCCTCTTAACTTACTGGCGATCCCCCTGAGTGTGGTGGGACAGAAGCGGGAGAGGACGTGTCCCTGCTTTCCCTCTTAACTTACTGGCGATCCCCCTGAGTGTGGCGGGACAGAAGCGGGAGAGGACGTGTCCCTGCTTTCCCTCTTAACTTACTGGCGATCCCCCTGAGTGTGGTGGGACAGAAGCGGGAGAGGACGTGTCCCTGCTTTCCCTCTTAACTTACTGGCGATCCCCCTGAGTGTGGTGGGACAGAAGCGGGAGAGGACGTGTCCCTGCTTTCCCTCTTAACTTACTGGCGATCCCCCAGAGTGTGGTGGGACAGAAGCGGGAGAGGACGTGTCCCTGCTTTCCCTCTTAACTTACTGGCGATCCCCCTGAGTGTGGTGGGACAGAAGCGGGAGAGGACGTGTCCCTGCTTTCCCTCTTAACTTACTGGCGATCCCCCAGAGTGTGGTGGGACAGAAGCGGGAGAGGACGTGTCCCTGCTTTCCCTCTTAACTTACTGGCGATCCCCCTGAGTGTGGTGGGACAGAAGCGGGAGAGGACGTGTCCCTGCTTTCCCTCTTAACTTACTGGCGATCCCCCTGAGTGTGGTGGGACAGAAGCGGGAGAGGACGTGTCCCTGCTTTCCCTCTTAACTTACTGGCGATCCCCCTGAGTGTGGTGGGACAGAAGCGGGAGAGGACGTGTCCCTGCTTTCCCTCTTAACTTACTGGCGATCCCACAGAGTGTGGTGGGACAGAAGCGGGAGAGGACGTGTCCCTGCTTTCCCTCTTAACTTACTGGCGATCCCCCAGAGTGTGGTGGGACAGAAGCGGGAGAGGACGTGTCCCTGCTTTCCCTCTTAACTTACTGGCGATCCTCCTGAGTGTGGTGGGACAGAAGCGGGAGAGGACGTGTCCCTACTTTCCCTCTTAACTTACTGGCGATCCCCCTGAGTGTGGTGGGACAGAAGCGGGAGAGGACGTGTCCCTGCTTTCCCTCTTAACTTACTGGCGATCCCCCTGAGTGTGGTGGGACAGAAGCGGGAGAGGACGTGTCCCTGCTTTCCCTCTTAACCTACTGGCGATCCCCCTGAGTGTGGCGGGACAGATGCGGGAGAGGACGTGTCCCTGCTTTCCCTGTTAACTTGGCGGCTGTGGCGTCAAGCAGAGACGAACCTGTCGCTCTCGCTTCATCGTCTCGGTGTGGTTAGGCCGTAAGACAAGCAGAAAAACAATCCACATTTCCCAGATATATAGGTCTATATATACATATATATTATATGTGTGTGTGTGCGTCTATACGTAATACTGTTGGTTAGTTTTCCGTGCTATTCTCCCGTTGTCTGGGTTCTCGACAAGAGAAGAGCCTTGCTGTACCACTGGGCGACCAGCCAAACGATTTGCTGTGTAGTGACGGGCCACATGCAACTGGTCCATTGCGCACCCGTTCGCTATATTCCTTCATATACAGTTATACAGGCTGTATGTAAATAGATCTTGATGCCAGGTATGTGTGTGTGTGTTTGATGGGGGTGGAGCGAGGGTGGGTGGCTGGGTGGGTGGAGAGGTGGGTGGGTGGTCCACTTCGTTTGGCGTGTCGCGGCGGCCCAGCGTGATGCATTGTGGGTAATGCGTGCCATGGCCTGGCACCAAGATTGCAGCTGGCCCCCTAGCGGACGGTGGTGGTGGTATTAAGGCGTCGATACAAGCGCGCGCTCGAAAGGTCAAAAGCTATGACCACACAACAGGATGGCTGGCACAGGACTTTAACCTTCTGTCCGGATCAAGAAGAAAGGACCAAGGGCCACATAACAGCGGTTGGGGCGATCCAGAGACATACAGGAGGCCAGCCGGAGTGGCAGGGTCGACGACCGCCACCCTCTCCCGCCACCCCCTCTTGTTGCGTTGTTACCCCACCCCACCCCATATCCTCCCCCCACTCCTCCACAACCCACGGACCACCGCTTATATGTATGCGAGTAATGTTCTACCAACACGAGACCATCTGTTGCTGATTGAGCCTGCTTGCCTTGGCCAGAAGGCCAGTTTCTTGTAATTCATGAAGGCGCTGGAGTGAGGAGTGGCACAACCAGGAGGATGAAGCGGGGGGGGGGGGGTTATTACATTACAAAACTGGAGGTGGTGGGTTAATAATTGACCAATCATTGGATACCGATAGTCGGACCTACGTCGGCGATAAACTGGCAAGCGACTTGGGTGCTATAGGGATGTCAACTGTGAGACCGTCAGAGCAATACGTTGGTGGCACGGCATCGCATAGATTGGTTGTCAGAGCTGGTGTCACAGCATCGCTTAGATTGGTTGTCAGAACTGGTGTCACAGCATTGCTTTAGATTTGTTGTCAGAGCTGGTGTCACAGCATCGCTTAGATTGGTTGTCAGAGCTGGTGTAAGAGCATCACTTAGATTGGTCGTCAGAGCTGATGTCAGAACCTCGTTCAGATCGGTGATCAGAGCTGGTGTCAGAACATAGTTCAGGTATGTGTTCAGACCTGGTGTCAGAACATAGTTCAGATTGGTGATCAGAGCTGGTGGCAGAACATAGTTCAGATTGGTACGTTTTTTTGACGTCGTTGCATCTTTGTGCCCAAAGGCAGTACACCCCCCCCTACCCCCGCTTCCCCTCCCTACTCCCACCAGGTCCGCCTGCTATCCATGTCCCAGTCCTCAGGTGGCGGTAGAACACGTGGTCCGCACCGCTCGCTATGTGCCTGGGCGGTCAGCATCCAGGTAACTAACAAGGCCGAGCGAATAATAGCGAGGCAAATAACACTTGTCAGGTTCTTGTGATGTTTGCGTCGTGTGTCGGGAAGATCATAGGGAGACGTGGGACCACATAGGACATAACCGGTGATTGATAGCCACAAAACAAGATTCGCCCAGAGATGGAGAGCACGAAACAGGACGAAAAGGAGGGATGGGCGGTGTGGCGGGAGGAGAAAACTAAAAGTGGGGAAAGGGAAAACAAGGCGACAGCACCCTATATCGATGGGGAATACAGACGTTAAGTAAGTGAATGTAGGTCACGGGACTGTGCAGTGGACTGTGTTGCACTCCAGGCCAGTGCGGCCGGACCTGTGTGCTTGCCGTGAGCGTCATTACGTAAAGACGCAACGTCGTTTGGCGTACACGTGTTGTAGCTTCACTTTGTGATGCCATGGACACCGCCATCGTCACGTAACGTGACTCGCAGCACCGGGGCGGCACCTCTGATCGTGTGTCACCAACATTCAGATACTTTTTGGTTTTAAACGTCCTTCCAAACACATAGCCGGGAACGTTAAATTTATAGTCAGTTTAAATATCAGTTTGAACCTTGTATACGGGTCATGGACTCCCAACGCTTATGGCGTAAGCGGAACCCCATCTCAAATTGCGTCCCGTTCTTCTAGTTATTTAAGTGGGCCTCTTTATTGCGCCAAACTGAAAGCCTTCCATTTGAAATCGTCTGTTTTTACTCTGTCTGGCCGATGTCATGCGCAAAAATTAATTATATCGTTTAGGACAAAACTGATTTTTGTTGAATACTATGAGGCAGGTGTTAAGTTTACCTTTAGTCGTTGGTATTAAGGGATATCTTGACTCACGCGGTGTGTTGTGTGTGTAGCTGACTCTTTAGAAAGGAGGATCTCTGGTTGGAAGCTCTTCAATGGAAACAACTAAGACAAGCTTCCGGGGAGGCCATTGAAAGCAGCAGGAGTTTTTACACGTCCATCGTTTTCCAGAGGCGTCGTTTTACACGTTCATCGCAGCGCGTCTCGCAGACCTCACGGTGGGCTCGGCGCTATCAGAATCGGGGAATAAACTTAACGTGTGTCTCTTTATTTGTAGCGTATTTACATAGTTACCTTTATGTTGGCACCGCGCCCGGATGTTGCCTTGATACATCAGGGGGTGGGGGAAGGGGGATGGGGGGGGGGGGGGAGGGGAGGGTGTCAGGGCCGCAGGCCCTGGAGATAGTAGCACAAAGCTACCTGGATAGACATACAGGTTCTACTGTTTTCACCGGTTGTGTGTTGGGTGGTCGTCGGCAAATGTGAAGAGCGACTTGATCATTACTCAGTCGGATTCGATGTTACAGTTACAGTTTGGGGCAATTACCTCCAACAAAAGAGCTCCGAGGTAGAATATGTAACTGCTGCTGAAACAAGCGTGCTATCGCCGTGACAAGTGAGCCGCTCGCGCCTCCTTGTCCAACACCGTGCGCCTTTATCTACTTATATGTAGCTGTTTTTTGTGAGGCGGAGACATTTCTGCATGGGCATCAGGGCGATTTGATTCAGTCTGACTGCCGTAGCATTGCGAGCCGGTAATGGCCGCTGTATGGGCGATAACAGCATGAGAAGACGCCGCACTACGGACGCCCATTAAGGGCATCTTACGTTTTGGTACAAGGACGGGGGCTTTTTGAAGAAAAAAAACCCCACCACACACGGGGGGTAGCAGCCTTAATGCGGTGAATCCTTTCCCTTCTGCTGAAGATACCAGCTCGGCTAGACAGGCTAAAACTTGTCGTTTCGGGACACCCCCTCCGTCTGACACCCCCAGTGATGGATGGATGTTTGAAAGATGATTCCTTTAAATGAAGATGTCAAATTTCACCATCGCCATGCATTAAATAAAGTTTTTTCGCAAGTCTCTCACCTATCGGATAGTGCACTTTGTCGATGAAATAATGAAGACGGGGTTTCTTTGGCCAAATGGCGAACACAGTTGTATGTTGTTTATATGGTTGTCAGGGCGTAGCGGAGGTCATGTAGATGGTTGTCAGGGCGTAGCGGAAGTCATGTAGATGGTTGTCAGTACGTAGCGGATGTTATGTAGATTGGTTGTCAGTACGTAGCGGACGTTATGTAGATGGTTGTCAGGGCGTAGCGGATGTTATGTAGATTGGTTGTCAGTACGTAGCGGACGTTATGTAGATGGTTGTCAGTACGTAGCGGATGTTATGTAGATGGTTGTCAGTACGTAGCGGACGTTATGTAGATGGTTGTCAGTAGGTAGGGATGTTTTGTGGATAGTTTCCAGTAGGGACGTCGCTGGCACATCCTTGGTATGCCGCCGTCGTGTACCTGTGCAAAAATATCACGGTTGACTTAGATCGTAATTTCTTGTAACATGTTTGGCAGGATCGTAAAATTGGAGAGGCCTGGAGCTGTAAGAAAATTCGACATACCATGAGAACGTGTCAATGATTAGTAAAGAAATATGGCAATAAATCTAGTTTTCATCGCTAATGCTACACGTCTTTTATCAACCAGTCCGACCCATTCTCCTCCTGAAGGTGGCAGAGGATATGTCAGCGGCAGAATGGGATCAAAGAGGGAGCCCTCTGGGTGAGTCCGCTCGAGTGGAAGGCTGTTTATGATGCGGGGTGGCGTGGGGGGGGGGGGGTCGCTTCAGTCGATCACCCAGCGCCCTTCACCATGGATAATGGGGTGTGTAAAGAGGCCAAAAGGTGTGACAGTGTATCATTCCTATATGAGGGTGAAAAGCTCTGTTGTGTGGAGGAGAAGAGAAGATGAAAGATGGGTTCTTGCTTTGGGGGGTGGCGGAGGTGGGGGTTAACTTCATAAACTGAGTTTGTTGGTGAGTTTGTTGATGTGTTGGACGACCAGGGTCAGGCGACCGGCGTGGGAGGCTGGTATATGGATACCAGGTGGGCACGGTTGGGAATCAGGGTTGTCACCGCGGAAGGCAGAACTGGGTGGGCGATAATAGGGGTTAGAGAGGAGCGTGTCGGGGGGGTGGCTGACGTTCGGGTTGCTGCTGTGTCGCGGTTGGATAGAGGGTGAGTCGTTTTTTATGAGCGGGTGCCGGGGGCTATAACCCTCTCGTGAATGGTCTTCTAGTCCAGTGGCCACCAATAGGGGGTAAGTTGTGGGCCCCACGACACACCGGCTCGCGCCTGTCCCTCAAGCATTGTATTGTAAAATTGAATTAAAACGAAATTTACCCAGTAAACGAGGGGTGGACTGACGGCGTGTTTCGACAGAAAGAGGATTGGTCTGTGGTGAGACCGACATCGGGGGTGAGTGGGTGGGTAGGGGTAGTTCGGTGTGATTTCAGCGGGAGGTTGGGGGGAGGGGGTTACATTATTGGCGTTGACACTGGGCGATCTAGGCAGCTTTCATAATTTCTTTCAGCGCCATCTCTTGTCAAAGGGTTGAAAAGAGCCAAGCGGAAAATTGAAGAGGAATCATTGGGAGAACGCTGGTCGGATAGGATGGCTGGAGTGCTATTGGGGCTGGGGGCGGCGGGTGGGTGGGGGGGGGGGCTGGCGGGTGAAGATGTCGCACCCCAGGGCTGGGACAAATTGTGAATGAAAACATCAATGGCCGGACAAGGGCAGACAGCGGATCAAAAGCTGGATTGGGAAGGGGCCGCCTTACAGACCCAGACAGACCACACAGGCTGCGTGTTGTCCCGGTCTTAACAAGCTACTCGGAGCCCCAGGGTCCTTCACCCCTGCCCCACCCCAACCACCTCACCCCACCCCACCCTACCCCACCCCACCACACCCCATCCCACCCCACCCCACCCGACCCGACCCGCGGCGCACCCCTAACTAATCCGCCTACACACGGAACGACGAAGACCACGTGTTAGGACCCTCTTCCGAAGTGTCTACCCCCTCATCTCCCCCCCCCCCCCTCACACCCGACAATACCCACTCGCTTTTACCCCCGTGGAGTAACATTTGCTCGTGGGCGCCGGCTCTGACAATGAGGCGGTGGCGGTAGTTAGCACACTTCTAAGGCTGTTCAGACCTCACATCAAGTCACATACCTGACTATAGCCTTCCTCCGCACTACCCTGGCTTCCCCTCCTCGCGCTCCACACCCCACCCCTCCCTAGCTGTGTGTGTCTTCCCAGCGTGCGCGATCTGCGGATACCAAGGACGTCCGGCCAGACAGTCCGTGTGAAACACCAACACCCCGCCAACACCCGACAACACCCGCCGTTAACCCGCCAACACTGCGCCTACACCCCGCCAACATCCCGTCAACAGCCTGCCAATACCCCGCCAACATCCCCCCAACAGCCCGCCAACACCCCGCCAATACCCCGCAAAATCCCCCAGACAACCCGCCAACAGCCTGCCAACAGCCACTAATACCCCGCCAACACCGCGCCTACACCCCGCCAACACCCCGCCAACCGCCCGCCAACAGCCCGCCAACACCCCGCCAACAGCCGCTAACACCTCACCAACAGCCTGCCAATACCCCGCCAACACCCCGCCATCACCCCGCCAACATCCCGCAAACAGCCCGCCAATACCCCGCCAACACCGCGCCTACACCCCGCCAACACCCCGCCAACCGCCCGCCAACACCCCGCCAACAGCCCGCCAACAGCCGCTAATACCCCGCCAACACCCCGCCAATACCCCACCAACATCCCCCCGACACCCCGCCAACAGCCACTAATACCCCGCCAACACCGCGCCTACACCCCGCCAACACCCCGCCAACCGCCCGCCAACAGCCCGCCAACACACCGCCAACAGCCGCTAACACCCCACCAACAGCCTGCCAATACCCCGCCTACACCCCGCCAACACCCCGCCAACCGCCCGCCAACAGCCCGCCAACACCCCGCCAAAAGCCGCTAACACCCCGCCAACAGCCTGCCAACACCCGCCGTTAACCCGCCAACACTGCGCCAACACCCCGCCAACAGCCCGCCACCGGCAAAGCTCATGGATTAAACTGGCGGCACAGCACCGATTCTACCCCCATTCCCTCCCCCGCATCGCCTTCCACCACACCACCTCCACCCCCACCAGCCCCTCCCCCGCACCGCCTTCCACCCCACCACCTTTTGCTCTACATGCGTTCTCAGCAAATTGGTGGCCACCCTGATAGTTCCATCATCTTGAAATCCTTGGTGCGGGATGGTGCACCTCCTATACCCCCCATTCCCCCTCCCCCCATCCGCCCCCCCCCCCTCCCGCACCGCGAACGCGTATATGTCTCGTTTGGTCTCATGTATACCTACTGTTCCCAATGTCTTTTTGGAAACCGCCGATTGTCATGTTAAAACCAATGTCAATCCGACCCCTGCGGGCAAATATGTCTGGCTCATCCTGACAAAGGTCCCGGGCCTCACCCCCCCCCCCCCACACCTACCCGCTACTCCCGCCCCTCATGCACTGTCACCACCCACAGGCGAACAGACCCTGACACATACAGACCCCCCTGGTGTTCCTCTCGCTCTCTGGACAAACACTGATTTGTCTGGCGGTGGCCCCTGTCGTGGTCCCTGGGGTGGTGGCCCCTGGGGTGGTGGCCCCTGGGGTGGTGGCCCCTGGGACGGACATCGACCAGTCAGGGCATCTCCTTGCCGCAGTAAAACTATCTCTGTACAAACAACATAGCCCGGGGCTCATTTGTGAGGCTCTTGTCTTCTTACTGACGACCAGACACCCCGCCAACTCCATATTACTACCCAGCTCACCTCGTTACCATATACCTTGTAGCCTTATATCATTACCCCTGTCGAGATCAACCCCTATGTCGTTACCCATGTAGACCCTGTCTCGTTATCTCTATCTACCCCTAAACCCTTGCTGGGACCCTCCCAGCGCCACTCCCACCTTGTTATCACACAGCTCCCTCCCCCCACCCTACCGACAGACCCCACCGTGTCTCATTTGTTTTCGACTTGTCCACATCCAGGGGTCAGATGACACCTCAAGGTCATGGTCACCTGCCAGGGGTCATCGTTCCTTCATTTTATTAGAGGATCAAAACACACGTCGTCATTTGGGTCTCGTCCGACGTGACGCCAACGTGACGCCGACATGGCACCCGGTTCAGCTGTTCTCTCTCCCTAGCCCCCCCGCCCGTCCCCCTCCCCGCTCACTCGCCGCCATCTGGGTGCATCGCTTGACCTGGTGCCACGAACATTGGCCTGCATATCTGGGCACCACTCTCCTCTCCACTCAGCTTCCCACAAATCTTTTTTTTTTCTATGTCAGGATTGCCCCGTCACTCGGTT
The DNA here is from genome assembly GCA_964019135.1 of Arenicola marina. NCBI lineage: Eukaryota > Metazoa > Annelida > Polychaeta > Arenicolidae > Arenicola > Arenicola marina. The sequence goes on along the minus strand of OZ025249.1, from coordinate 6,937,042 downwards.
TATGATATAATGGCCTTTCATTTAGGTCCGGGATCTATACGCATTGGTCATTTGATGGTCGTTGTCCTTATAAACTATCATTGCATACTATATAAATACTACATGTTTGTTCGAGGATATGCTGATAAATTATTTATTCCTAGCGAGTCCCCTGGTTACCACTTTGATGCAGGCCTACCCATGGTGATATAGATACTAGTGTACGTGTTGCTATTGCACAAACCACGATACAAACTGGTATCTCATTGTGTTTCTGTTTCTCTTTCCAGATGCCTGCATGAGGAACAAAGGTAAGACACACATTTAGTACTATTAGCATCTTCCATAACTCGACATATTAGGATACTAGGCCAAGGCTACCTTTCAACGTCCTGGCTGCAGAACGTTTGTATTTTGTTATCGTAGAATTTTTAAATTTTAAGTTTAGACGACTGAAATCTCTCCTTTCATTAGTATCTAAGCAACCGGTATTGTTGTTATTGGAGCTTTCTCTCATTCCGTTTGCCTATATTCTGTATCCTCACTTAGCCTCTTCGTAAAGTGTTGAAATGATTATTCTTCTAGATAAATTATTAAGTTAAGGAACTTATCTGCGACGTTTTTGCTTGTGGGTAAATTTGTTTTACGAGAAGCAATGCTCTTTTCCTTCTGCGTATTATAGATTCCTACGAATGAATGAATTTGAAATATATAGATATATGCGCAGTCAAAGAAGCGTTATCCGATTTGATGTTAGCGGAACAATGTATAGTGAAAAAAAACACCTTTAAATGGTACCCTTATCAACCAAGCCACGACACATGTACTCGCACGTTGTAGACGGCGGCCGCCTTTATGTATTGGTATTTCCTCGCCGAGTGTTCAACAAGGTATGTTTGCGATGCTGGGACTCATAACTGGGCTCGACATAGTCTTTTCCATCGATCCTTTTCATTGATACCACCCACTGCAGCCTTCTTGTCCGTGTGAGGCAGTGTCCAGGGGTAGCGACCGGGGTGTCCGTGTGAGGCAGTGTCCAGGGGTAGCGGCCGGGGTGTCCGTGTAAAGCAGTGTCCGGGGGTAGCGGCTGGGGTGTCCGTGTAATGCAGTGTCCAGGGGTAGCGGCCGGGGTGTCCGTGTAAGGCAGTGTCCAGGGGTAGCGGCCGGGGTGTCCGTGTAAGGCAGTGTCCAGGGGTAGCGGCCGGGGTGTCCGTGTAAGGCAGTGTCCGGGGGTAGCGGCCGGGGTGTCCGTGTAAGGCAGTGTCCAGGGGTAGCGGCCGGGGTGTCCGTGTAAAGCAGTGTCCAGGGGTAGCGGCTGGCGTGTCCGTGTAAGGCAGTGTCCAGGGGTAGCGGCCGGGGTGTCCGTGAAAGGCAGTGTCCAGGGGTAGCGGCCGGGGTGTCCGTGTAAGGCAGTGTCCAGGGGTAGCGGCCGGGGTGTCCGTGTAAGGCAGTGTCCAGGGGTAGCGGCCGGGGTGTCCGTGTAAGGCAGTGTCCAGGGGTAGCGGCTGGCGTGTCCGTGTAAGGCAGTGTCCAGGGGTAGCGGCCGGGGTGTCCGTGTAAGGCAGTGTCCAGGGGTAGCGGCCGGGGTGTCCGTGTAAGGCAGTGTCCAGGGGTAGCGGCCAGGGTGTCCGTGTAAGGCAGTGTCCAGGGGTAGCGGCCGGGGTGTCCGTGTAAGGCAGTGTCCAGGGGTAGCGGCCGGGGTGTCCGTGTAAGGCAGTGTCCAGGGGTAGCGGCCGGGGTGTCCGTGTAAGGCAGTGTCCAGGGGTAGCGGCCAGGGTGTCCGTGTAAGGCAGTGTCCAGGGGTAGCGGCCAGGGTGTCCGTGTAAGGCAGTGTCCAGGGGTAGCGGCCGGGGTGTCCGTGTAAGGCAGTGTCCAGGGGTAGCGGCCGGGATGTCCGTGAAAGGCAGTGTCCAGGGGTAGCGGCCGGGGTGTCCGTGTAAGGCAGTGTCCAGGGGTAGCGGCCGGGGTGTCCGTGTGAGGCAGTGTCCAGGGGTAGCGGCCGGGGTGTCCGTGTAAGGCAGTGTCCGGGGGTAGCGGCCGGGGTGTCCGTGTAATGTAGTGTCCAGGGGTAGCGGCCGGGGTGTCCGTGTAAGGCAGTGTCCAGGGGTAGCGGCCGTGGTGTCCGTGTAAGGCAGTGTCCAGGGGTAGCGGCCAGGGTGTCCGTGTAAGGCAGTGTCCGGGGGTAGCGGCCGGGGTGTCCGTGTAAGGCAGTGTCCAGGGGTAGCGGCCGGGGTGTCCGTGTAAGGCAGTGTCCGGGGGTAGCGGCCGGGGTGTCCGTGTAAGGCAGTGTCCAGGGGTAGCGGCCGGGGTGTCCGTGTAAGGCAGTGTCCAGGGGTAGCGGACGGGGTGTCCGTGTAAGGCAGTGTCCGGGGGTAGCGGCCGGGGTGTCCGTGTAAGGCAGTGTCCAGGGGTAGCGGCCGGGATGTCCGTGTAAGGCAGTGTCCGGGGGTAGTGGCCGGGGTGTCCGTGTAAGGCAGTGTCCGGGGGTAGTGGCCGGGGTGTCCGTGTAAGGCAGTGTCCAGGGGTAGCGGCCGGGGTGTCCGTGTAAGGCAGTGTCCAGGGGTAGCGGCCGGGGTGTCCGTGTAAGGCAGTGTCCGGGGGTAGCGGCCGGGGTGTCCGTGTAAGGCAGTGTCCAGGGGTAGCGGCTGGGGTGTCCGTGTAATGCAGTGTCCAGGGGTAGCGGCCGGGGTGTCCGTGTAAGGCAGTGTCCAGGGGTAGCGACCGGGGTGTCCGTGTAAGGCAGTGTCCAGGGGTAGCGGCCGGGGTGTCCGTGTAAAGCAGTGTCCGGGGGTAGCGGCCGGGGTGTCCGTGTAAGGCAGTGTCCGGGGGTAGCGGCCGGGGTGTCCGTGTAAGGCAGTGTCCAGGGGTAGCGGCCGGGGTGTCCGTGTAAGGCAGTGTCCGGGGGTAGCGGCTGGGGTGTCCGTGAAAGGCAGTGTCCAGGGGTAGCGGCCGGGGTGTCCGTGTAAGGCAGTGTCCAGGGGTAGCGGCTGGGGTGTCCGTGTAAGGCAGTGTCCAGGGGTAGCGGCCGGGGTGTCCGTGTAAAGCTGTGTCCGGGGTTAGCGGCCGGGGTGTCCGTGTAAGGCAGTGTCCAGGGGTAGCGGCCGGGGTGTCCGTGTAAGGCAGTGTCCAGGGGTAGCGGCCGGGGTGTCCGTGTAAGGCAGTGTCCAGGGGTAGCGGCCGGGGTGTCCGTGTAAGGCAGTGTCCAGGGGTAGCGGCCGGGGTGTCCGTGTAAGGCAGTGTCCAGGGGTAGTGGCCGGGGTGTCCGTGTAAGGCAGTGTCCAGGGGTAGTGGCCGGGGTGTCCGTGTAAGGCAGTGTCCAGGGGTAGCGGCCGGGGTGTCCGTGTAAGGCAGTGTCCGGGGGTAGCGGCCGGGGTGTCCGTGTAAGGCAGTGTCCAGGGGTAGCGGCCGGGATGTCCGTGTAAGGCAGTGTCCGGGGGTAGCGGCCGGGGTGTCCGTGTAAGGCAGTGTCCGGGGGTAGCGGCCGGGGTGTCCGTGTAAGGCAGTGTCCGGGGGTAGCGGCCAGGGTGTCCGTGTAAGGCAGTGTCCGGGGGTAGCGGCCGGGATGTCCGTGTAAGGCAGTGTCCGGGGGTAGCGGCCGGGGTGTCCGTGTAAGGCAGTGTCCGGGGGTAGCGGCCGGGGTGTCCGTGTAAGGCAGTGTCCGGGGGTAGCGGCCGGGGTGTCCGTGTAAGGCAGTGTCCGGGGGTAGCGGCCGGGGTGTCCGTGTAAGGCAGTGTCCAGGGGTAGCGGCCGGGGTGTCCGTGTAAGGCAGTGTCCGGGGGTAGCGGCCGGGGTGTCCGTGTAAGGCAGTGTCCGGGGGTAGCGGCCGGGGTGTCCGTGTAAGGCAGTGTCCGGGGGTAGCGGCCGGGGTGTCCGTGTAAGGCAGTGTCCGGGGGTAGCGGCCGGGGTGTCCGTGTAAGGCAGTGTCCGGGGGTAGCGGCCGGGGTGTCCGTGTAAGGCAGTGTCCGGGGGTAGCGGCCGGGGTGTCCGTGTAAGGCAGTGTCCGGGGGTAGCGGCCGGGGTGTCCGTGTAAGGCAGTGTCCAGGGGTAGCGGCCGGGGTGTCCGTGTGAGGCAGTGTCCGGGGGTAGCGGCCGGGGTGTCCGTGTAAGGCAGTGTCCAGGGGTAGCGGCCGGGGTGTCCGTGTAAGGCAGTGTCCGGGGGTAGCGGCCGGGGTGTCCGTGTAAGGCAGTGTCCGGGGGTAGCGGCCGGGGTGTCCGTGTAAGGCAGTGTCCGGGGGTAGCGGCCGGGGTGTCCGTGTAAGGCAGTGTCCGGGGGTAGCGGCCGGGGTGTCCGTGTAAGGCAGTGTCCAGGGGTAGCGGCCAGGGTGTCCGTGTAACGCAGTGTCCAGGGGTAGCGGCCGGGGTGTCCGTGTAAGGCAGTGTCCGGGGGTAGCGGCCAGGGTGTCCGTGTAAGGCAGTGTCCGGGGGTAGCGGCCGGGATGTCCGTGTAAGGCAGTGTCCGGGGGTAGCGGCCGGGGTGTCCGTGTAAGGCAGTGTCCAGGGGTAGCGGCCGGGGTGTCCGTGTAAGGCAGTGTCCAGGGGTAGCGGCCGGGGTGTCCGTGTAAGGCAGTGTCCAGGGGTAGCGGCCGGGATGTCCGTGTAAGGCAGTGTCCAGGGGTAGCGGCCGGGGTGTCCGTGTAAAGCAGTGTCCAGGGGTAGCGGCCGGGGTGTCCGTGTAAGGCAGTGTCCGGGGGTAGCGGCCGGGGTGTCCGTGTAAGGCAGTGTCCAGGGGTAGCGGCCAGGGTGTCCGTGTAAGGCAGTGTCCGGGGGTAGCGGCCGGGATGTCCGTGTAAGGCAGTGTCCGGGGGTAGCGGCCGGGGTGTCCGTGTAAGGCAGTGTCCAGGGGTAGCGGCCGGGGTGTCCGTGTAAGGCAGTGTTCAGGGGTAGCGGCTGGGGTGCACCCTCTGGCATGTAGCTGTCCCACGTCCTGTCCCGTGGGCCTGGGCGGGGCGAGGCGGGGGGCGAGGCGGGAGGCGGGGTTGAACGGGGCCTGGAAGCGGGTACGGAGAGAGAAGGGGGCTGGTCATCTGTGGGCCCCGGCCGCCTATAATTAGTGGTATTACCCCGCCGATGGCCCCCTCGGGGGTCTGGCTGAGGACGGCTGCTGGGTCGTGATAAACTAAGGGGACCGCAGCCGTCTGGGCCCGGCGGCGACATCGCAGATGGTGATTGGGGTGTGGGATGGGGGGAGAGATGTGGGGGGAGGGGGGTTAAGGGGTGTCCGGGAAGGACAGCGGCTAACACAAAAGGGTGGCTCCTTCACCGCCTTCCCTCCCCTCGCCACCTGCAGTACGAGCACTTCCTCGAAAGGGTATCTCGGGGCCGGGCATTCAGTCTGTCGGGAGGCGTGTGCCGAGTTGATAGGTAGACAGGTATTACTGCCCCGGGCGGAGCTCGAACTCCTAACCATCGCATGTCCGAATGCCAGTACCTGAACCTCCGTGGATCCCGCATTACCGGTTGACATGCTGCAGACAGCCGGTGTGGGTCGGAGGCGCAGGGGGGACGGGGGTCGAGGGACAGGGTGAGGCATGGGAGCGCGTGGGCGGGGGAGGTACGGAGGGAGGTGGGCGGGCGGCCGGTGGGGGTAGAGGGGTCGGGAGGCTGGGTTGCGAGGTCACGCGTAACACGCGTGCTTCCCTTCCAGCGGCACGCGCCTTGGCACGTGGGGGTGAGAGGTTGGGGGAGCGGGAGGGGGGGGGGGTGTGTAGGGGTGAGCCCGGACGAGGCCGTAGGATGTGAGGCGGAGGAGGGGACTTGGGTGTGTGGGCGGAAGTGGCAGTGGGAGGGGTAGATAGGGGGGGGGGGGGCGGTCGGCTTCTGCCTACATGCCGAGGGGTTAATTATCAGTGTTGTTTTTTTTGCGATGGTTACTCGCTATGAATGATTCTCATTTATTTTGTGCAATGATTCCTATTTTTAGTAGGGCGTGGAGCGCCGGAAATGGCATCAGGAACGAGTGGAGGGAGAGACTGAGATGGGGGGAGGCGAGGTGCTGGGAGATTGCAAGTGGGAGAATGTGGGGTGGGGGAGGGTGAAAGGGGCAAGACTCGACAGGGGAAAAGGAAAGTACTATCTGGAGGTTGGATTACGGAGTCGAGGGAGAGAGGAAGGAGTGGGACTGTGGAAAGGGAGGCAGGGGGAGGTATAGGGGAGTCTAACGCTATGATAGACTGAGGCGTGTGCCGCCAGCGAGCTGTCTGATTAGAGGGTTCCACCCACGGGGACCCTGGCGCCCTTCCCGGCCCTCACCCCCCGCCTACCCCGGGGACCCTCAACCCCCGCGCCGCCTTTGATCCCGTGTTGCCACACCCCGAGCCCGCCCCGGGGGTCGCCCCGCCGCACCCCCGGCCCACCCCGGGGGTCAGGCGCCGTGCCAGGTTACCGCGTGATAAGGGGTCGGGACTCACCTCCAGTGCTTCTCTATTTACGTTTGGAGACACGTGAATCCGTGTGTTCGCCGGCGCGGCAAGCACGCCGTAGCTTCTGGATCGGTCTGGATCACCGCCCATCCTTCTGGCGCTCACCCCCCCCCCCCCCTCATCCCCTCCTCTCCCTGGCGGCGGCGCGGGTGGCAACTCCAGACAGATGAGGCCATCCCGCCTCCAGTCAAGCGGGTCATTTCCTTCCGGGATGGGAGCGGTATCTGGATCAACCTGCAGCTTCAGGCGGACTTGGGGGGTGGGGGTGGGGGGCGGAGATCCCACCTGTGTGATCCGGACGTCAGGGGGGCGGGCCAGGGCGCGTCGGGGGCGGGGCGCGGCGAGGCGGGGGTGGGTGCGGGGTCAAGGGCTTCAACACGCCCCACGGCCCCAATCTACCGTGAAGCCGCGGACTGACTACCTCTCTTTATTCCGCCGCCCCCAAAATAGGCCTAAAAAAACCAGGACTTCCCAAATCATTGGAACAGGGTATGACGTGAATATGACGTGTCTATGAGCTCTGCGCTGAGGATGTTTGTGCAAGAGTAAAAACTAGGTCGTTCACGGTAATTAGCAGAGGGGCGTCGCTAATTTCAAAGCCTCACGGGACTGTCTAGTCTGCAGTGAGTTATGTGCGCGTAACTGAAGGAAGAACCATTAGCTGTTCTTTTGAAGTCTAGCTTCCTCCCCGCCCTCCATGGCTGTAGAGCTCTCCTACACTCCTGTGTGCCTTTGTTTCGCCTTGATTGAGGGGACAGTCAGCTGGCATTCCTTGCATAATGCCATTCATGTCTCGATCAACATGGCAATGATGCCCGTGGGTTAATTACATGGTATAATAGTTACACATATATATATTTATATATACATATGTTATATCACCAGACTATGACGGAGACTATGTGAAGACATGATTCCTGCCATGGTGTTACGCAATCCCAAATATAACTTGTCCGTTTTAATTTCCGCAATCCATTTCTAATACAGCGAAACATGATAACTCAGTGTTGCGTATTCCATTTCTTAGATAGTACAGATATGATATGATATCTATGCTGTATTTTTGTATTGCGGGACCCCATTGTAATATGGGGAAGGTATGGGACACGCATCAATGTATCGCGCAAACCCATTGTTAAAAAGGGGAAATACGAGTTTGTTTACTAATTTAATGTGTAAATGTTTATAGATAATTTAATTAGTGAATATATAGTGGTATATGTGCCATTATGTCTCACCGAAACTGGAGGCTGTGGGTGACTTACAACCTTGTGTTGTCTATTCCCTATTGAGTGAGATATAAACTGTAAGAACACTCGCCCCGTTGCACGAGGAAGGCTTTCAGGAAGGCACTGCTGGTGGGTAAGCATGTATTGTGTCTGTTCGAGGGTGGCGGTTTGGGGTGAGGGTCAGGGCAGGTGTCTGGTGGGGCGAGGGTCAGGGCAGATGTCTGGTCGGGCGCCAGAGAGCAGGGGAGAGAGAACCAGGCACCATGCCGACGCCATGAAACAATAGCAAAGCGGGGACATGATCATGTTTGATTGGGCCATTTGTCATGTGGAGTGGCTGGTGTCAGGGGGTGATGTTGGGGTGAGCAGGGGGTTCTGTGTGGTTGGTGTAGGAACTGATGGGGTGTGGGGTGTCTTATGGTCTTTTAGGGGTAAGCCAAGAGGGTAGGAAATCGCAGGGAAGAAGTTGGCGGACAAAACAATCGTTGCGTTGGGATAAGAGGGGTGGCAGGGGGGGAGGGGGATCGGAGTGTTTTGAGGGGTGGAAGGGTAGGGTTTTGGGATGGGTATGGAGGCTGGAGTTGATTTGGGGGTGGGCTGAGGTGGGAAGGGGGTGAAATCCCAGTAGTGCAGGCGTGGGTGGTATATACCTTGGTTCGGTTGTAGCGGTTGGGTAGCAATAGGGTGGGACACCGTCGGGTAGTGGGAGGGGGTGAGGGACTGATACCGCGGTGGGGGTTGCAGTAGATGGGGAGGGGGCGGGGGCCTGAGGGTGGGGCGGGGGCCTGGGGGTGGGGCGGGGGCGGGGGGCTGGGGGTGGGGCCGGGGCGGAGGCCTGTGGGTGGGGCGGGGGCGGGAGCCTGGGGGTGGGGAGGGGGCGGAGGCCTGGTGGGGGTGGGGTCACAAGGCCCAGATTGATGCCCGCCGCCCCCCTCTCCCGGAGCCTGGCACGGCTCTGGCACGGCTCTGGCACGGCTGGCGGGGGGACGCAACACGGAGAGAATTCCGACCCCTAGCTGTCTGTGTTTTTTTTTCTCCTCTCCTCATTTTCCTCTTCTGCGGTCGGCAGCCAGAAATACGCCTCAGAAACAGGTTTAGACGTGCTTTTCGCGGCATCTGATGAGTTGTATTTACGCCTAAACTACACCTGACACACTTGAGTGTACTTCTGGATACACATCCCGCCGGGGTAATAACACCGGCTGTGTTATCAAAGCTATACACTTCACACCAATAACGGCGCGTGTTATTCCACGACCAAATAAATGGTCACCTCTGACGCCTCAAGTCGCCCATCAACTTCCTATTTTGTGGACAAATAAATTCATGCTTCATGAACTGCATGTAGGTTAACAATGTCTTCAACTGGAGTAATGTTGCGCCACGACCATCATCTTACAGAGAAATGAAGTGAAGCTTGATATAGGTTGAACAGGACATATTATCAGCCACGAAACGCGATTAAAGCACGAGGTTAGGTATTCAGCAGAGATTGTCTCGGGTCAGGCCGTGTTTCAGGCTGTGGACAATGGTTAGAGTGTCATCATACGACCTTCCGTGTGCCTTTCAAGCTGTCGTTTGGTCTATCTCTCCATTTATGAGGCTCACGTTTCGTCGACAAACAAATATTGTCTGTCGTGGAACATTTGTCTGTCAAAGCGTCTGAGCCCACGTGGCGTTTTGCAACAGCCGGTGTCCTATCTCCTATCATTGCGACCCCTCCACACCGCCCCGCACACCGCCCTCCACACCGCCCCCACGCCGCCCCCACAGTAGCTGCTCTCTATTTCTAACCCAGGGGCGCCCTTCATAAATAATTCTGGCACATGTTTTTTTTGTGTTTTTTTGCCGGATTACGTCATTGGTAACGTCTGGCTGTCCCTCAAGGTCTTTGTCAGCATTCTGACCATCCCGCAACCACATGTGTTGTTATTTTATCATTCAATATCAATGTTATACATATTTCACGAAAGCGCTTGTATCAGCACCATCACCATGACCAACAGCATCACCACCACACCACCATGGCAAACACCAACATCACCACCACACCACCATGGCAAACACCAACATCACCACCATAACCATCACCATTATCACCACTAATATCAACGTCACCACCATCTCCATCTCTTTCACCTGATCGATACGACATCCAACACTAATTGACATTAATACTTAATGATAATTGACTACGAATGTACTGTTTACCGACGAAGATATGTTATGGGTAAGCTGCACCAACACAGAGATTGGTGCAGGTTGGGTTTATGTTCAAAGGCAGCCTGACATCGGTACGGGCCAGGTGATGACCTAGGTTGTCTACTTGATACCAGCCATATCGACATTCTAACCTACACAGCTGTTTACTACAGGTAAGAGACCTTCTTTGATCTTGGAGCGTCCGCTGCCCTTCGGCATTGATAGATCCGCCGATAATCACCCTGGCCGCCATGTTTGTCTGGAGGAGTCCAGACATTCGTGATAGGTACGCGACCCAACCCCTGTCTTGTTGTTATTGCCCCAGGCAGTCAGTTATAGAATGGACTCAGAAGATGAGGTAGGCTACCTTTCTTTAGCCTGCACCTCGCACTTTGCGGGTGGAGGCAGCATCAGTGGTCATCATCATCATCGATGGCCCGACACGGAAGCTTAGATAACTCCCTATCGATTACGAATGCAACAGCACGTGGTCTAGTTATCCCGAATTATCGCTCAGCCTGGTGATTTGTCGGCGTCCGTTCCTCGGCGTCCGTTCCCCCTCATTGCTATATCGGCTTTGGGAGAATAAAACGGTTTTCTGTAAGTGTGTATAATGGGTATGAATACGTAACATAAATACATACTACCGGCCCCGGGGGGGGGGGGCACGACATTACTGCAGTGGCGGGGGTGTGCCGCCCATGTTGTAGAGAGGATTTGGAGGGCAAGAGAAAAGTGACCGATTTTGTGGTCATTGAGAGAGAATTTTTTGGTTAAATAGGCATCTAAAATGGACACTGAAATTGGCACAATGTGTCTGGAGGATAATTATTTGAACGCTTTCGATATCAACTGGACTAAGTTGTCAAGAACTGCCATTTTGAAAAAAAAGGTCAGTCTCAGATGGGCATATCGAGAGAAATTCTTGATTTCTGCTTCGGGGATTGAGAGAAAACAAGAGAAAAAAAGGGGTCATTTGGACGGTTACAACTTTGTTGTAGAATGTGAATAGATATATAAGTTGTCATATAGCCTGTATGATGTGGATACATAACCTATTGGATAGTCTACAGGATGTCGATATCTCATACAGTCCGGTCAGTTGGTAGTCTGGGGGAGGCAAACACATCGCGCGGAGGTTTTTGGGGTAACCGCCCAGACGCCCCCCTCCCCTCCCTCCCCGCCACCACCCCCAGGATACACGGCGGACAGAGCGAGCCATAAGCCAGACAGACAGCCAGAGAGAGAGCGCTTCCCGATGTTAAATCAGCAGTATGGGATTTATTTAGGGAACTCTGACCTGTCTGGCCGTCCGCCCCACCCACTACCCCTCCCCCCGCCCGCCGACGAGTTGACCCCTCCCCCTCCTCTTCCCCCTGGAACCACATCCCCCTTTACCCCCCATCACTCCCACAGACACCAGGTATCGACTTGTCCTCTCTTGGTACATGCTCCTTACCCCCATCATGTCACCCCTCACACCGTTACCCTCGCCAGCCCTTTCACCCTATTCACGCTCTCCTCTCCCCACCCATACACCCTCTCTCTAACGCCCCCACTCTCTCCACCCATTCCCTGAACCTCATACGCTCCATCCACCGCCCACCCAGACTCCTCTTCCTCCATTCCCTCCACACCATCCAACCAACCCACCTGCACCCCCTCCACCCGACCCACCTGCACCCCCTCCACCCCCGCCCCCCCCCCCCTCCCCGGCCACCTGTACGTTTTTGACGGTGTGTGGCCCTGCGAAGAGTTACATCTCACTCATCCCGCGTGGCCCTGGGGCTCGCCCTATGGGGTCACGGGCCACCGTGTTAACATACCCCCACCCCACCCCAGACACACCCCTCTACCTCACCCCGGCGAGCCGCCTGGCGTCAGGTGCGGGGGTCCCTCCCATCCCTCCTGTAACCCCCCCCCCCCCGCACCCCGCGCCCTCTCTCCTCCTCCCCACACCAGGGCGGCAGACGATCCAGAAGATCTGGATACACAATAACCTGCGCCGGAATCGATGTTCGCCGCTTGGTTTTTGTTTCCTCCGTCTGATCCGGACGGCGGTCGACCCCTGGCGGGTTCCTTGCCTCCTTGCGGCCGATACACAATCCTGTTATCTCCTGGCACCGCAGGACTGTGGGCCTGCCGTAGACGGAGGCCGTTGAGGCCACCTATGTGCACGCATGGGCTTAAACCAGGCCAATACGCACCCTGCGGGACGATGAGGCGAGGGGATGAAGCCACCCCAGACTCGGGTGGGATTTGAACCTGCTACCTCTGGGTCTACAGTCGCGTGCGCCACTCGCTGCGAGTGGCATGATGGGCACCTTAAATTAAACTGGTACAATTTTTATGAACGTAGCTGTCATTTCGCGTGCAATGTTTGTTGTGTGTTTTTTGTCCTCCGTCCACCCCTCACCCCCAAACCCCGGCCCTGTTTTTTTCAATGCCGACCAGAACCTGACGACAGAACGCCCCCCCCCCCCCTCTCAGGCCTCCTCCCTGCCTCTGCCCCTCCCCCCCCCCTCCCCTCCCACCTCCTCCAACGCATCTTTCGACGTAGTCAGCGTATATCCTATCCCCAAGGATGCTCAGTTGTAATCTCGTCTCCTCCTGCCGTCTGTTTTATGGGTGTTGCTGTAGCTCTCCATGAAATCTCGTGGCACCTGCGAGATGATGACCTGTGTTGGCGGCGGGGGCAGACGCGTCAAGGCTGACTCGCCCGCTGGGGCGGTAGTTCCAGCATCGCCCGCCCCCTGGCCGGCGCCAACTCTCGAAGACAGAGAGTGATACAAACGGATCGCGCATCAGGCTCTTCCCAGGCGGGCCGAGATCGAAAAAAAAAAAAAAAATTGGAGAAATGTCTTTAAAAAAAATGTTAACCGTGATACCTGTATTGATGAACTAGCTAAACAGGTTGTTTGGTGTGGCCGCTATCCGCTATCCGCTATCACAGGTCCCCAAGTGAAGGAAGCCTATATCTCAGCTGTGGCAGGCGGTAGACGTTTGTGTGGGTTAGGGTGGAGTAGGTGTAAGGGGGAGGGCGGAGTGGGCGGGGGATGGGGGAGTGGGGGTCTAACGGGGTGTGGCAATAAGGATGTTCACATATATGCCATACGGTGACTTTTTTATCCAGTTTTTTAACCTGTGTTGTGGTCCGATACCCGTGGCAACCGTTGCCAAGCCGTGTCCCTTACCACCGGGCGCACATCGCCTTCAACAGGTCCGGCCTCCTTCGCATTAAGCCTTCCTGGCGCTTGTCTTCGGCCTACAAAATGGGCCCAGAAGCGGGCCGCGATAAAACACGAATTCTAGTCGGCAGTTGACGGTATATGTTATCACCACCGAATTCTCCACCGGTAGGCGGCGCCGACGTCGTCTCTGGGGCAGAGCTGTCTGTTTCCCAGTTGTCTATTTCACGCCCACGGCAACTCGCAACCTCGTAATAACGTCGGAGTCCGCGTGTTCTCGTTCCGGTTTCTTTCTGCTGTGCGTTGAAAGTCCGTATTATATTCCTCACCTGTTGACAGGTTTCTCGTTCATAGATATTTCACTGGCGGCGGAGGTAGCTATCCGCCACTAGAGGGCGTACATCGCCCAGACGTTTCGTGGCGAAGCAGCAGGTGATGATGTGGTTCACTTCAATCCGAAGTAATCAACGCCTAAAGGAACAGCGGCCCTTCCCGCCTCGAAACAATTTCACGTCATTGGTTTTGGCATAATCAGCCGCCTCATTTGATGGCAGTTATGACAAAGCGACACACCTATGGTATGGAGATCGGTCGAGACCACAGCCGTACCTTGGCGAATGGGATCACTAGCTTCCTTTCCATAATTTTAGGCCGGACGTTGATGTGATGTTGGTGCCTAACCATGCATAGCGAAATACATGTGTGCGTCAAAATATGGCTCACAATACACTACAACGATTATGCGTCTGTTACTGCCATCTCCAGTTAAGAAGCAGAATCGACCTGCGGTATTTAATGTAGAGATAAAGATTCACTGCCCTCGCTTGTGGAACCCAGAGCGCACATGTGTACACACGGGTGACCTAGAATTTCATTCTTCTTGTGGGTTCGACATTTCAGACATGTGTCATTCCAGTTCGGCTTCAAGCTTCATTATTGATTTGGCACTGACGATTTTCTTTTCCACCGCGTTATATTTTCTGGTTGAGAGTCCAGAGTGCGTGAATGTTAGGTTTTCATATCGGACAATAGTAGCTCGCAGAATGTTTATTTAGATTGTTATTTCAACAACACGCCAACCTAAAATATTATCTGCATATCTGTATCCACCAGCTGAAGGGCCATTTGAACAGTTTTCTTTGCAACTTGTCAAAAAATGTTCGGTATCAAATCAGTCAAACTTGGTCTCAAGAAGGTGTGGACGCTTGAAGTGGCATTGGTTACACGTTTCTTTAGCAGATATAGCGCCCCCTACCAGGTCAGGGCAGCAAAACTGGTGACGGCTGACGACTTCAGAATGACAAAAAGAGAGGGAATTTTAAAATTCTTGCAAAATAGTTCCGACATAAGTCTAAATAGCTTGTAGTTGTCACGCGGCGTAATAAAACTTGGGAAGTATTTTGCTGAGCACAACCAGCAGTAAGCATGTGTACACTGCAAGCTTCAGGCTTCCTGCCCAGAAAACTGATAAGCTGAGCCATGGTCTCCTCTGATTTCGTTCCCTCTTGCTTACTGTCTGGCAGTAAATGTTCTCTTCAAAGAAAGGTCTTTAGGAAGGTTTTTCGTGATACCCCAAATCTAGTCTTTTCTTATTTTTGTTTCACCGTCAGATGCGCAGTTCCTGAATCACTGCGGCTCACAAATACTTCCCGAATGTCGTAAGATTTCGTAGAAGATTTTCCGAAAGCAACACTTGTCCCGGCGAAAAATATGTCCACTCAGAAAATGTATCGATAGAATTAAGAAAGTACATTACGTTTGGTGGAATTTATGAATATCGACCCTCAAAGGACGAAAAGGTCATGACGAACAGTCATCTTTATGCACAAGTTATGAGGGGGATTCTGGCAATGCCGAGCAATATGCCGATCTCCTTGCATCAGAAACGTTTCTTTAAGCTGCATAACTGGATTGGAATAGCCCAGTTTCCGTTTCCAGATGATTGGGGAATAAATGGAATCTCTTCATCGCGACTGTGCAGTCTCCAATTTACTCTCTGTCACGTCATGCTTCTCTCGTATTGGTAAATCGATAACAGGACGGGACGTGTGCCTAAATCGACAGAATTGCTACATTTCTTGGCCAATTTTATTGGCCTCATTTTTCTGGGAATCGTTAACACATTTTTGTTTTGTGTCTCTTTTTCGATCAGCACGTTAGCTCTTTGGCTTTGTCTACCTCTCTTTCTCTCGCCACTTCTTTCTCACTCTCCTTCTCCCTCTCCTTCTATCCAGTCACCAGTCTTCCGGAGAATCATCTGTGTGTCTGTGCCCTGTAGTGAAACCTGAAATCTGCACAGTCACTAGCCAGCGGAGCGGCAAACACATAGTGCACCCACAGCGATTAGACTTAACATCGCCTAAGATTCCACGGTGCTAATGAACTTCTTTGTTTCCTGATGCGTTTCATGCAAGGCGAGTGTGCACCGGAAACACGGGTGACTCGTACATGTACTTGAACCTGTTTTCTCAATCAATATTTCTTCGCTCTTGCCATACAAAACGAAAACGTCTCGAATAGAAAAGTAATTAGTGACTAAAACAATGCCTGATGACGTCTGCTGCTGTACTGTTTGTGAAAACTCTTAGCGGCTCATTCTTCACGATGCCCACAGACATGGGGGTCAGTGAGCTGGGGAAACCACCCCACGTCTCGCCTGGGAACGGCGTTTTCATTGCGCATAAAGCCGCACCATTTATTGTTTGCGAGAAGTTTTGGCCTTTTTTCTCGCCATTTAACTTCACCGCCCGGTTACTCATAGGTGGCTATCGGTCCAATAAAGCCGATAGGCGGAGCAATGGATATTCCTCATGGACCGGGGTGGTCCGCCACAGGAGCTCTCGCTATGCGTCAAAACACCATCAATTAGGGCCAATGGTTTCTTTTACGGGTTTGGCTCGAGTCTGGCTCGTTTGTCAGTCGACTGCCAGACAAAAGGTTCACGTTGCCAGCTACTATGTGTTCCACAGTATCGGAGCTATCGGGTGAAAAAACACTCCATGGGCCGTTTCTCGACCCATATAGATCGTTTGCATAGGATGCGATACCCGTAAATTCAAGCACGGTTTGCAACGAGCACTGCCTACACGGCACTTGTATGATGATTAATATCCTGTGATATAAATATATAATCGTCTTTAGTAGCGGCTGGCGAATGGCTCTAAATCACAGTATCACCCGCCCCAACCCACAGTATCGCCCACCCCAACCCACAGTATCGCCCACCCCAACCCACAGTATCGTCCACCCCAACCCACAGTATCACCCGCCCCCACCCACAGTATCACCCGCCCCAACCCACAGTATCATTTACCCCAACCCACAGTATCGCCCACCACAACCCACAGTATCGCCCACCCCAACCCACGGTATCACTCACTCCAACCCACGGTATCGCCCACTCCAACCCACAGTATCGCCCACTCCAACCCACAGTATCGCCCATTCCAACCCACAGTATCGCCCAATCCAACCCACAGTATCGCCCACCCCAACCCACAGTATCGCCCACTCCAACCCACAGTATCACTCACTCCGACCCACAGTATCGCCCACTCCGACCCACAGTATCGCCCACCCGGACCCACAGTATCGCCCACCACAACCCACAGTATCACTCACTCCGACCCACAGTATCGCCCACTCCGACCCACAGTATCGCCCACCCGGACCCACAGTATCGCCCACCACAACCCACAGTATCGCCCACCACAACCCACAGTATCACTCACTCCGAACCACATTATCGCCCACCCCAACCCACAGTATCACTCACCCCAACCCACAGTATCACCCGCTTCTACCCACAGTATCACCCGCTTCTACCCACAGTATCAGCGACAGTATGACCCACCCCACACCAGAGTATCGCCCACTCCTATCCACAGTACCAGCCAAGCTTCAGCCACTCTTACCCCCAGAGCCCTCTCATTAGAACCATTTAGGCTGCTGGGAAGTCGCACGATTTAAGCAACAGCTTGTGTCGAACTTCAAGTGTATGTTTTTTCCTGGTTGCTTCTTGTTTCGCCTGCCCCTTTACGCACTTGCATCCAGTGATTAAACAAACGTGTTCGGCAGTTAGGAAGACAAACAGTTTATTTCAACACCCCCGCGGAGGCTTTGGCAAAAAACTTTGTGACAAATTGTTTTTTGGAAGCTGACCTTATTTCTCCCTCTTTGCTTTGTTATTAATCCGTCTGCGAACGGAGTTCTGTTACATTGGCGGCGGTGTGCGCTTGTGTACCTTGCCCAAGCTTGGCTTTTTCCTGGCGCCTTCTGGGCTTTACTCGGGCCGCTGGTGTACATGGCACCCTGGTGGCGGGCGGCCAGCGTTCCGGGCACCCCCATCACGGTGAACCCCCGTGCCCCAGGTAGCCTTGACCCCCACGGGTTGTTACCCTGAGGTTACCCCCTCACTCTTACGTACCCACCACCACCCTCCCACCACCCGCCTCACGTGCTGCGAAAGTGCCTACTCTAAAGACAACATCTTCAGTCACTTGTCAACACATCCGCCTTACATCATGCAATAAACAATTTGGACATTGCGCCAGCAACAATGGTAACCATGCAAGTGCGCGCGCAATATACCTGATGTCGTCTGCTTGGCGGCAAAAGGGGCCTAGAAGAGAAAGAGATGTTTTCCTCTACATATACCAAACATACACTGAGCAACGTTTACGACAATGGCGTCATCGGCTATATACAGACTTCTGCGGCAGACTAGCAGGGTAGGTTCCTCGTAGAAGTCTCGGAATTAGCCTAGAGGACCACCCACGGGATGGGCAAAAATGGAGAAACCATTCGTCCCGTAAAACTCTCTTAGTGGCAAGGAGAGTGATGATCTAGAGTGTGTTGTTCGTGGATCAAGTATACACAATACTTATATACCAGCTACTCACAAATCATGTTTTGTTAAGGGAGGCGAGGATGGAAGGGGGCGGGCGGGGAACCTGTGGGCAACGCGAGCGCTTGTAACAGCAACATGCTTCCCAAGCTGGGCTGGCTTTCTTTATGCCAGACGAACATCAAACACTCCAGCCACAGCCACAGCCACAGCCAGCCGACTGACACATGGGCCTTTGGCAACTCGACCTGGAATTCTTGACCCAGCCGCCCAGGTCTTAATGCCAACACTGAGCAGCTATATAACATATATTATCTTGTTTCCCTTTCGACTTGTAACCTCGCCAATCCTTGGCGGTGTATATCGGGAGAGTGCGACGGCTAAGCCACGCTGTTTTCCAAGTCGGCGAGAGAGGTTGGCCATTTTACATGGCACTGGGTGTAATAGTGAAGTCGGGTATTTTATTGTAAATGAGAAAACAGCTGTAAATGACATTGTCTGGCTAGGTCAAATACACAAGCACGATTTTCGATATATATATATATATATATATATATATATATATGCTGTACTACGTACATAAAAGCCATGGTACGTGTTGAGTGAATACGTTGATCTGGCCCAGGGATGCTAGTAAGTGTATTGATGCGACCTAGATAGAGGATAACCGGCTATACTTTTTTGATCAACGATGGGGGAGAAAAAGGTGGTATTTGCCAACCGTGGAGGAATTCAGATGTAGCCTTTGTGCGCAAACCGTCTGCGTGTTTCTGAACAATGGGTGCCGTCAGGTTATGGAGACCTCCGGGCCAGTCGCCAGATTCCGACTTGTGGCACGATCAATCAATAAGAATGAGTCATTCCAGGGTCTGGGTGTGATCGCCCAATAGGCAATCTGTCAGCCCATGAATGCCCCATGTATTATCCCGGCGCTGTCACCCAAGCGGCGGCTGTACAGGTCTTTAAATGGAGGAATAAAATAGTCTGCAATGGCGTGCAAACCTGGACGTCTGCTTCGTATGTTATACGGGTGATCCCTGGCCGGGGCTGAATGAATGTAGGGTGCGCCATATTGTCAGTTTGGATCAATAGAGGTGGAGAGGGCTTACACGCGGAGAAAGGCAGAAAGGAGGGTGGAAAGGAAATGTGACGGCCTACGCAAAGTATGAGCATATTAATGAAATAGTTCTTCCATGCTTTCCTTGAGTCGCGTTTCGCTGGATAACCTCCTTCTGACACCGGTTGCGCTGTTATACAGACTGTTATACAGACTGTTATACAGACTCGTCTGGTACCTGGTAACAGATGCCCTGCCCTCCCAGTTTCAGAATACGTTTTTTATGCGGTTTGGCCTCACGTGACACAAGATGTCACGAGCCACTGTTCCTCGGTTCTAGTGAATCATCTCAATGTCTTCCAGTCAATATATCCACACACTAGCATAGATCTATCCGGGTCCATAGGCCAACACTTTCTGAACACAAATGTAACACACAAGTCAGCAAAAAGCTGACCCGAACCTGGATGACAAACAGCTGCACGCTCTTCAACTTTTTATCTGTCAGTCAATCTTTGTAATTATCGATCTTTTCTTCTCTCCCTGTTCGCTTCTCGGGTTCCTTATAGACGCTGAAAATGTTCAAAACTGTGAGTATTTTGTGATAAACTATTGTCATTTTCACTAGTGTGTGACAGTCTCCACAATTGTAGGCACATCGTCCGCACATCGTTCTTAACCATAACATAACATTGGAGGTGCACCCAGATTCTACTGCCGTACAACTGTACATTACACCAACACATTGAATGGACACGGACTCACTAACTACTAATAGCTCTGAGCCATTAGGTCTGTGGCTAAGCAGCAATCCTATGCAAGCCTGTTTCACTTGTGCAATGTTAGTACTGTGACCTTTTTATTAGCACAATTATTTCAGTGGTATTAATTTGTGGCGCTACTTTATTTGGCTTGCTGTGAAATAAATGTTCCCAAAATTAACCCTTTGTGTCTTCTCTTTGTGTGAAGATGACGACAGATTCCGTGTAACCTAACGTATTTGCATGCATTTCCAAATGCATTAGTTGTTGCACTGGTAGTTTCGCTTTCACTACTTTATACAGTTGCCATCTTAGATAACAAATATAATATGGCAATGCCGCATTGCTCAGTTAACCACTTTTTCGCATTATTGTTCTCACTTACGCACATTGACTCCAGTCAGAGGCCTGTATCAGCAAGGGACGGCATAACTAGAGTTTTTGTGTAAATAACTATATAAACTGGTTGGTTAAGTAGGTTGCATCATATAGAGCTGTATATATGTGTTATTTGTTATTTTACCTGGAATTACCTTCAGCCTGTCGATGTCAAAGTTCGGTGCTATGGTAGCTAATGATAAATCGAGGCTGGGTGCGTTTTAGATCACGTTGGTTACATACGTTCACATATGACGTCAATGTCGCTTGTGTTAATTACTCAAGCTTATTTTAAAACTCCTGTGCGATAAAAACAAGAATAAAAGTCCCATTTGCGAGAGTCGCCCCAGTTGAGGATATTGTTGGTATAGATACGTCACCTTTTGTTTCACTGTTTGTATCTTACACAGCTGTCGTGAAGATCACTTGTCCACCAGACATAGTCACGACAGCCGACGAGCGCTCCGACTCCACGCTCGTATCCTGGCAACGGCGAGACTTCGGGATTCAATCAACTCACCCAATCAAGTGAGACACTTTACCGTTATATCATTGCCCACTTCTGTGTCATTGTTCACTTATCATTGTCCACCTCTGTGTCATTGTCCACTGATCATTGTCCACCTCTGTGTCAGTCCACTTCTGTCAAGGTGAAGTGCTTTTTAAATCTGTGTAATTAGATATATATATGGTATCTTCTAAGTCTTGTGAAACACGTTGATGGATGCGGCACAGTGTAGGGAGACCAGATTGACGCCTAGGTCAAGGTCATATTATGTCTACAGTTTGCGCTGGGTGCTACGATAAAAGTATACAAAGGACTGAAAGGTACCGTAGTGTGCTCTCACCTAGTATGGCATTTCAGTTCTGGGATTTTTTGTATCTAATCGTCAGTGAAGGGACGGGCAGGTAGGGTAGAGTGGGTGATAGGGGGGGGTGGAGGGGGGGGGGGGGAGCGACGACTGCCAATGGGTGATGTACATGGTGTGAGAGTGGTCCGGGATGGGCGCCCGATCTTAGGGTCCCACTGGTGAGCGTGTGGGTAAGGCACGGTGCGAAGGAGCGAGGGAGAGGGGGAAAGGGGGCGGGCGGTTAGAAGGGAGTAAAAAAACGCCTGGCCAACGTCAGGATGTGATTGCTGACGTCTGGATCGGCTCACTAGACATAGGACGTCGAATGGTGAAGGGAAGTGGCGTGGGGACTGGGGGTGGGGGGGGGGGAGGTGGATCGGTTCACTGCACATGGGATGTCGGGTGACGATCGCAAGAGTGGGGTGCGGTCGGGAAGGGGAGGGGTGGGGGGTGAGGGTACATGGGATAGATGAAACAAACCGACTGATAGCCACATTGTTATAGAGGTGCAAGAAAGGAAACAAGGTAAGAAAAACAGTCCTCATGCATTAACCAGGGACGCGAAAACGATATATGGGTGTATGATGGGTGAGGGTCAGGGTGAGGGTAATTGGTGGGGTATAGGGGGTGGATTCGGTGACAGGCGGCGCGAGGGGCGAGGGTGGTGGGCACATGCGCCGGCGTGACGTGTGTGTATGGCGAAGGCGGAGGATGTGAGGCGGGGGGGGGGGGGGTCGGTATGCAATATGTCGGCTATAGCGTGGAGGCGTGCGAATTATTACTTGAATTATCACTTGCTTATCTAATTTATCGACTTCCTTCTTAATCTATGTTTCAAGTTATGTTAAACATTTAATCATACCGCTACGGTGCCACAAAGGACACCATACAGACAACGTGGCCTGCTGCAGCGCAATGTTCCATATCGCGGCTACCACGTCTGTTTCATGGAAGTGGGGTGGGGCAGGTAAGGGGAAGGAAAGTGGGGTGCAGCGTGCATGGGGTAGGAGAGGGGGTGGGGCAGGTAAGGGGAAGGAAAGTGGGGTGCGGCGTGCATGGGGTAGGAAAGGGGGTGGGGCAGGTAAGGGGAAGGAAAGTGGGGTGCGGCGTGCATGGGGTAGGAAAGGGGGTGGGGCAGGTAAGGGGAAGGAAAGTGGGGTGCGGCGTGCATGGGGTAGGAGAGGGGTGGGGCAGGTAAGGGGAAGGAAAGTGGGGTGCGGCGTGCATGGGGTAGGAGAGGGGGTGGGGCAGGTAAGGGGAAGGAAAGTGGGGTGCGGCGTGCATGGGGTAGGAGAGGGGGTGGGGCAGGTAAGGGGAAGGAAAGTGGGGTGCGGCGTGCATGGGGTAGGAGAGGGGGTGGAGCAGGTAAGGGGAAGGAAAGTGGGGTGCGGCGTGCATGGGGTAAGAGAGGGGGTGGGGCAGGTAAGGGGAAGGAAAGTGGGGTGCGGTGGGCATGGGGTACAAGAGGGGGTGGGGCAGCCATGAGGAGGAGGGGAGTGGGGGTTAGGGAAGGGGGTGGGGGTGAGGATTTTACGCCAGGCATGTTGCGGGAGAAGGGGTAGAGGAGGGGCAGGAGGGGGGGGGGGGGGGCAGGAGGGGGGTGCGGTAGGCACGGTCAAGCTAGATGGTGGGGTGGACAGGGTTGTGGAGGTACACCCCAGTACCGACAAGCATTCCGCGGCAAGTGAAGCGCGCTGGTCATGCAATCTGACTTGAACGATATCGAACTGCATGTCTGCTGATAAACACTGTACGGGCAATACCCCCAGCGGTCCTGGGCTGTGGGTCCACTTCTGTCCCCGGAGATAGAGGCGGGCAGATCGACCCAAAGACAGGCGGTCAGACGGAGAGATAGACCCAAAGACAGGCGGTTAGACGGGTAGATCGACCCGAAGACAGGCGGTCAGACGGACAGATCGACCCAAAGACAGGCGGTAAGACGGACAGATCGTCCCAAAGACAGGCGGTCAGATGGACAGATCGACCGAAAGACAGGCGATCAGACGGACAGATAGACCCAAAAACAGGCGGTCAGACGGACAGATAGACCCAAAGACAGGCGGTCAGATGGACAGATCGACCGAAAGACAGGCGATCAGACGGACAGATCGACCCAAAGACAGGCGATCAGACGGACAGATCGTCCCAAAGACAGGCGGTTAGACGGACAGATTGTCCCAAAGACAGGCGGTCAGACGGACAGATCGACCCAAAGACAGGCGGTCAGATGGACAGATTGACCGAAAGACAGGCGGTCAGACGGGTAGATCGTTCCAAAGACAGGCGGTCAGACGGACAGATTGTCCCAAAGACAGGCGGTCAGACGGACAGATCGACCCAAAGACAGGCGGTCAGATGGACAGATCGACCCAAAGACAGGCGGTCAGATGGACAGATCGACCAGAAGACAGGCGGTCAGATGGACAGATTGACCGAGAGACATGCGGTCAGACGGACAGATCGACCCAAAGACAGGCGATCAGACGGACAGATCGACCAGAAGACAGGCGGTCACATGGACAGATCGACCGAAAGACAGGCGGTCACATGGACAGATCGACCGAAAGACAGGCGGTCAGATGAACAGATCGACCGAAAGACAGGCGGTCAGATGGACAGATCGTCCCAAAGACAGGCGATCAGATGGACAGATCGACCAGAAGACAGGCGGTCAGACGGACAGATCGACCGAAAGACAGGCGGTCAGATGGACAGATCGACCAGAAGACAGGCGGTCAGATGGACAGATCGACCAGAAGACAGGCGATCAGATGGACAGATCGACCAGAAGACAGGCGGTCAGATGGACAGATCGACCAGAAGACAGGCGGTCAGACGGACAGATCGTCCCAAAGACAGGCGGTCAGACGGACAGATCGACCCAAAGACAGGCGGTCAGATGGACAGATCGACCGAAAGACAGGCGGTCAGACGGACAGATCGACCCAAAGACAGGCGGTCAGATGGACAGATCGACCAGAAGACAGGCGGTCAGATGGACAGATCGACCGAAAGACAGGCGGTCAGACGGACAGATCGACCCAAAGACAGGCGGTCAGATGGACAGATCGACCCAAAGACAGGCGGTCAGATGGACAGATCGACCCAAAGACAGGCGGTCAGATGGACAGATCGACGGAAAGACAGGCGGTCAGACGGACAGATCGACCCAAAGACCAATACAACACAGGAAGATAGAGTTTAAGGCTAGAGGGTCGAGTCCAAACTTAGGCAGATCGAGTCTAAGGCTGGCAGATCAAGTCTAAGGCTGACAGATCGAGTCTGAGGCTGACAGATGGAGTCCAAACTTAGGCAGATCGAGTTTAAGGCTGGCGGATCAAGTCACATGCTGGCAGATCGAGTCACGTGCTGGCAGATTGAGTCCGAGGCTTGCAGATCGGGTCTAAGGCAGGTAGATCGAGTGCGAGGCTGGCAGATTGAGTCTAAGGCTGGCAGATCGAGTCTGATGCTGGCAGATCGAGTCACATGCTGGCAGATCGAGTCTAAGGCTAGCAGATCGAGTCTAAGGCAGGCAGATCGAGTCCGAGGCTGGCAGATTGAGTCCGAGGCTGGCAGATTGAGTCTAAGGCTGGCGGATGAAGTCACATGCTGGCAGATCGAGTCACGTGCTGGCAGATCGAGTCTAAGGCATGCAGATCGAGTCTACGGCAGGCAGATCGAGTCTAAGGCGGACAGATGGGAGTCCAAACTTAGGCAGATCGAGTTTAAAGCAGGCAGATCGAGTCTAAGGCAGGCAGATCGAGTCCGAGGCTGGCAGATTGAGTCCGAGGCTGGCAGATTGAGTCTAAGACTGGCGGATCAAGTCACATGCTGGCAGATCGAGTCACGTGCTGGCAGATCGAGTCTAAGGCTAGCAGATCGAGTCTAAGGCAGGCAGATCGAGTCTAAGGCTGACAGATGGAAGTCCAAACTTAGGCAGATCGAGTTTAAGGCAGGCAGATCGAGTCTAAGGCAGGCAGATCGAGTCTAAGGCTGGCAGATCGAGTCTAAGGCATGCAGATCGAGTCTAAGGCTAGCAGATCGAGTCTAAGGTAGGCAGATCGAGTCTAAGGCTGACAGATGGGAGTCCAAACTTAGGCAGATCAAGTTTAGGGCAGGCAGATCAAGTCTACGGCAGGCAGATCGAGTCCGAGGCTGGCAGATTGAGTCCGAGGCTGGCAGATCGAGTCTAAGGCTGGCGGATCAAGTCACATGCTGGCAGATCGAGTCACGTGCTGGCAGATCGAGTCTAAGGCTAGCAGATCGAGTCTAAGGCAGGCAGATCGAGTCTAAGGCTGACAGATGGGAGTCCAAACTTAGGCAGATCGAGTCTAAGGCAGGCAGATCGAGTCTAAGGCTGACAGATGGGAGTCCAAACTTAGGCAGATCGAGTTTAAAGCAGGCAGATCGAGTCTAAGACAGGCAGATCGAGTCTAAGGCTGGCAGATCTAGTCTAAGGCTGGCAGATCGAGTCTAAGGCTGGCAGATCGAGTCTAAGGCTAGCAGATCGAGTCTAAGGCAGGCAGATCGAGTCTAAGGCTGACAGATGGGAGTCCAAACTTAGGCAGATCGAGTTTAAAGCAGGCAGATCGAGTCTAAGACAGGCAGATCGAGTCTAAGGCTGGCAGATCTAGTCTAAGGCTGGCAGATCTAGTCTAAGGCTGGCAGATCGAGTCTAAGGCAGGCAGATCGAGTCTAAGGCTGACAGATGGGAGTCCAAACTTAGGCAGATCGAGTTTAAAGCAGGCAGATCGAGTCTAAGACAGGCAGATCGAGTCTAAGGCTGGCAGATCGAGTCTAAGGCTGGCAGATCGAGTCTAAGGCTGGCAGATCGAGTCTAAGGCTGGCAGATCGAGTCTAAGGCTGACAGATCTAGTCTAAGGCTGGCAGATCGGGTCTAAGGCTGGCAGATCGAGTCTAAGGCTGGCAGATCTAGTCTAAGGCTGGCAGATCGCGCTGAATACCAACTGACAGATGAACAGACTGACGAGAGAGTGGCGGACACACAGACAGAACCCGGCACCGTAACGGAAGCGACCAAAACCCGGCACCGTAACGGAAGCCACCAAAACCCGGCACCGTAACGGAAGCGACCATAACCCGGCACCGTAACGGAAGCGACCAAAACCCGGCACCGTAACGGAAGCGACCAAAACCCGGCACCGTAACGGAAGCGACCATAACCCGGCACCGTAACGGAAGCGACCAAAACCCGGCACCGTAACGGAAGCGATCATAACCCGGCACCGTAACGGAAGCGACCAAAACCCGGCACCGTAACGGAAGCGACCAAAACCCGGCACCGTAACGGAAGCGACCATAACCCGGCACCGTAACGGAAGCGACCAAAACCCGGCACCGTAACGGAAGCGACCAAAACCCGGCACCGTAACGGAAGCGACCATAACCCGGCACCGTAACGGAAGCGACCATAACCCGGCACCGTAACGGAAGCGACCATAACCCGGCTCCGTAACGGAAGCGACCAAAGCTGCAAAATTGTCCTTTCCAGTTAGCGTTTCAAGCATCTCCAGACAAGCGCATGTCTTGTAAGCCGCTGGCCTGGGCCATCAGGTTCCATATCGCTGCCTCCTTGGCTCGGGTTCGGGTTCAATACATGTCTAACAACTGGAACCCCACGTGTCTGTGTCCCGCCTGCCCGACCCCTCAGACCTCTTAAGCACCCCCCTCCCCCCGGCGCGCCTTGCGGGAAAAGGTGGCTGTTGAGAGATCAGGACCCCGTCTCGAAACAATGGGAGACTTTGCAAATCTCAGTTCCAGTGGATTCGCCAGGTGGCGCCACACAACAATCCGGTCCCTGGATCCCACTTCCGGTAGTTTGTTTACATTTGCGAGAGTGCAGTTTTTCTTCTCACTACACTTATTAATATAGTATATCATGCCGCGCACCTTGTGTTGTGTACCAAACTGTCAAAACCGAGGTGGGCACGCATTTCCAAGTGACCTAAAGCGACAGAAAGCTTGGAGTGTAGTGGTAAAACGTGACAAATGGATGCCGAAGAAGCACAGTGTGGTATGCGAGCGCCACTTCACTCCAGATGACTACCTTGGAGAGACCGTGTATGGGGAGTGTATATAGGGGCGGGCAAGGGGTATTTGCGTTCCTCGGGATTGGGCTTTTCATTTCTGAGGAAAATAATTCTTCATGAACTGGGAATGGGGTATTAGCCGACCGCCGAGAGAAAGGATTTTCATTAACCGTGACCTGGGAATTTTAATATTAAATAACCGTGAATCGGGCAATCGTCAATTTTGTATCGTGTATCCGCCCTTCCATTGCATGCGGAGAGTTCTGCTTTTACTTCATCGTGATGTGGGAATAAAGAAATTTATTCTTCCCCCCCCCACGTTATATAACTTGGATAGTGGTTATTTTTAGTATATCGGAATTTCCAGTATCGGCTGCCACTAAGGGTCAATGTGTATGCATTACACCCTATAGTCCCATGTGAGAGGTTGTTATATATAGGCTATATATACGTCAGTTATCGAGCCCCCCCCCCCGCAAATATATGTGCTTCAAGACAGAAAAATTGCAAGCAAGCGAGTTCACGTAGAGCGACTTATTGGATTAGGCAAAACATACAACATTCTCGTCAACCCCATGAATCAGTCAGAAACACAGTTATTATCTGACATTACCTTTATTTGTTACATGTTGTGCAATTTTCGCAAGTGCATTGTATCAGCACATGCATAAAATTCATACATATGTCCAAAGGTCTGCAGTGGTGGTAATGGTGGTGGTGGGTTGTGGTGGTGGTGTTGGTGGTGGCGGTAGTAGTGGTGGTGGTGGTAATGGTGGAGGTAGTGGTAGTGGTGATGGTAGTGATAAGATGTTAACATTTTTAAGTATGTAACATACCTTTATATAATGCAACCATATATAAGATCAATCTATGTAAAATTAAGGTACCTGTGTTACAGTTCCACAAATAATACTTCATTCTTTGCTGTTGGTGCTGACAAGATATATTGTATGTTTCAACAGATATACCACCTGGATGAGACATTAACGCTACTTATAAATATAACATGGAATGTGACGAATGCGATTTAAATAGTTTGGTTGCTCTAACAAATGCTCTGATACAATATTCTGAAAGTCACTAGTGATAGAAGTATTTATCTAGAACAGCTTTCCGGAAGTAGTTGTCATGAAACGCTGTGAGTTTCTTAGTCATTGACTCTATAAATACATCATCTCTTTCAACTTTTACAATCTTGATGTCTTTAAACAAGTACACAACAAAATCACAAAATTTCCTCTTAGAACAAAACAGTTGACCCTGAAACTGATAAAAATAATCATGATTGCCCTTGAGAGGGAGTTTATTTCCACATTCATACAGATATGGCACCGTGGAAGGATCGATAAAACTTTCCCTTGCCACAAATGGACACTTCACTTCTACAACCTGATCCGAGCCTACCAATCGATCAGGCGAGCTACACATAAATGGCAAAGCAGTGCTGACAAATATACCACATTCTTTTGTTACTACTAACTTTTGTTTCTCATATGCTGCTACAGCTGCAGATTCATATTTTCTGCCATGTTCTAATGGTGCACTTCTCACTTTTTCTACATGTCTAATAGACCTGGCTAATTTCTCAAAATGTGTGCGATCAGTTGCTTTGCAGATACGTCCAAAATTGGAACTCTGGAGATGAGTACTTCTTTCTTCAAACCACTGTCTATTCTGTGACTGACCCAAAGTATTTCTTTCAATGTCTCTAGCATTCTCAACAGAAATGGAGGACACATTAATTCGCTGAAGGAAAATCTTCCTCAGGCGAGGTTTTTAGGTACACATGATCATGAACAACAGCATATAAATTGGCAGGAGGAAAAATTTGCATAATTGGTATTGGCTTTGGAAAAGAGAAATTAAAACAAGTATTCCTGAAGTAATCTTCATAACCTGGATCTTTCCTAAATCGACTTGGTCTGGGATCAAAGGTTGACATTTCAGATAAAGGGGTTGCATCGCCTTGAATATGTCGAAGGCAAATGTCCTCTGCTTTCATTGGGAACCCTTTTAATTTTTTGGACTGGTGAAACTTCATTAATTTACTTGTACAGGTAGCTTGAACTATAACAGACTTTCTATTTGTAAAATCTACAAGGGCATACAAAAGAGCAGACACATGTTTACAGTGTGCCTCCGGACCCATACCTGCACCACAATCACATTGACACTCTAAAACCACTCCATGTTCATCCAATGAGGCATCAACATTATACAATTGCCTTTCTCATCTCAGCAGCACACCGACCCTTTGAAAAATATTGCTTCTTTTCTTCAACACTTCGTACACATATGAGAATCTTCTCTTCATAAAGATTTTTAGCTTTGCTGTCAAACACCTTGTTAAATTGGTTCAGGTACCCATCAAGCTGTAGCCTAGAGAATGCTGGTAACTGCAAGAAAAAAACATCATCTTGTAAGAAAGTTACCATCTTAAAATTGTAATGTGCATTTTTAGCTAGTTCCTTATGCCCATCCTTGCTAAAATGCCTAATACTTACCAATAAGACCTTCGAAACCCTGTCACTGTCAGTCACCCGTCTGACGTAACACTAGCAGTAAGAATAGCTAGTTAAGCTATCAGTACAACATAAAAAATGTATTTGTTATCATTACCAATCATTTAACGTTAGGGCAAAAATAGTATCGACTTACCTTTGTATCACTATTGATATCTTTGTATTGAGCAGACTCTGGGGTTTTCATAACATAGTTGTCAGTAACAACATCCTTCTTTGCAAAGTCCTGCTTTCTATCATAGGACTCTAATCTGAAATTTAATGTTTTAATGCTGTAGCCATGACATAGGAGGATATGCAGCTAGAATATATTAAAAATTAATTATATAATAGCCTAATTAAAAATAATGGCAGTCAAAATTGTCATTTTTTTATTTTGCTTTCCTTAACACAGAAGTTAATGTACAGGTCTCATATTATCGCTCACTAAAACAATGGTAAACCAGTTTTAGACCGAACACTCACCTCTCAACTAGATCTCCTTTTCTGCCTGAAATCCGAGCGCCCCTCAGACGTAACTATTCTTTGAGTTTTGGAAGTGTCCAAGTTCCATAATCCATCGCGATAGACGTCGTTGACCAAAATAATATGAGCGGTAAAAAGACTGTTCACTGGCGCTGACGGCTGGAAGGCAGAGAGGCGCGTCGAGCGTGTGGGACCGGATTGTTGTGTGCTGTCACCTATCGGATCCAGTTGCCAAACTCCCCATTCATCATCGAATTCCATCTGGTTCACGTCGAAGTCTCACGGCCGAACGCCTCGGAACTGATGGACGAGACTTAAAACGTGAATGGGCTTCGATGCCCCGTTGGCTGTTGGCGGGATTAATGAGCTGTAGATTGGGGAGGCGTAACGGAAGACGAATGGGGGGGGGGGGGCGGCGTGCGGGGCGGGTGTCGTCTTGGTGACGGAGGGGAGGGTCGGGGTGGGGTGGGGGGGGGGGGGGAGTATGATCGGGTGGGGTCAAGTGGGCTCTGAGGGTTGCTGGGGCAGAAGTTCATCTGATCGGCTCAGGTCAAACAGGGGTGGTTTGTGCAGATTGTGTGGGGGGATGGGGCGGGGTTTGTGGGGAGGGATAGAGTCAGTGTGTTTGTGTGTGTGCTGTATCTGTGACGGCTGCCATGTCTGTCGCTGTCTGTTTTGCCTCAGGCGCCGACCCATACCCACCCGGCCGGGGCGGCGATATTCCTTTCGCCGGGGCACTGACGAAGCGAATCTTTAATCTCGCGTGACGGTTGAAAGCATGCGAAGGGAACGGGATTTGGAGGACGGCGGCCGCGATGGTGGAGCGACCTCCCACAGTATGGGGCTACCAGGCGTCCAGAGAGGGGGGGGGGGGTGGGGAGGGTGTACGGGGAGAAGTGACGGGTGGGGGGGTAGGGGGAGGCGAGCTGTCTGGCCTCCTGCACTTCGTAATACGATTCAGCTGAATGATTCTTTTTATACACACCAAAGGGAGATGAGGGGGATATGTAAGGCAGTGAGTGATTCCCCAGGGTATAGGAAGGGGGGTGGGGGGGCGTCTCACTTCCAAGGCAAAGGCAGCCCCGGTGGTTTGCGCCACGACTCCCACCCCCCCACCCGGCACAATCAGTCCACACCCCCCCCCCCCTCCCCGCGGCCCGCCCACTCTTACTGTTAGCCCGCCTCTGACACCCCAAGGGGACACACAGGGCGCTCCAGTTGACCTCTACGATGAAGGGTCTGATTGAAGCTGTCAGCAACAATGAGGGAATCCCAACCAGACTCCGCGGATACCGTGCCGGAGGCGGAGGGGGTATTGATTGTGTGTGGGGGGGGGGGCGGGGTGGGAGTGGGGAGGGAAGGGGAGGGGTGGGGGTGGGGGTTAAGGGTGTTTGAAGGCTGCCCTCTAAGTAGACAGCACTCAATGTTACCGAGATGAAACGAATCCGTTGAAATCCCTCCGTCGACAAAAAAAAACTCCCGCAATTGTAAAAATGAGTGAACATCACCCTAAAAGTTCCCCCTGCCTATCTCCCCGCTGCGGGGCGGGAAAGTGTCTGTGGGGGGTGGGTAGCGGTGTGTGTGGGAGGTCGGCGGGTGGTGCCGGGAGGGTGAGGGGGGGGTGGGGTGGAGGGGAGGTCGGCGGGTGGTGCCGGGAGAGAGGGGTGGGGGGTGGATGGGGTGAGGGTGCGGAACCATCGTACCAGTCGGCCGCCAGAGATGGCCTGCTGGAGGAGGTCGAACTACCTACCATTTGAGGGCAGCACCGCCGCAACCTTTGACAAAACCTGCCTGACATGAATTCCGTTTTGCCTGAAAAAAACCGACACCCTGAGAGGAAAGTCCGCCCAAGACACTTGGAGAGTGAGATGGCCTCGGGGGGGATGAGGTGAAACTCCGTGCCACCTCGTCCACCTCTCGCCCTGGTCTCGCGTCATAACTCGGGTTTCCAGAGCCTGGGTCACCACAACAGGTGTCTGCCGGCGCCCAGGAAGCCTTGTTGTTCGCAGGCCACGCGGTGCTGGGACACGGGCAGTGGGTGTCAGGCCGCAATAGCCACCCCAATACTTCTCACTTGCTACGATTGTCAATTTCATACTCACGACTGACGAAAAAGGACTCAAACGTGGTCGGGGCTTAGTGTCCGAGTTTACCACAGCTGGCAGAGGGGGCAGCTTGCTGCCAAGCTGTGATCGTGAGAGTTCGTGAAAAAATCACAAAAAGCTCAATTATGTCATGTGTTTGTCACCTATATATGAATACCTGCCTAACTGAAAACCTTTTATAACTCAAAAATATCTGTCCAATAGTCCCAGTGACTCTTGTAAAAGACTCAGCGCTCATTTTTGTCAGAGCACCCTGTCGCAAGGACTGTTTTCGGCCGCCATTGCCGTTGTGCTCTGAAGTCCAAAGTGGCAAATTTTAGTGGCCCCAATCCGTGTAGCACGTGCGGTCTTCAATGGCCTGCTTTCAGGCCCACGAAAAAAGTCACTGTGACCAACCGTTGAAAACAATCATGGCGCCTAAGCGATCAGCGTAAATGTTGTGCTCTCGTTATAAAGCCCAGCGATTCACGCAGAATGCATTTATTTGCGAAGAGGCAAGCTACAAATGAAAAGTTGAATGATTTGTAGTTATGTTAGTTTTAAAGAAATGTGAAAACAGCAAAGATGTTATTGTGAAATTGCAATTTTTCATGACCCCAGAAGAGTTTCACTGGCAAAAAAGCTGGTATCTGCTGCCACTTTAGTGCGAGCCTGTGAATGATGAAGTGGCCTGTCGTAATGTCCGAGTGTGGCTCGGGCTATTGTTTCTCTCCTGGTAAACGGTTGTGGGATTGGTAGGTTTACCCCTAATGAGCTGTTATAGTGCTATTGGTGAGCGATGGAATGACTTTTGGGTAGAACATAGGGTCAATAAGGAAGTGACTGAATGGCTAAGATAAGCTCGGTAGAAACTTGTGATGTTCTGATTGCTAGATAGCCGTTTTGGGGTCATTCAGACCTGAGTGCAGATGCACTTCCGTTCGGATAGTCTGTTTTCTACTTATTGGGGCATTATCTGGGGTCTTGTCTGGTCGCGATGTGTCTACAAACATCGTATTTAATTCTACAGCTCGGAGATTTCGAAGGATGGGTGATTAGTACATGCGTCCGAGGATGGTGGCGTGGTGACCTAATGTGGACGGTGATGCGTAAGTCTGGAGATATTCGCGCCACATCCGCGCCACATCCGCGCCACATCCGCGCTACAGGTTCGCATAGAATTACTTCTATAGGCGTGTTATTACAAATCTCCCAAGTCTGCCCCCTCCCCACCAACCACCCAATCATGAGCCACCACCGTCCCCCTGTCTCACCCACCACTAAAATGTTCCTATCCCTCTGTCTAAGTCCCCTTCTCTTCCCATCCCCCCCACCCCCCGCGCCTCATCATATCTCTCCCAGTCACCGCCTTGATTGCTTGGACTGTTTGCCATGCGGCCAACTGCGTGGTAACCGACGTCACGTGGTCACCGCCATAGTGGGCTGTGGCCGGACTGGGCTGGGGGACAGCGTGGCTGCACCCGCCGGGGAGGGGGGGGGGGGGGGGCAAGGATTAGGGTGCGGGTGGTGGATCAAAGCGGTAGATTGGATGCAAGGGGTACGAATGGGGGATGTGCCCTGCATATGTTGCTGGGAAACCGGTGGTTAGGAGTTAAATATCTAAATGAAGACCGTTCCGGTGTTCGCCCACCAGAGGAGACCTGCTAGGTGGTCCACCCGCTTGCCCTCCTGGTCCAGCCACTTGCCCTCCTGGTCCAGCCACTTGCCCTCCTGGTCCAGCCGCTTGCCCTCCTGGTCCAGCCACTTGCCCTCCTGGTCCAGCCACTGTGCCCTCCTGGTCCAGCCACTTTGCCCTCCTGATCCAACCACTTGCCCCCCTGGTCAAACCACTTGCCCTCCTGGTTCAGCCACTTGCCCTCCTGGTCCAGCCGCTTGCCCTCCTTGTCCAGCCACTTGCCCTCTTGGTCCAGCCACTTGCCCTCTTGGTCCAGCCACTTGCCCTCCTGGTCCAGCCACTTGCCCTCTTGGTCCAGCCACTTGCCCTCCTGGTCCAGCCACTTGCCCTCCTGGTCCAGCCACTTGCCCTCCTGGTCCAGCCACTTGCCCTCCTCGTCTAGCCACTTGCCCTCCTGGCCAAACCACTTGCCATCCTGGTCCAGCCACTTGCCCTCCCGGTCCAGCCGCTTGCCCTCCTTGTCCAGCCACTTGCCCTCTTGGTCCAGCCACTTGCCCTCCTGGTCCAGCCTCTTGCCCTCCTTGTCCAGCCACTTGCCCTCTTGGTCCAGCCACTTGCCCTCCTGGTCCAGCCACTTGCCCTCCTGGTCCAGCCACTTGCCCTCCTGGTCCAGCCACTTGCCCTCCTGGTCCAGCCACTTAAGACAATACGATTGTTTTTTGGTTAGGACGGCAGGAATACGAGTGAGTTCCATTGTCGTGACTGTAGGGTGATAGCTCCGCAACCATATATTCCACACGAATAATAAACATATGTTCCTAACAGCCTATTTTAGGCTGAAAAAGTATGTTGGGTACATGTTCGTACTACATGGGCTTCGGTTACAGGTGCTGTCGACATGAGCACCACGGAAAGGGGGAGGGAGAAGAAGGGGAGGGGGGAGGGGGGGTCTCGGTGGTCGTTGTGGCGACTGTCTCCGTGAAACACTGAATGGTCGTGATGAAACCATGGTAATGCGGTAATGATCGATTACATGGGGGTGGTGGTGGTCGGGGGGGGGGGGTACCCGGGTGGGTGGGGGGGGGGGGGGGTACCCCTGACACGCCAGCGATATGGCAGATCAGATGGGGTGAGGGAGGGGTATCCATGGAGCCCTGTACCCCCGACACGCCAGTGATACGACAGATCAGATAGCACGGTCGATGCTCTATAGTAAACATTGATTGCCCACAAGAAATCGTCTGTCCCATAAACAGCAATATTTTGAGGTTTTTCTTGGGTATGACACATACATGTATATATAGAGAGAGAAAATCTGTAACACGCACAGCTGACAGGGCTGGGAATAGATAACGCATTGCCTTACGACGATAGCTATGTATGATTTGAACTGAAAATAAAACGGACAAAAACGTATATAATATTTACTGAAATGACGATGGTCAGGTTATCATGTATCCTCACCATGTTCTTCTGCTCGCTGGCTGCTGCCTAGAGTCGTACCAGTCATAGCTTATCTTGCCCATGCAGAGTTTTGCAAGGCGTAGCAAATTAACGTTGACCTAGTAAGTCGTGCCAGCAAATCGTCAAAATATGACCGGCGCTGCGATAAACGCGACCGCCCAAGCTTTGCCAAGTATTCACAAGATTCAGTTTGTCTGATAGCTAGCTAGACTTGCGTTGGATGCCATCTAGTTAGTCACACCCGGTTCCCCATCCCCTATACCCAACCCCAGCTCCTTCTGTTGGTACCCCCCTCCCCTGCCTCCCCCCCCCACCCCTCACGGCCGCCGCAACATGCAGACGGGACAGCGATGTTTGGAATCTGCTCCGCCCTCGATGTTTTAGTGGCAGATGTTGTGATGCAGATGACCTGCTATGGAGTCCCATCCTGATCCCCAGCCCCCCCCCCCCCCTTCCCCTCCTCCCCTTTCCACTCGCCTCCCGGTGAGACTCTTAACATACGGGTCGTGCAAAACGCGATATTACCAACGTAAAGATGAAAACAATCTCCCAAGTTTTCGAATGATTCCGAATAGAAATCACAGCCGCTCTATGTGTTTGGCCTCCTGGGATAAAACAAATATAATTGGAAATGTGACTTTTTATGCCCCTGTTTTGTAATATATTGGGTGTAACTCTCTGCTGTAATTGTGTGTAGCCAGTGTAATAGTTGATACTACGAGAGGCGTGCCCGGCTAAGAAGGGGATACTGCTGCCTTCTCTCACCAAGCTTGGTGATGACTGCCAAGCCTTGCACTCGCATGGCAAGTGAGGGGTCCCCATATGTGTCGCTAGATGGAGCCATCCGCTAAGTAACGGCTCTGGTGGCAAGCCTTTCAACTCGATTTCTGTGTTGTTGGCAGGATTTTAGGGCCTTTGTTAGGATTTTGGTATCGGTGGCAGAATTTTAGTGACGTTGGGAGGATTTTAATGACGTTAGCAGGATTTTAGTGACGTTGGCAGGATTTTGGTGTCGTTGGCAGAATTTTTGTGTCGTTGGCAGGATTTTAGTGGCGTTGGTAGGATTTTAGTGGCGTTGGTAAGATTTTGGTGTCGTTTGCAGGATTTTATTGGCGTTGGTAGGATTTTAGT
Source organism: Arenicola marina (assembly GCA_964019135.1). NCBI lineage: Eukaryota > Metazoa > Annelida > Polychaeta > Arenicolidae > Arenicola > Arenicola marina. The sequence goes on along the minus strand of OZ025249.1, from coordinate 6,900,780 downwards.
GGCGTTGGCAGGATTTTAGTGGCGTTGGCAGAAGTTCAGTTACGTTGATAGGATTTTAGTGGCGTTCATACTGATTACTGAGGAGTCGCCAACGAGTGTGGGTGGCGAGAAGGATAGTCGGGAAGAGAAGGAGGTGTCGAGCATGCGAGCACCATTTATGAACACCAGAGCGAGCATTATAATCTGCAGCAGAATCCTCGATAAGGCGAAGATTAATTAGGGAAACGTGCATTGAAATGGATCAACTTTTCGTCTTCCGGTATAAAGGTCATACACAAGTCGACTCGGAAACGACAAAATGCAATCCTGCTCTTTAAAATGCATTAACATGCGATAAAAGTCTTTGATGGGTCCTGCCTGCTCCCCCGCTCTCCCCCCCCCTCCCCCCGCACCCTCCCACCCCTAATTGTTGATTGGTCTACGGCCCACCTTGATGGGCTTTCAGCGGCTAAGATCACTCCCCAACCTCCCCTCAGACAACCTACTTATGTACATTCATTATCACCCCCACCCCCCTTTTCCACCGACCCTCCCTCCCGCCCTCTGCACCCCCACGCCGTCCCTCAGGCCCGCAACACGTGATGACTCAGTAACCTCCATTATCGCCCTGAGTTACGGCGGCCCGTTACTTACCAGATAATGCGCCTGGGTCGTCGGTATATTGCCATGGCGCTTCCTGCCCCCATCCCTGTCCCTCCCCTTCCTTGCCCCTCTCCCCTGTTCCATTTACCCACCTTTGCCGTTTCACCCCTGGCGGCCTTTATTCCCCCGCGGCGACTGGCCCCGGGAGCTGCCCGGGGGATTGGCAGCAATCCTGGCGGCTTTTATTCCCCGTTTGTCACGTCCTTTGGCCTTTGTCACGCCCCCCACCTCTCCCCTCTCCGCCCCTAGCCCAATCCCCTCCTCCCACCACCGGCCTACCACCCTCCCAAACCAGTCTTCCCCCAGACCCCGGCGTATCCCGATGGCTCCTCTCACCAGGCTTCTCCTCACCTCCATCCCGACGGCCGGCTTTTTCTGTGCCTTGCCCCCGCCCCTCCCCGCCCCTCCCGGCCCCGCGCCCCGCCCCGCCGGGGCGCCCCCTGACGGGCACCCTTCTGTCATGTCCACACCGCGGCCGAAGACAACCCCCCACCACCACGCCCGGAGACAACCCCCCACTACCACGCGGGCCCTTCATGCATCGCGGGCAGTGAGATAAACCAAACCTATCCTTGTTTAGCACCCTTCCATCCCATGACCTCCATGCTGCGCGCACACCAAGCAAAAAAAGCCACACACACACGAGCAGAAATAGACCATGCCTCGGCCATTATGTTGGTTTCCCAGTCTCTGGTGGCTTTGGGTCCCGGCCAGGGAAGCCGCCCCCATGGTCTGCCGGTCCTAGTTCTTATCAAAGGGCCCGGAAGGTGTATTGGGCCATAGAGTTGTCATTGGCTTTCACCCATCAGGCTCTGAACCCCGACCTCTTATCGGTCGACCACCGCCTCTCCCCGCTTGGCATATACTTCATCCGGTCCCCGCAGTTTGCTCGCCGACATTTCTATCACTTCGAACTTGGGACCGAACGTATAAACTTTCGAAGTCGTCGACGTTTCGTTTTAAGTTGAAACAAAGGCTGAAGCTACCATTGCGGCAGACACGGACACCCGCCACCTCCCCACCCCCTCGCATACGCCCCCCCCCCCCCTCGTCCCGTCTGTTTATCTGCCTGTGGTTGTCCCCTTTGTGGCAGCGATGGAAACAATGCGTTTCACCTTCTGTCATTGTGCATTTTATTAGGTCTCATCAAGAGAAACACGTGTTCGCAATTACGTTACATGTGCAATCGCAGTAATCGCTAAATTATTTAGAATCGTTTCTTCATCGTGAGCGATTGCCAGCGTAGCTGAGAGCCTACTTTGATAATAAATGATGTTTTAAGGATGTTTAAATCAGTCCTTTCCCCGGGAGGCGGCAGAGTGTGCATGGTGTAAAGGCGTTTGTCTTTGATAGTAAATGATGTTTTAATCATGTTTAAATCAGTCCTTTCTCCGGGAGGCGGCAGAGTGTGCATGGTGTAAAGGCGTTTGTCTTTGATAGTAAATGATGTTTTAATCATGTTTAAATCAGTCCTTTCTCCGGGAGGCGGCAGAGTGTGCATGGTGTAAAGGCGTTTGTCTTTGATAGTAAGTGATGTTTTAATCATGTTTAAATCAGTCCTTTCTCCGGGAGGCGGCAGAGTGTGCATGGTGTAAAGGCGTTTGTCTTTGATAGTAAATGATGTTTTAATCATGTTTAAATCCGTCCTTTCCCCGGGAGGCGGCAGAGTGTGCATGGTGTAAAGGCGTTTGTCTTTGCTGGATTACGGGACTGTAGAGTGGATTACAAGCCGTCTCAGCGGCGCTTGCCAACTTCGTTATTTATCATTATGATTAGTTCGTAGAACCGAAATTAGCCAATAGCGCGACAATCGAACAGTCGGATGAAGCTCTCCTGGAGGCCGAAATGACTGCCTTATTACCTCGCGGCGGCCACATTGGCTCTGCCGATGGCCCTGGGGTTGTGTCCTTTATGAATGTCAAGGCCACTCGAGCGACTGCGGTGTCGTCTGCGCCGGTCGTCTGCCTCCCCGAGAAATAGCGCGAAAGACGCCGCCGCCTGCGGACGCCGCCAGGGGTCGCCCATATCTCGACTTACTCTCCGCGGGAGATGTGGCCTAGGTCATGCTGTACATGAAGTGTGTGTGTGGTGAGGGGGGGGGGGGGTGGGGGTGCTGCAGTAATCTCTGGGGAGAAATTTCATCCCACGCGAGACTAGAACGCCGGGGACAGAGAAGGAGGGGAAGGGAATACGAGAAGGAAACCATATAGGGCGAAGGCCTTGAGTCGATCAGCTTGCAGCCCCCCGTCTGCTGCGGAGCAAGTTTGTGACAAGTCCGGTTATAAATATCGAGAAGACGCCGAGCGCGGTGGCCGGCTCCCATTCGCTATGGGTAAGAAGAGGAGCACTTTCGGTCCAAAATGGCGGCGGAATCTGTTTGATGGTTGCGGTCACGTGGGTATGAGGAAGACTCGAGGGTGTCGCGATGACTGTGGGTGCTTTGGTTACCACGCCTCGCCGGTGGGGGGCGTGAAGATCGCATTGGGTAAATGTTAGACTGGAATACGAGAAACTAACGTAGATTTATCACATCGTGGCATTGGGTAGGGTCAAGGACGTCTTATCAGTTCTCGTATTTCACAAATCTGGCTTCCCTAGCACACATCCCGTCGTGGTTATTAGTGTGGTCGTTCCTCCCGCCGCGCTGGGTGCGATGACTTAGAAAACACGCCAAAAGTCGTCTGCGCGATGAACTGGCGGGAAACAGGGCGTCACAGAGAACAAAGCACGTACGTCCCTCCCCCTTTCCCCTCGCTATGCGCATCAGGCCGCCTCATATTCCCAATAAATCTTTCGCCCCCCCCCCCACACCTCACAACCCATTTCTACCCCCTCACCACCCCTTCCTACCCTTCCCACCCTATCCATTGTCGACCAAAATATGTCTGGCCGACCTTACAGTGTTTCTTCCTTTCAGACTTATCAAAAGAGCCACGCCGCGTCTCCGTATCCAGTTCCCTGTTCAGACGAGGCCTCCACCACCCCCCCTGCTCCCCGCAACTTCCAGCATCACCTAACTGTTTATATCGTTTTTGTGTTCGACTTGGGAGGTTCCGTGAAAGTCAAGCCGCTTCTGGCTTCTGAAATAAACCGCTCCGCCAGGCAAGATATCACGACGGGGGAAAAACAAAAGAATATGAAACGCATAAAAATAACTATAAGATGGTATTTTTATTTACACCAAGGCACCGGAATTGGTATTGTTTTAGCTGGATAAAAGGGAAGCTTTCGATGTTAATGAAAAATGGCGTTTGCTTGGTTGGCCCGGCTGCGCCTTGGCTGTGGTTGGTGGGGTAAGTCGGGTGGGGGGGGGGGGGGTCGAGGGAAGTCTCGAGCAACTCGATATGTTTAGAGAGCGATATAGTCGAGTAAACTACCTCGTGATCCATCATCAATGATGGGATTGTCTGGGCACAGGTGATGAAAGCCAGGTTGGGGGCCTGTCTTGCCGTATAACTCGTTAACCCTGCTGCTACCATGGCGACAACGGAAGGATAAAGACCAACATGTCAAATGTTAGTTACACCGTGGCCTAAAAGCTCTCTGAAGGAAACGATAATTTAGTCGTAAAGTGCACCAGTGTAGGGATTGGTTTTCTGGACGTAGCTTTGTCCTTTTGCCAGATCCGTCCGTCCGTCTTATATCAACTCGGCATAGCAACTCGACATCGAGGCGCTTCGTCCTCTCTCTCATAGGGGTATGTACCAAATCGTACCCATCTACGGCGCGCCGGCCAGTCAGCAAGCGTTTTCACTAAGTTCACCATTATCATATTAATCAAGTCGTTTCGTCCTCTCTCTCACAGGGGTATTTACCAAATCGTATCCATCTACGGCACGCTGGCCGTAGTCAGCAAGCGCTTTCACTAAGGTCACCATTATCATATTAATCGAGTCGTTTCGTCCTCTTCTCTCACAGGGGTATTACCAAATCGTACCTATCTACGGCGCGCCGACCACAGTCAGCAAGCGCTTTCACGAAGTTCACCATTATCATATTAATCAAGTCGTTTCGTCCTCTCTCTCACAGGGGTATTTACCAAATCGTACCCATCTACGGCACGCTGGCCGTAGTCAGCAAGCGCTTTCACTAAGGTCACCATTATCATATTAATCGAGTCGTTTCGTCCTCTTCTCTCACAGGGGTATTTATCAAATCGTACCCATCTACGGCTCGCCGGCCACAGTCAGCAAGCGCTTTCACTAAGTTCACCATTATCATATTAATCAAGTCGTTTCGTCCTCTCTCTCACAGGGGTATTTACCAAATCGTACCCATCTACGGCACGCTGGCCGTAGTCAGCAAGCGCTTTCACTAAGGTCACCATTATCATATTAATCGAGTCGTTTCGTCCTCTTCTCTCACAGGGGTATTTATCAAATCGTACCCATCTACGGCTCGCCGGCCACAGTCAGCAAGCGCTTTCACTAAGTTCACCATTATCATATTAATCAAGTCGTTTCGTCCTCTCTCTCACAGGGGTATTTACCAAATCGTACCCATCTACGGCACGCTGGCCGTAGTCAGCAAGCGCTTTCACTAAGTTCACCATTATCATATTAATCGAGTCGTTTCGTCCTCTTCTCTCACAGGGGTATTTACCAAATCGTACCTATCTACGGCGCGCCGGCCACAGTCAGCAAGCGCTTTCACTAAGGTCACCATTATGATATTAATCGAGCCGTTTCGTCCTCTCTCTCACAGGGGTATATACCAAATCGTACCCATCTACGGCTCGCCGGCCACAGTCAGCAAGCGCTTTCACTAAGGTCACCATTATGATATTAATCGAGTCGTTTCGTCCTCTTCTCTCACAGGGGTATTTACCAAATCGTACCCATCTACGGCTCGCCGGCCACAGTCACCAAGCGCTTTCACTAAGGTCACCATTATCATATTAATCGAGTCGTTTCGTCCTCTTCTCTCACAGGGGTATTACCAAATCGTACCCATCTACGGCACGCTGGCCGTAGTCAGCAAGCGCTTTCACTAAGGTCACCATTATCATATTAATCAAGTCGTTTCGTCCTCTTCTCTCACAGGGGTATTTACCAAATCGTACCTATCTACGGCGCGCCGGCCAGTCAGCAAGCGCTTTCACTAAGGTCACCATTATGATATTAATCGAGCCGTTTCGTCCTCTCTCTCACATGGGTATATACCAAATCGTACCTATCTACGGCACGCTGGCCACAGTCAGCAAACGCTTTCACTAAGGTCACCATTATCATATTAATCAAGTCGTTTCGTCCTCTTCTCTCACAGGGGTATTTACCAAATCGTACCTATCTACGGCGCGCCGGCCACAGTCAGCAAGCGCTTTCACTAAGTTCACCATTATCATATTAATCGAGTCGTTTCGTCCTCTTCTCTCACAGGGGTATTTACCAAATCGTACCTATCTACGGCGCGCCGGCCACAGTCAGCAAGCGCTTTTACGAAGGTCGCCATTACGTGGAGTACAAGGCGGTGGACGAGAGCGGACACTTCGCCACGTGTTCTTTCACCGTCACAGTCAACGGTAAGTAGGACACGGGACTTGATGACCCCCGATTACCCGGCATTACCCGGCATTACCCGTCATTACCCGCCACCTCCTTATGACGCCATGGAATTAGTGAAATCCGAGGTAGACTGTCAGATTATTAATATTAAACTGTGCATGTTTGTGACAACCTTATGTAGCAGCCACCTCTCTATTTCGACCATTTATCATTGAGGTCAGGGTATTATACAGGTATTTCACCCCAACGGGGGGGGGGGGGGAGGGGCTGGTAATCTGGTGTATGTTTCATCCCTTTAACTTTCATCGTCCCGGGAGGTTTCTTGGTTCCCAGTTCCCAGTTTAGCCCTTGTGTTCACAAAGGTGGTTTAAAACGCTAATAAACTTCATTCCACCTGTTCGCAGCCCCCACTGCACCGTAACAACCATGTGCCGCTTGGTACCCCCCCCCCCCCCCCGCCCCCCCTTGCGTCATCGATTGATCATAAATGCCCGCCCTACCACCGTGGGGGTCGCCTCTCCCAGGGGGCTAGTGGCATATATACCGCCATTCCCTTCAAAGCCATATCTCTATCCGCGTGAAATGTCGGTCGTTCTGTGTATGTTTCACGGTGTACATGATGACACCCGAGGTTACCGGCCAGGGGCCGCAGTCCGTTCGGTCAGGTTCTGCACTTTGGTCCAGTTTGCTGTGTATAGCAACACGTGTCACGCCAGACGTCACCACTAGGCGCATAATGGACGTAAATGGTCGTGGCGCCAGCGGGCTCGCGACCAAGTCGTATATTTTCCCAGAGAATCCCCCCTGCACCTGCCCGCTTTTTTTTTTATAAAACAATCTGATAGGTTCATAGAGAGAGGATGATGTATAATATATATAAAGTTGGCCTGCTGTCTGGTTCTTAGTTTTGCATAGAGATAACCAAATTTAGTGGAATAATCATTGCATTGTCGCTTTGAAAAGAAAGAAAGAAGTTTGCTTGAACTGGACTTAATGAAGATATATCAAACAAACGTGATGTAAACTCGATATGGGAGAAAAAAGCGGAAGAAGAGGCCATAAGTAAATCATTCAGTATTACGTTAAAACTCCACATGCGACCATTTGTAGACACCCCACCCACCACCCCAAGATAAAACAAAAAAGACAACAAAGATTCTCAATACTCCTTTGAATTACCATGTACACAGACACGGAAGAACGTTGAAGCGCTGCGGCACACCACCCAAGCAGACGGTGTTTACCCAAGTACACCTAAAGCTTTGACTATTGTGCCTTCCCATCGGTCCCGCCTGCTGCCTCCCATTTGTTCAGGTCACGTGGGGCACTAAGCCACCCATCAATAAGTCATTGGTTCGACTCCGGGCCTGGGCACCTAATCGGGGGCATATTTAATTAATTAATTCATTCATTCACTCCTGTTCGTCCCGGGAGGTTCCTATGCCCAGTTTTAGCCCCTACTTGTGTGCCCACAATGCAGCCGCAAGCACCAATTCTTTCCTTTCTTGTCGTTTGGTGACGTCACCAGTGGTGCGGTGTGACCGGCTGTTTAACCCCAACCCCCACATCGGTCACCTGACCTGTGACGCGGCCAACGTGTTGGGGTCCCGGTGCAACCTCACGTGCATCGAGGGGTATTACGTGGTAGGCCAGGACCGGATCCAGTGCCACCGGGAGGGCACGTGGTCTGGAGACATCCCCTTCTGCCACAGTGAGTACCCCCGGCCCGGACGGGCCAACTCACCATTACACCTGTAGCCTATGTGTCAAATAGTCCAGGCATTACAAAAATATATTATTTATTAAGTAGTATAAGGTAATTATTTATTTAGTAATATAATGTAATTATTTAATACAGGCAGTGCATCAAGTGTATATTAAATATATATCATATATTAAATATATTGTATATAGTGTATAATACGTGTATTTTTTAAATGAATGTATTTACGAAAGTAACACACGATTTATGAAAAGAAGGTTTATGAAAAAAAAAAAATTAATATATAAAATATGTTAAACATGTGTTCTATCTATCTTTATTTAATATGAAATGTTAAGCGAATCATGTTAATATTAATTTTAAGTGAATGGTGCTAATGTCAATTTTAAGCGAATGGTGTTAATATTAATGTTAAGGTAAATGTTAATATGATAAGTTAACTACTAGCTGAATATGGAAAGAATGATGTCTTTCTATTGTTGGGATATTTGTCTATTTGTTGGGATATGGATATCCTATCAAATCGTACTTACAGAGTCGTTGCGCTTAACAATTATTCCGCTATTCGAATTACTTATTCTGGGAAATAAAACGTTTTGAATGTGATCGTGGGTGATTCTGCAATCGTCTCAGTACCATGTATACAGAATTTATGTTTCTCATCGTGCATTGAGGCCCGTATCGGTTGCCCCAATAATTAACCCGATCTCTCTCACCATCAGCCTGCATGTTATGCGGTGCGATATTTATTTTATTAAATGTGATACATGTCCACAGTTTAGCTCTCTCCGAATACGGTATTGTGTTGTACGTTACCATGGTGATGTGTGTGTTGCAGCCACGCAATGCGGTGATCCTGGGACCCCGCTGAACGGCGTGAGGCTGTGCACCACCGTCAACCACGCCTACGGCAGCATCTGTAGCTTCGCCTGCTCCAATGGCTACCAGCTCCTCGGCAGCGACAAGCTGGTGTGCACGGCTCGGGGGGGACGCACCTTCTGGTCCTCTGACGCTCCGATATGTGAAGGTAGGCGGGCAGCAAGCAGTCGGGGCCGCTCCTGTACACCCCCCCGACACCCCCCGCCGACTCCCAACCTCCCTGCCCCGCCGACCCCCACCCCCCCCCCCCCGCCCCGCCGACCCCCATCCCCCCCGCGCCGCCGTTTCCATAAGGCGTAGCATCATATCAACTTTATGCTAACGTTTTGTCAACGTTAGCGTCATATCAACGTCATGTCAACTTTATGTCAACGTTAACTTTATGTCAACGTTAACCTTATGTCAACGTTAACCTTATGTCAACGTTAACTTTATGTCAACGTTAACTTTATGTCAACGTTAACTTTATGTCAACGCCTTAAAAGCCATGTCAACGTCAAGGTCATGTCAACAGCCATCATCCCGCTACTGTTGACGACGTCAGATAGCAGTGCTCCTACCGCCACTGTGATATCCTCGTGGTACGGGAGCTCCGTGTTGTGGGCGTAATTAACGGGTCGCCGAGTACACAAGTCAGTCAGCTCATTGGGATAGATGATTGCCCCTCACCAGGCCCATTGGTAGGGCGGATCCCCTCATCAGGCCCATTGGTCGGGCGGATCCCCTCATCAGGCCCATTGGTAGGGCGGATCCCCTCATCAGGCCCCTTGGTCGGACGGATCCCCTCACCAGGCCCATTGGTCGGGCGGATCCCTTCATTAGGCCCATTGGTCGGGCGGATCCCTTCATCAGGCCCATTGGTCGGGCGGATCCCCTCATCAGGCCCCTTGGTCGGACGGATCCCCTCACCAGGCCCATTGGTCGGGCGGATCCCTTCATTAGGCCCATTGGTCGGGCGGATCCCTTCATCAGGCCCATTGGTCGGACGGATCCCCTCACCAGGCCCATTGGTCGGGCGGATCCCTTCATTAGGCCCATTGGTCGGGCGGATCCCTTCATCAGGCCCATTGGTCGGGCGGATCCCCTCATCAGGCCCATTGGTCGGGTGGATCCCCTCATCAGGCCCCTTGGTCGGGCGGATCCCTTCATCAGGCCCATTGGTCGGGCGGATCCCCTCACCAGGCCCATTGGTCGGACGGATCCCCTCATCAGGCCTATTGGTCGGGCGGATCCCCTCACCAGGCCCATTGGTCGGGCGGATCCCTTCATTAGGCTCATTGGTCGGGCGGATCCCTTCATCAGGCCCATTGGTCGGGCGGATCCCCTCATCAGGCCCCTTGGTCGGACGGATCCCCTCACCAGGCCCATTGGTCGGGCGGATCCCTTCATTAGGCCCATTGGTCGGGCGGATCCCTTCATCAGGCCCATTGGTCGGACGGATCCCCTCACCAGGCCCATTGGTCGGGCGGATCCCTTCATTAGGCCCATTGGTCGGGCGGATCCCTTCATCAGGCCCATTGGTCGGGCGGATCCCTTCATTAGGCCCATTGGTCGGACGGATCCCCTCATCAGGCCCATTGGTCGGGCGGATCCCTCCATTAGGCCCATTGGTCGGGCGGATCCCTTCATCAGGCCCATTGGTCGGGCGGATCCCTTCATCAGGCCCATTGGTCGGGTGGATCCCCTCATCAGGCCCATTGGTCGGGCGGATCCCTCCATTAGGCCCATTGGTCGGACGGATCCCTTCACCAGGCCCATTGGTCGGGCGGATCCCTTCACCAGGCCCATTGGTCGGGCGGATCCCTTCATCAGGCCCATTGGTCGGGCGGATCCCTCCATTAGGCCCATTGGTCGGACGGATCCCTTCACCAGGCCCATTGGTCGGGCGGATCCCTTCATCAGGCCCATTGGTCGGGCGGATCCCTTCATCAGGCCCATTGGTCGGGTGGATCCCCTCATCAGGCCCATTGGTCGGACGGATCCCCTCATCAGGCCCATTGGTCGGACGGATCCCCTCACCAGGCCCATTGGTCGGGCGGATCCCTTCATTAGGCCCATTGGTCGGACGGATCCCTTCACCAGGCCCATTGGTCGGGCGGATCCCTTCATCAGGCCCATTGGTCGGGCGGATTCCCTCATCAGGCCCATTGGTCGGGCGGATCCCCTCATCAGGCCCATTGGTCGGGCGGATGACCCGTGGTAACAGCGGCGGCGCTACTCCGCAACACTGGGACCGGCATTTATGCATTCATTCATTCATTCATTCATTTATTTATTCATTCATCAGCCTCTCTTGCCTACCCTGCAGCCAACTCTCCATAGATTGAGGTCTGTAGCTGATAGCGTTCATCACGGCACCCCCCCCCCCCCCCCCGCCGAGCAGGGAAACCAAGAATCGATCTTGAGTGGGTCTCGGGCGGCGAGATTGATCCAGACATCTCTCGTAATGACTTCCGGATCACGCAGGTGGACCGCCAGTTTTGTTTCCATCTCCGCATGTATGGGGGAATTTGTCGATGGGCAGGGCGTTGAGGTGATGGCGGGGGACGGGGCGGGGGAGGGGGTGGGGGAGGGATCAGTGGTTGTGAGATCGCTGACTCTCATTTCTGACACGACGATGAATAAGTGATGACGCCGCTAGGTGGCGTGGCATGTGCCTCGAGGTGCGGGTGATTACTCCCTCCTCATCCCCAAGGACGTGCCAAGGTCACGTAAACGGAAGTGTTATATGGTTTGACGATGCCTTGGGGAGTGTGGGAGGTGATCTGTGGGAAGTCTCTTCATCCTTGGCAGAAGTCGATGTGAGCACAGGCGCCTCAATCGTGGGTGGGGGGGGGCGGCTTCACACATGTTTATATGACATATGTGTGAAGCCGGCGCCCCCCCCCCCTCCCGCCCCACCCACCCACGATTGAGGCGCCTGTGATGTGAGACAGATATAATAGGACATAAGGTAATGATGGCACCGTACTGTATAGCACCGTACTGTATGGCACCGTACTGTATGGCACCGTACTGTATGGCACCGTACTGTATGGCACCGTACTGTATGGCACCGTACTGTATGGCACCGTACTGTATGGCACCGTACTGTATAGCACCGTACTGTATGGCACCGTACTGTATGGCACCGTACTGTATGGCACCGTACTGTGTGGCACCATACTGTGTGGCATCGTACTGTGTGGCACCGTACTGTATGGCACCATACTGTATGGCACCGTACTGTATGGCACCGTACTGTATGGCACCGTACTGTATAGCACCGTACTGTATGGCACCGTACTGTGTGGCACCGTACTGTATAGCACCGTACTGTATAGCACCGTAAGGTATGGCACCGTACTGTATGGCACCGTGCTGTATAGCACCGTACTGTATAGCACCGTAAGGTATGGCACCGTACTGTATGGCACCGTACTGTATGGCACCGTACTGTATAGCACCGTACTGTATGGCACCGTACTGTATGGCACCGTACTGTATGGCACCGTACTGTGTGGCACCATACTGTGTGGCACCGTACTGTGTGGCACCGTACTGTATGGCACCATACTGTATGGCACCGTACTGTATGGCACCGTACTGTATGGCACCGTACTGTATAGCACCGTACTGTATGGCACCGTACTGTCTGGCACCGTACTGTATGGCACCGTACTGTATAGCACCGTACTGTGTGGCACCGTACTGTATGGCACCGTACTGTATGGCACCGTACTGTATGGCACCGTACTGTATGGCACCGTACTGTGTGGCACCGTACTGTATGGCACCGTACTGTATGGCACCGTACTGTGTGGCACCGTACTGTGTGGCACCGTACTGTATGGCACCGTACTGTATGGCACCGTACTGTATGGCACCGTACTGTGTGGCACCGTACTGTATGGCACCGTACTGTATGGCACCGTACTGTATAGCACCGTACTGTATAGCACCGTAAGGTATGGCACCGTACTGTATGGCACCGTACTGTATAGCACCGTACTGTGTGGCACCGTACTGTATGGCACCGTACTGTATGGCACCGTACTGTATGGCACCGTACTGTATGGCACCATACTGTATGGCACCGTAATGTATGGCACCGTAATGTACGGCACCCTAATGTATGGCACCGTACTGTATGGCAACATACTGTATGGTACCGTACTGTATGGCACCGTACTGTATGGCACCGTACTGTATGGCACCGTACTGTATAGCACCGTACTGTATAGCACCGTAAGGTATGGCACCGTACTGTATGGCACCGTACTGTATGGCACCGTACTGTATGGCACCATACTGTGTGGCACCGTACTGTATGGCACCGTACTGTATGGCACCGTACTGTATGGCACCATACTGTATGGCACCGTAATGTATGGCACCGTAATGTACGGCACCCTAATGTATGGCACCGTACTGTATGGCAACATACTGTATGGTACCGTACTGTATGGCACCGTACTGTATGGCACCGTACTGTATGGCACCGTACTGTATGGCACCGTACTGTATAGCACCGTACTGTATAGCACCGTAAGGTATGGCACCGTACTGTATGGCACCGTACTGTATGGCACCGTAATGTATGGCACCGTACTGTATGGCACCGTACTGTATGGCACCGTACTGTATGGCACCGTACTGTATGGCACCATACTGTATGGCACCGTAATGTATGGCACCGTAATGTACGGCACCCTAATGTATGGCACCGTACTGTATGGCAACATACTGTATGGTACCGTACTGTATGGCACCGTACTGTATGGCACCGTACTGTATGGCACCGTACTGTATGGCACCGTACTGTATAGCACCGTACTGTATAGCACCGTAAGGTATGGCATCGTACTGTATGGCACCGTACTGTATGGCACCGTAATGTGTGGCACCGTACTGTATGGCACCGTACTGTATGGCACCGTACTGTATGGCACCGTACTGTATGGCACCGTACTGTATAGCACCGTACTGTATAGCACCGTACTGTATGGCACCGTACTGTATGGCACCATACTGTGTGGCACCGTACTGTATGGCACCGTACTGTATGGCACCGTACTGTATGGCACCGTACTGTATGGCACCGTACTGTATGGCACCGTACTGTATGGCACCATACTGTATGGCACCGTAATGTATGGCACCGTAATGTACGGCACCCTAATGTATGGCACCGTACTGTATGGCAACATACTGTATGGTACCGTACTGTATGGCACCGTACTGTATGGCACCGTACTGTATGGCACCGTACTGTATGGCACCGTACTGTATAGCACCGTACTGTATAGCACCGTAAGGTATGGCACCGTACTGTATGGCACCGTACTGTATGGCACCGTAATGTATGGCACCGTACTGTATGGCACCGTACTGTATGGCACCGTACTGTATGGCACCGTACTGTATGGCACCATACTGTATGGCACCGTAATGTATGGCACCGTAATGTACGGCACCCTAATGTATGGCACCGTACTGTATGGCAACATACTGTATGGTACCGTACTGTATGGCACCGTACTGTATGGCACCGTACTGTATGGCACCGTACTGTATGGCACCGTACTGTATAGCACCGTACTGTATAGCACCGTAAGGTATGGCACCGTACTGTATGGCACCGTACTGTATGGCACCGTACTGTATGGCACCGTACTGTGTGGCACCGTACTGTGTGGCACCGTACTGTGTGGCACCGTACTGTGTGGCACCGTACTGTGTGGCACCGTACTGTGTGGCACCATACTGTATGGCACCGTAATGTATGGCACCGTAATGTACGGCACCCTAATGTATGGCACCGTACTGTATGGCAACATACTGTATGGCACCGTACTGTATGGCACCGTAATGTATGGCACCGCACTGTATGGCACCGTACTGTATGGCACCGTAATGTACGGCACCCTAATGTATGGCACCGTACTGTATGGCACCGTACTGTATGGCACCGTAATGTATGGCACCGTACTGTATGGCACCGTACTGTATGGCACCGTACTGTATGGCACCGTACTGTGTGGCACCATACTGTGTGGCACCGTACTGTGTGGCACCGTACTGTGTGGCACCATACTGTATGGCACCATACTGTATGGCACCGTAATGTATGGCACCGTAATGTACGGCACCCTAATGTATGGCACCGTACTGTATGGCAACATACTGTATGGTACCGTACTGTACGGCACCGTACTGTATGGCACCGTAATGTACGGCACCGTACTGTATGGCACCGTAATGTATGGCACCCTAATGTATGGCACCGTAATGTATGGCACCGTACTGTATGGCACCGTACTGTATAGCACCGTAATGTACGGCACCGTACTGTATGGCACCGTAATGTATGGCACCGTACTGTATGGCACCGTAATGTATGGCACCGTACTGTATGGCACCGTACTGTATGGCACCGTACTGTATGGCACCGTAATGTATGGCACCGTACTGTATGGCACCGTACTGTATAGCACCGTAATGTACGGCACCGTACTGTATGGCACCGTAATGTACGGCACCGTACTGTGTGGCACCGTACTGTATGGCACCGTACTGTATGGCACCGTACTGTATGGCACCGTACTGTATGGCACCGTAATGTATGGCACCCTAATGTATGGCACCGTAATGTATGGCACCGTACTGTATGGCACCGTAATGTATGGCACCCTAATGTACGGCACCGTACTGTATGGCACCGTAATGTACGGCACCGTACTGTATGGCACCGTAATGTATGGCACCCTAATGTATGGCACCGTAATGTATGGCACCGTACTGTATGGCACCGTACTGCATGGCACCGTACTGTATGGCACCGTACTGTATGGAACCGTACTGCATGGCACCGTACTGTATGGCACCGTACTGTATGGCACCGTACTGTATGGCACCGTACTGTATGGCACCGTACTGCATGGCACCGTACTGTATAGCACCGTACTGTATGGCACCGTACTGTATGGCACCGTACTGTATGGCACCGTACTGCATGGCACCGTACTGTATGGCACCGTACTGTATGGCACCGTACTGTATGGCACCGTACTGTATGGCACCGTACTGTATAGCACCGTAATGTATGGCACCGTACTGTATGGCACCGTAAGGTATGGTCCATTGAGGAGAAGGGGGTTGCGTGATTTCACTACTATACCTCGGTCTATAAGGCCTACAATGGGCACTGGCGTATTGAGCTGTGCAGAACTCCGATCCGAAAAATTACGATGTCATATATGATATTGAACATAGTCATATATTGTAGTCACATATTCTAAAGTCATGTATTCAAGTTGTCATATTCAAAAGTCATATATTAAAGTCATATCATGAAAATCATATATTAAACAGTCATGTAAATTTCTGCGGAAAATTCAAGGGGAATATGAGTTCTGCATTTTTGATATCGATGGAAGAACGCGGTATGCGCAGATAGGTGGACTTAGCCGAAAGGCCCGATGGATATCAAAGCTGGGAGCCGTGAATCTAGGCCAGCGCTCCAGTCACCCAGATAGGCTATGTACAGAGGCCGGGCGCGCGCCAGACAGCACCAGGCGGCGCTAGTGGGTATTTGACAAGCGAGAATGCAAAGAATATCGCTTCCACCAATTGTTGATGGCATCTGTCACAGCGAATGGCTCGGTTGTAGCGATAGGTATCGCTAGCCGATGTATCCGCCCTGCAAGCCGCCAGCCACCCAGCCAGCCAGCCAGCCAGGTGGGTGGGTCGGTGGGTGGGTGGGTCTGTGGGCTTCAGGTAAACAAAAACAGACCCAGCATGGCGTAAACAAACGTCTGGGGGTCAGCGTGCAAATAAACAGCAGGCACATGGTCAGCTTTTGTTTGCCGATACCGCCCAGCCACCCCCCCCCCCCGCCCCACTCTCCACCCACTCTCCTCCTTCCCCACCCCACCCAGCGCGCCAGGGAGACACGAAAAAGGGCGGACAGTGGTCAGATTCCGTTACTATGGATACCTGATGTGGTCGAGATCTGGAAGTCTGGACTCCACCACCCCCCCCCCCCCCCTCTCGCTACGCGCCCCTCCTCATCCCCTTCCCGATAAACAAACTCCGGATTTATTAGATGTCTGGCGCTTTTTCCTGTGCCAGTCCCTGTTTTTGTGTAGGTGTCGTTCACAACTGTTGTTTCAGCTAAACACACGTGACTTTTCACAGCAAACAGTGAGATGATGGATGGCGTCAGATGTGGAAGGCCAGTTTACGTGCGTGACCTCTGTTAGCGCTCCACCAGTGTCGATCAGGGCGACCATACTTGGAGGGGGATTCATAGGAATAATATCGCTAATATCGTTATCAGACTATCAGGTTATATCAGATATAATAATGCGCTTAATACTAAAAAATTTCACAAAACATAGGCGTACGGCGCTTCTCCTAATTGACAAAAACAAACCGTTCACTCTTTACATTATGATCGTGTTTAACGATCGGCTGTTGCATTATTCAGGCTGTGAGTCATGGCACTCGTATAGTTATCATTACTGAGGTTCGTTGATGCTCAAAGTGCGATGCCTATCTCTCCGTGACAGAGATCCAGCCGCCGACCATCAAGGAGTGTCCTGGAGACAGTGTGATCCGGACGTCCTCGCCGGTGAAGGAGCTGGAGCGACCTCCCATCTCGTTCCTGACGGCGGACGGCCAGGAAGCTCCCTTCACCTGCTCCCACTTCGAACAGAACCGCAAGCACAACTTCACGCTCGGCGTCCATGTGGTCACGTGCACAGCCTTCGACCCCAAGTTCGGGGAGCGATCCACGGTCACGTGTCAGTTCACTGTGATAGTCAAAGGTGAGGGGGTCAGTTCACTGTGATAGTCAAAGGTGAGGGGGTCATTCACTGTGATAGTGAAAGGTGAGTGGGTCAGTTCACTGCGATAGTCAAAGGTGAGGGGGTCATTGACTGTGATAGTGAAAGGTGAGGGGGTCAGTTCACTGTAATAGTCAAAGGTGAGGGGGTCAGTTCACTGTGATAGTCAAAGGTGAGGCGGTCAGTTCACTGCGATAGTCAAAGGTGAGAGGGTCAGTTCACTGTGATAGCCAAAGGTGAGGGGGCCATTCACTGTGATAGTCAAAGGTGAGGGGGTCAGTTCACTGTGATAGTGAAATGTGAGGGGGTCAGTTCACTGTGATAGTGAAACGTGAGTGGGTCAGTTCACTGTGATGGTGAAAGGTGAGAGGGTCAGTTCACTGTGATAGTCAAAAGTTGAGGGGATCAGTTCACTGTGATATTCAAAGGTGAGGGGGTCAGTTCACTGTGATAGTCAAAGGTGAGAGGGTCAGTTCACTGCGATAATCAAAGGTGAGGGGGTCAGTTCACTGTGATAGTGAAAGGTGAGGGGGTCAGTTCACTGTGATAGTGAAAGGTGAGGTGGTCAGTTCACTGTGATGGTCAAAGGTGAGAGGGTCAGTTCACTGTGATAGTGAAAGACGAGGGGGTCAGTTCACTGTGAGAGTGAAAGGTGAGAGGGTCAGTTCACTGTGATAGTGAAAGATGAGGGGGCCATTCACTGTGATAGTGAAAGGTGAGGGGGTCAGTTCACTGTGATAGTGAAAGGTGAGGGGGTCAGTTCACTGCGATAGTCAAAGGTGAGAGGGTCAGTTCACTGTGATAGTGAAAGGCGAGGGGGTCAGTTCACTGTGATAGTCAAAGGTGAGGCGGTCAGTTCACTGCGATAGTCAAAGGTGAGAGGGTCAGTTCACTGTGATAGTGAAAGGTGAGGGGGTCAGTTCACTGTGATAGTCAAAGGTGAGGGGGTCAGTTCACTGTGATAGTGAAAGGTGAGGGGGTCAGTTCACTGTGATAGTCAAAGGTGAGGGGGTCAGTTCACTGTGATAGTGAAAGGTGAGGGGGTCAGTTCACTGCGATAGTCAAAGGTGAGGGGGCCATTCACTGTGATAGTGAAAGGTGAGGGGGTCAGTTCACTGTGATAGTCAAAGGTGAGGCGGTCAGTTCACTGCGATAGTCAAAGGTGAGAGGGTCAGTTCACTGTGATAGTCAGAGGTCAGGGGGTCAGTTCACTGTGATAGTCAAAAGTTGAGGGGATCAGTTCACTGTGATAGTCAAAGGTGAGAGGGTCAGTTCACTGTGATAGCTAAAGGTGAGGGGGTCAGTTCACTGCGATAGTCAAAGGTGAGGGGGTCATTGACTGTGATAGTAAAAGGTGAGGGGGTCAGTTCACTGTGATAGTGAAAGGTGAGGGGGTCAGTTTACTGTGATGGTCAAAGGTGAGAGAGTCAGTTCACTGTGATAGTGAAAGGCGAGGGGGTCAGTTCACTGTGATAGTGAAAGGTGAGGGGGTCAGTTCACTGTGATAGTGAAATGTGAGGGAGTCAGTTCACTGTGATAGTTAAAGGTGAGGGGATAGGTTCACTGTGATAGTCAAAGGTGAGGGGGTCAGTTCACTGTGATAGTTAAAGGTGAGGGGGTGGGTTCACTGTGATAGTAAAAGGTGAGGGGGTCAGTTCACTGTGATAGTCCAAGGTGAGAGGGTCAGTTTACTGTGATAGTGAATAGTGAGGGGGTCAGTCAATAAAAGGCGAGGGGTCAGCTCACTGTGATAGTCCAAGGTGAAAGGGTCAGTTTACTGTGATAGTGAAAGGTGAGGGAATTGGTCAATAAAAGGTGAGGGTGTCAGTTCACTGTATGGGGTCCAGAATGAATAACCTTGCATGACGTTTTTGGCCACCTTTATGCACTCATGGGCTAGGGTGTTCAATGACGCGTCATCCCCCGATGCCCTGTAATTCGTGCATCTCGCGCCCCTAGTTTGAACATTGTAGTTTAGTTTAACGAGTTTTAGTATTTGTCATGATATGAAGTAGATACAAGTCACTATTGAACACCCACTGTTCCCTAACAGACCCAGCGCGCTAACCGCCGCGGCGACAGCACAGCCTGCTGTCCCCTTATGTCGCCCACGGTGTGCTGAGTGCATAGTCCCCTTGGCAATCCTTGGGGTAGCTACCACAGGGGAGGGGGTGGGGGGTGGACCTGGTCCCAGGGGAGTGAACCTAATGACCCCGATACCCAGTTACCCGACCCGCCTTTGTCAATAATAGCGGGCTCTTCTGTCCTTTAATACGAGGCTATTACCTTGTCCCTTTGAAGACAGCTTAGCGGACGGCTCCGGATCAAAGACCTGGAGTCTTCCTCGTGGCTGACCCTGTCTGGACCCGGTAACCCGGCCAGGTCTCGGGACGTGACGCCCGCCAGATACAGGCTGCACCCCTGCGCCGGCCGCCCACAGTGTCGGGTTCTGGGGCGGGTTTAGGACAGTCGCACCCTTTCAATGCTCCTAAAAATCGTATCGGATGGAAGAAAAATGTCTGTAATGAATTTCGACTGTTTTTTTGGAGCCCTTGCTATTCGCTGTGTGGTCTGTCACATTCGTTACATGCCTGGGGATTATTGGGGGGGCGCGGGGGGGGTGGTGGGTCGGGGAAGGAGGGTTTGGGGGGGGGGGGGAGTTCATGTATATAGCCTACGGTCATGAACTCTATTTCGGGTAACAGTAAAATTTCAAATAAAAATTCTCACCGCTTTGCGGTGCAATATTAATATGAAAATATTTCTCGATCTCGGTTAGTGATAATGTTTCTGCTGATGCTTGCGCCATATCGGCAAAATCATGTCCCGAAATCCCATTTCACGGTCCTGGGATATTTCTTTAGACCCCATTTTACATTTATGCGCAGGGAATCGGCCTAGATATGAACACCAACATTCCCTTTCGCTTTAAGCAGTGACAAGATAATCTAGCGATACGTGTTGATCACTACATTTTCAGCCAATCCTTGCCGAGCATTGCCGCAGCCGCAGAACGGCTTCCTGTTGTGTTACCGCGTGCACGGCGGGGGGAGCTCCCCTCTGGACACCGCCTGCACCCTGCACTGTAACAACGGGTACGAGCTGCCCCGAGCAGACGGACCGCAGTCCGCAGAGTTCCTCTGTGACCACACGGGGCACTGGAACCCCCCAGATGTCGTACCCAGCTGTGTCCGTAAGTAAAACCGTTGCCTGTGCGACAGATGTGTCCGTAAGTAAAACTCCATCCTGGGCAACAGCTGTGTCCGTAAGTAAAACCGTTGCCTGGGCAACAGCTGTGTCCGTATGTAAAACCGCTACATGGTAAAGCTGTGTCAGTGAGTACCGTCACTGAGCTGGTGACAGCTGTGTCAGTGAGTACCGTCACTGAGCTGGTGACAGCTGTGTCAGTGAGTACAGTCACTGAGCTGGTGACCGCTGTGTCTATGGGTACAGTCACTGACCTGGTGACAGCTGTGTCAGTGAGTACAGTCTCTGACTGGGTCACAGCTGTGCCAGTGAGTACAGTCACTGACCTGGTGACAGCTGTGCCAGTGAGTACAGTCACTGACCTGGGGACAGCTGTGTCAGTGAGTACAGTCACTGACCTGCTGACAACTGTGTCAGTGAGTACAGTCTTTAACCTGGTGACAGCTGTGTCAGTGAGTACAGTCTCTGACTGGGTCACAGCTGCCACCTCTTGGTAAACGTCTTCCCTACAATACTGAACATTCCATCAGACAACATAACATTGATACCTTTGTGAAGGAATGTTATCACTACACCCCCCCACCCCCGCACCCGCCCCCCGCACCCGATAATCAGCCGGAGTAAACGATAGTCTTTTTATACGGTGTTATCAAAGAAATGGTGTAAATAGTGATCGGGATTAGTTGATGTTTTTTTCTATCTTCAAATGTCGATGTTTTTTGTTTGTTCCCCATAATAATAACTAACCTCAATGCTCGGCCAAGACGATAAGATTACAGAGCCTCGGTATCAGTTTGAATTGTATCCATTTAGCGACTTGGAGCCGCCATAAACGGAGGAATGTCTCTTTGATGGCCTGGTATGTCACAAGTTTATAAGGATCACATTGCTATGATAAGAGTTGGGTTGTGTCCTGGGCTCGGTGTGTGCCGGCACCTCGCCCCACGATCCGTCACTGTATGGGGCGGGGGTGGGGGGGGGGGGGGGTGGGGCTGCTGGGCCAGGGCGGGCACGGAAAAACCGTATCAGGCGCTTGGGACATTGGTGTGGGTGACAGGTTGTGGTGCTGTGTGACAGGTTGTGGTGCTGTGTGACAGGTTGTGGCGCTGTGTGACAGGTTGTGGTGCTGTGTGACAGGTTGTGGTGCTGTGTGACAGGTTGTGGTGCTGTGTGACAGGTTGTGGTGCTGTGTGACTGGTTGTGGTGCTGTGTGACTGGTTGTGGTGCTGTGTGACAGGTTGTGGTGCTGTGTGACAGGTTGTGGTGCTGTGTGACAGGTTGTGGTGCTGTGTGACAGGTTGTGGTGCTGTGTGACAGGTTGTGGTGCTGTGTGACAGGTTGTGGTGCTGTGTGACAGGTTGTGGTGCTGTGTGACAGGTTGTGGTGCTGTGTGACAGGTTGTGGTGCTGTGTGACAGGTTGTGGTGCTGTGTGACAGGTTGTGGTGCTGTGTGACAGGTTGTGGTGCTGTGTGACAGGTTGTGGTGCTGTGTGACAGGTTGTGGTGGTGTGTGACAGGTTGTGGTGGTGTGTGACAGGTTGTGGTGCTGTGTGACAGGTTGTGGTGCTGTGTGACAGGTTGTGGTGCTGTGTGACAGGTTGTGGTGCTGTGTGACAGGTTGTGGTGCTGTGTGACAGGTTGTGGTGCTGTGTGACACGGACATGGCGTTTATGGAGACATATGTGAGCTATATATGAGGTCTACTGCTGATGTCTGCACAACCAACATAGACGTACGACCTACTACTACTCTTTGCGAAGGAAGACTATGGGATCGTTCTCCCGTACAACATAAACATCTGCACACATGGGACTCGAACGTCGCTCCGGCCGACATAGCATTCACAGCGGATCTCAAACTCATACGCTTTAGATTCCTAGATCCACTCCATGTGCCTAATTTTCGATTGATGTATCATCGACATATTTAGCTAACGTATTTATTTATTTTGATTTATTTTGATGTCTTCATCTCGGCCTGGTTCTTTCATTCAGTCCCATCTGCTTCCGAGCCTTTCAGGTCGTTTCCTTCTTGTTTTTTTGTTAATCCCACGAGTTTTATTCGTAACATCTTCGTCTCTTTGTCCGCTCGTCCTCTCCTTGGGAATGTTCCCAGTTAAACGGCTGTCGTATTCGGGTTCTCGTCTCACCCCGCACACACGAGTCCTTCTTGGCCATCTCAATCCGTGCCCCCCCCCCTCCACCCCCCACCCCACACATCGCTATCCCTAGTCTCTGTAAAACCCACTTGGGGCGCTGTGCGACTTGGAAATGGAAGCAATACTCGGCAAAGTCCACCCAATCAGGACTTATATGGCTGCCTGAGAACACCCCCCGCCCCCCCGCCCCCGGCTCTTCCCCCTTCCGCCCCAGCCACCTCGCTGCTCAATACCATCCTAGTTACGAACGGTCTCCGGACAAATTGCTTGGCCGTTTTATTGGGCAGTCTGCTATTTTGGCACCGGCGACTGACGAATCACTTAAACTCAGACCCATAGATCTATCTGCCCCGGTGTCTTTTTCTTCAATTGAGCGTCGTTCTTTTTATCTTCGGCAATCATGGTTCTGTCGATTGAACAGGGTGGGAGGGGGTGTAAGTGGGGTAAGGTGGGGGGGTGGGGGGTGGTCCATTGGGCGCGGCGATGTCTCGGGGCCTGTCTCCTGTCTCCCCCTCCCCCGACCCCCCTCCGTGTAAGCCGTTATCAGCAGTGGGCAGGGTGTCACCAGGGGACACGGGCAGACCGACCTAGACAGATCAGAGGCCCAGACTGGCTTCACATGCTCCTGGAAGCCTCTCTCTGGCCGCCTCTGTCCTGGAGTCCTCTCTCTGGCCGCCTCTGTCCTGGAGCCCTCTCTCTGGCCGCCTCTGTCCTGGAGCCCTCTCTGTGGCCGCCTCTGTCCTGGAGCCCTTCCTCTGGCCGCCTCTGTCCTGGGGCCCTCCCTCTGGCCGCCTCTGTCCTGGAGCCCTCTCTGTGGCCGCCTCTGTCCTGGAGCCCTCTCTCTGGCCGCCTCTGCCTGGAGCCCTCCCTCTGGCCGCCTCTGTCCTGGAGCCCTCCCTCTGGCCGCCTCTGTCCTGGAGCCCTCTCTCTGGCCGCCTCTGTCCTGGAGCCCTCTCTCTGGCCGCCTCTGTTTTGGAGCCCTCTCTCTGGCCGCCTCTGTCCTGGAGCCCTCTCTCTGGCCGCCTCTGTCCTGGAGCCCTCTCTCTGGCCGCCTCTGTCCTGGAGCCCTCTCTCTGGCCGCCTCTGTCCTGGAGTCCTCTCTCTAGCCGCCTCTGCCCTGGAGCCCTCTGTCTGGCCGCCTCTGTCTAGGGGCCCTCTCTCTGGCCGCCTCTGTCCTGGAGCCCTCTCTCTGGTCGCCTCTGTCCTGGAACCCTCTCTCTGGCCGCCTCTGTCCTGGAGCCCTCTCTCTGGCCGCCTCTGTCCTGGAGCTCTCTCTCTCTGTGGCCGCCTCTGTCCTGGAGCCCTCTCTCTGGCCGCCTCTGTCCTGGAGCCCTCTCTCTGGCCGCCTCTGTTCTGGAACCCTCTCTCTGGCCGCCTCTGTCCTGGAGCCCTCTCTCTGGCCGCCTCTGTCCTAGAGACGTATCCAGGACCAAGGAGGAAATTAATTTACGAAAAGATGGGACAAGGAGATCGGGAAAGGGGTGGTGAGATGGGGGAAAAGATAGTGAGATTGGGAAAGGAGTGGTGAGGTAGGGAATGGGGTGGTGAGATAGGGAAAGGGGTGGTGAGATAGGGAAAGGGGTGGTGAGATCGGGGATAGGGTGGTGAGATCGGGAAAGGGGTGGTGAGATCGGGAAAGGGGTGGTGAGATAGGGAAAGGGGTGGTGAGATCGAGAAAGGGGTGGTGAGATCGGGGATAGGGTGGTGAGATCGGGAAAGGGGTGGTGAGATCGGGCAAGGGGTGGTGAGATCGGGAAAGGGGTCGTGAGATCGGAAAAGGGGTGGTGAGATAGGGAAAGGGGTGGTGAGATCGGGAAGGGGTTCAATAGGGGAAAGAGGAGGGGTGGTGAGATCGGGAAGGGGTTCAATAGGGGAAAGAGGAGGGGTGGTACAAATCGAACCCAGTCAGCCAGTAATGAAATTACATCCCCCCCCCCCGCCCTGCCCCATGGCCACCACTGAGTGGACACAATAAGATGTGCGGAAGGACAGCAGTGGTTCAAGGAAGTTGACATATAGCACGGGATGCATCTCCATGTCTGGACTGTGATAATGGCCACCGGTGGTGGTGGAGGGTGGTGGTGGAGGGTGGTGGTGGAGGGGGGCATTATTGCTCCCCCCACAGCACGCCCTCCAATCTAATCCGGAGGGTTACCCCCCCCCCCCCCCGCCACCCGCCCCCTGCACGCCCCACCCCCGCCCCCGGCACGCCCTGCCATCCCCCTCTCTGGCACCCATCCTCCGGCACTCCTCCGGCACTCCTCCGGCACGCCCTCTCTCTGGCACCCCTCGCCCGGCACCCCTCCGGCACCCGTGGGGGGCCCACGTCCGAGGCTGACCCCACCGGTCACGCGCCAAGTGCCCGGTCGGAAGACCACATTACATTTGTCCTGGGGCCACCATGTAATTGCTTTTAGGGTGTCCCTTATCAGAAAAAACTTCCCTCTTTCTCTTCCCTCGATATGGACCCTCATTGCATCCCCCTCCGCCCCCCGCATCCCCTACCCCCCCCCCCCCCCCCCCAGCACCCCACACACCACCCTCCTCCCACACCTCTCACGGTAGGGTCATGAAAGATAATGCCGGCCAGACCAGACCCCGGAAGACATACAAATTGCCTCCCCCCTACTCCCCCCCCCCGCCCCCCCCCCCCCCCCCCCTTGCACTAGCCGTCCATCTTCCTCCCGTTTCTGGGATGTCGTGATTGTCTGCTGTGGAGCTGGAAAACAGGGATCCACACGACAGGAATTGATTCGGCCCCAGTCACAATCACGCCACTCTGCCCACCCCGTTGGCGGAGGCGAGATGTGGGTCACAATGCCAGTCTGTGGTCTGTGCCCCACTCCCCAGGGGGCGCCAGGGGGCTGATTGTGTTCTCGCTACGCAGCCCTGTGACACGTGACTCGGTGCCATAACCAGACGCCTATTGTATGGGCGCTAATTCAATATCAAGGGGTATAAACTAAAGCTGGCCAAGCCATCCGAGGTCGGAGGGCGGGGGTGGGGTGGCAGCCAGGGACGGCGAGTGGCACAGCGCGGGACGACAGGAGGGACAGTGCGGGACGACGGGAGGGACAGCGCGGGACGTCGGGAGGGACAGCGTGGGACGTCGGGAGGGACAGCGCTGGAAGATGGGAGGGACAGCGCTGGAAGATGGGAGGGACAGCGTGGGAAGATGGGAGGGACAGCGCGGGACGACGGGAGGGACAGCGCGGGAAGATGGGAGGGACAGCGCGGGACGACGGGAGGGACAGCGCGGGACGACGGGAGGGACAGCGCGGGACGACGGGAGGGACAGCGCGGGACGACGGGAGGGACAGCGCGGGAAGATGGGAGGGACAGGTCGGGACGACGGGAGGGACAGCGCGGGAAGATGGGAGGGACAGCGCGGGACGTCGGGAGGGACAGCGCGGGACGACGGGAGGGACAGCGCGGGAAGATGGGAGGGACAGCGTGCGAAGATGGGAGGGACAGCGCGGGACGACGGGAGGGACAGCGCGGGACGTCGGGAGGGACAGCGTGGGACGACGGGAGAGACAGCGTGGGACGTCGGGAGGGACAGCGCGGGACGACGGGAGGGACAGCGTGGGACGTCGGGAGGGACAGCGTGGGACGTCGGGAGGGACAGCGCGGGACGACGGGAGGGACAGCGCGGGACGTCGGGAGGGACAGCGCGGGACGTCGGGAGGGACAGCGCGGGACGACGGGAGGGACAGCGCGGGACGACGGGAGGGACAGCGTGGGACGACGGGAGGGACAGCGCGGGACGACGGGAGGGACAGCGTGGGACGACGGGAGGGACAGCGCGGGACGACGGGAGGGACAGTGCGGGACGTCGGGAGGGACAGCGCGGGAAGATGGGAGGGACAGCGCGGGACGTCGGGAGGGACAGCGCGGGACGTCGGGAGGGACAGCGCGGGACGTCGGGAGGGACAGCGCGGGAAGATGGGAGGGACAGCGCGGGAAGATGGGAGGGACAGCGCGGGACGACGGGAGGGACAGCGTGGGACGACGGGAGGGACAGCGCGGGACGACGGGAGGGACAGTGCGGGACGACGGGGGGGGGGGGGACAGCGGGGACAGCCACCTAATTGCACCTACTGATACCAGGATTCCGGATGAGATTGGAGGGCGTGCTGTGTTTTTGCTCTTATTCCTCTGATGTCCCCTCTACGCTTGTAATGTTCCCCTGGAAGCCTTACCGATGCTCTGTTTGTGCCCCTCACAGGACCGAAGAGACCGCAGGAGCTAAAGCTGCCTTCGGAAATCCTTTATACCTCATCCAACTGCAGCCAGGCGGCGCCACTGCGGAGCGTGCGCATTCAATTCAAGTCGGCGCTTCAGTCGACGATTCGGCTGCAGGAGGACTGTTCAATGAACCAGGGTAACTGCATCGTGGATGAGGTGACCACCGACTGCCACCACCAGCCCGCCACCGACGTCCGACTGCGGCGAAATCTCGCCAGACACTCGCGGCTATTCACGTCACAAGGCGGCGCTGCGGGAAGCAGCAGCGCCCCTCGCGGGCGACGTCAACTACGTCACAATGCCCGTTCCCATAGCAACATTGACAATACTAACAACAACAACCAAAATGACAATGTTCGCAGTCACACTTCTATTCTGACCTCATCGGTGTGGAAGCGAGAAACAACACACCCAGACTTCACTAGTGACTTCGTTCTTCCAATAAGATTCCACTTCGGCACGCGAGTGCCATCTAGCGGTGACGGGGAGTGGCCCGAGGGCTATCACCGCGCACAGCTCCTGCTCTATGGCATGTTCGAGTATTTCGAGCGGCAGGTGCAGGCCGGACACTTCAGTATTAGCGAGGCCGTGAGGGACATTTGGCTTGTAGAACGAGCCGAAAGCTTGGCGTTTGCCGAAGTGCAAGTTATCTGTGATATTGGATACAAGTTTAAAGATGATATAAAATTGTGTGGTAAGTATTTATTTTTTATTATTAATTTTGTTCTTGATTTGTTGATTAATGTTCCTTATATAATAATAATTTCATGAAGTTGTTCAAATGAAATGTTGAACGAATTTTAAATGGCGGTTCGCTCCTGGCGCCTAACGTGCCACTGTCGCGAATGAAGGAATTAATTGGCGTTTTGGGCCAGATTTGTGGGCATGTGAATTGAACCTCATCAAAAAAGCTGAAGCCAGTCATTGGTTCATAGTCGGGGTTAAATATCTGCCCCAGGCCCGTTGGGCTGAAGCTACGTCTGGTACCCACTGAGCTATGGAGGCTTCCCAGTCTCACCTGGACACCCCGTCATAACGCCATCATAGAGGTGTATGTTGATTTCAGGGGGCTCGGCCAGCGACTTTCACTGAATGACAGTTAAACAGCATTTTACTTAGTTTAGTCTCCCAAAGAGAAAGTCAATGACCATGTATAGCAGTGACTTAGGCAGATGTTGCTGCAGCTAAATACTGTCAAAATAACTGCAAATAATTCTTCTGCAGCGGTTTAATGCGTGTTTTATATATTTATGTTATATATAAGCGCGTTATGACTTGGTCGTATGTTCAGTTTCCACGGTCTTTCCATTTGGGTTCACAGACATTGCTTTTGGCGGCATCTTGACATGCGACTGGCAATCTGGCCTGCATTAGTATTTAGCTTATTTATATTATAAGACTAAGACTATTATTTATATTATAAGACTAAGACTATTATTTATATTATAAGACTAAGAAGGTACATCTGTCAAATGTATAGAGACTGAAGAAATAGTGATATGATGTACCTGGGCCTCACACATTTAGAGGCAGAGCTTTGGTTCACATTATGCTCGACATTTGTTGTTATTCCTGTCCCTGTGTTCACCCTGCCGCCTGTTTCAGTTCCGTGTGGAGCAGGTACCCACTATAGCATAGAGGACGAGCGGTGTGTCCTCTGTCCGGCGGGATCCTACCAAGACGAGGAAGCACAGTTTGGTTGTAAATCGTGTCCGCTAGGGAGCAGCACTGCAGAGGCGGGTTCCACTAACATAACTCAATGTGTAGGTATGTGTAGGTACTTTTGCGGGTAAGGCCAGGACAAACAAAAAAGTAAGTGGTGTTGGAATACCATTTTGCTATATTGTGTATGTATCGTTCACCAAGGGCTTCTTCTACACCTCCCGCCCTTGTCACTTCAAGTGAAATGAGCACCGGTCTCGTCTGTCGGTATTTCTATTGTGCGCAGTACAGATGTGAAAACAATTGGCACCACTTCAGTATGAACTGCATGTTCTTTTCGGTGAATTATCAATGTCTCACGTGCACTTTGTGCTATTGTGTAAATCTTAGATAAGCCTGGCCTTCCCATCGCGATTAACATTCATACAAATTCTATTTTAATGATATAGTTTTGGTACATCATGCTATTAAGTGTACATTTCAAAATTAAATGTTTAATATGTCATAACTACTGATGTGTTTCGCACAGCGCGAACAAAATTCATATTCTAACAATTCTACTTATAGTAGTAACCTTTTTTCGTAATGATTTGTAGTTAACGATTTAACAATGTAATCGCACGCCGTTGATGTTTGAGTGCTAAACTGCTTACGACCCACTGATGGTAGTATCTCTGTAGGGTCTTAACTTCTTCAGACTGACGCGCAAGTAGTTTTTGAACGTACATATTCCCCCTTTTCTTCTCGTAGATGCTTTGGTTCTGTTCATGCTTTAACGTATACTTTGCTTTGTTAATAACATCTGCTATTAGATGTTAGCTACTTCTCCTGCAAGATCTCTTTCTTTGTTCCGACCTTCGTGATTTTCGTTCTTGACTGCCACCCATGTATGCCTTGATGTCTGGGTGTGTTGATGTTTGCTGTGGCATGGTGAATACAGTCGAGTTAATGCTTGTCTCAGAACGCCTCGAGGCTGATGCTAAAATCAGAAACTGAAAGACGACTGCTTCCCTAAACTCTTGCTGTTGATATGATAGCTTTAAGCTTGATTCTTCAAGTGTCACTGACCATTGTTTGGATACGTGGCGCGGTTTAGTGTGAGTGACTTGGGATTACAGCTCGTGGCATTAGTCTCTATTAAATTAAAATTAATTTAATTAATTAGTGAAGCGCCAGACTGTTAACACAGCCTCGAAGCGTTCCGATAATATTGGACATATAACCCCATAACGGGTGCGATGCATAACATGTGGCTCATGCCGACCATGACTGACTACCCTGTGTAGCTTGGGTAACGATACTGTACAGGCTACAACCGAGCGACTCGCTTGAATGTGTGGTACTAATGTGTTAGCAGTACTAGCTGCCTGTCATGCATCAAACATGCATGACTTCAGAGATACTAGTAGTTGTTTCTTTTAACATTTAATGAACGAATAACTTTCCTTGATTTCTTTTTAATAGCGTTAATATTACTATTAATAACCACGCGCGGGTGTCGCATGCAGTGGATGCGTCGTCATGACGCCCCGTGGGTCGTACCCTCCCTGCGGCCGGACTGCCGCGATCATAATGCGCCCGGGGCGGCGAGTGGCACGAGCGCGTTATGAGGGACTAACGCTGTGGTTGTTGTCGTCCTGTTGCAGACTTAGATGACTGTGAGTCGATGCCATGTGTGAACCATGGTTCCTGCCAGGACGGAGTGGCCTCCTACACCTGCGATTGTTTACCTGGGTATACAGGTATATATGACGTAGTTGTGGCATCAATCACAAAGGTTACACCCTTCTGGCCTTTGTTAGTTCTGTGTGTCAATTTTACTCGGTGTAATACACGTAATCGTGTGTAACATGGCGACTGATTGGGATCTACTAGACACGTAAACCAGAGGGTGACAACTGTGTACAGCCAGAATAACCTGAGAACGATTCTGACCTTTTATAACATGTTTTTGTCATTCAGAACCATTCAGCATTTCAGGCTTTTCTTAATCTCCTGGTGGAATGACGGCTTAAATATTGTGTACTCTTGTTTGTATGCATTTCCTTCTTCTCAATAATGCTAAAATATGGTTTACTCTTATTTGCATAATTACCTTCTTTTCAACAATGCTACTGTTCATGCCTATATCGACCTCTGTGTCTCCATATGACCTTGTACGAGTTCAAGGGCAATGGCGCCAGCTAAGCAGGGGTATCGCTAGCTGGGCTGACGCTGTGTCACCCTATCCCTCTGTTTGTCACCATATCCCTCTGTTTGTCACCCCGCCAGGTACTGCTTGTGATGTGGAAGTGTATGACTGTGGAGACCACGCCTGTCAGGGCGGGGGTACCTGCATCCCCCTGGAACCCGCCCCCACCACCCCCCTCGACCCGGACTGCACCAGCCAGGCGACGTGCGCCCTGCCCCTCCTCACCACCCTCGCCCCCGCACCCCCCAACTACACCCACAGTCTGCCCTATCGCTGCCAGTGCAGATCCAACTACTACGGCCAGTTCTGCGAGCGCCACACCGGTGAGCGTTATGGCGTAACCTTAGTTAGCTGGTGTGTATATTATCGGCATCAGTCCGGCACATTTTGTAAGAAGGTGTTTGTATTGCCAATAGTGTGCACATTCACATTTACATAGTGTCCCTAGGCTACCGAAATGTACATATAATGTATAGACATAGGTGATGTTAAAGTTAATCGTACAGCAATATTTTTCGTTGAGAAAATATAGTTGTTTTACTAGAAATTATGTATTTATATTCTTAGCATGCAACAAATAACCGAAGATGTTGTTAAAACCAGTTTTTGGGTCATATATTTGGTGTATCTCGTGTGAAAAAGTGTGGCTTTCTTGTGTACTACGTCATCAAAATGCGCACATTACAGCGGGGTTTGACCTTATGACATATGATAACACAACTTCTCATCGAGTTAAAATTCATTGGTTTGGTCGGCAGTGGACGGGGGTTGGAGCGACTGGGGGGAGTGGTCAGCCTGCAGCCAGTCGTGTGACGGGGGCACCCAGCTGAGGACTCGAACCTGCGACAGTCCTGAGCCCAGCGCCGGCGGCTTGTCGTGTCCGGGCGCCCCCACAGAGGAGACTGTCTGCAACCTCTTCGAATGCCCAGGTTGGTCAAACAGAGCACGAGTATCAACCACTAGCACGTGGTTTGGATCCGACGAGTGGAATGTCGGCGCATGCGCTCACGGTCTCATGGCGAAACGCCACGGCTCTGTAACTGTAGGAGATTCGAGTTGTTATGTGTTACGGTTAGACGGCGAATTTAAAGGGCACAAAATGATGATTACCCAATGGAGAACCACAAAGCACCTGGGGTTCCTGTAATATTACCGATTATCAAAAAGCTCTTGGAATAATCATATACAGACTGATGTAATATATCAAATTACATGGGACTAAATATACGACTAACAGTAACCAATGGTGTTGCTATAATAATGTTACTTGTTAACTGTTTGTCCAGTACATTGTTATACATGTAAGACCGTGCATGCAACAAGGTCAGCCCTTCACCCATGACTAACCGTCAGCATATATCCACTGCTAATCGATATTAAACTTCCGTGAACCGCCTAGATTTACCCTGACTGGGGGTAATGTAATAGCAAAATAACCCAGACATTAATTCCGTGTTACAAACAGAAGGTAATACTGAGAACGCCATCATATCGTCTGGGCGACGCAGCTTTCATCGTGTGGTGTGGTTGTTGGTGTTTTAGGCCGCTTTTGTGCACATAAAGGTCACGGTGAGCCACGTGCCGGGCATTCACCTGTGGTTGTTTGCAGAGTGTGTGCGCCTGCGCCGTCCCTACCAGGGCAGCCTGCGCTGTGAGCGGGATGCGCGGGCCGAGCTGCTGGCCTGCTCCGTCAGCTGTCCCCCGGGATACGCCTTCACCGGCCCCGTCTTCCCCGTCTACCACTGTGGCCGTAACACCTCCTTCCTCTGGCCCCACCAGTCACCCGACAACCCCCGCTGTACTCTGCCCGCCTGCACCGGTCAGTTGGCTACCCCTCCACTCACCCACGCCCCCCACCCCTGCCACCCCCCCCCCCAATCCCGCTCAGTGCCCCTCATACCCCATGTGCCTTAACAGCTTCTATCTACAGTAACATTGATACTCACTACTAATTTAACCAATGCGGTAACATATTGTTATCACAGTCTAACCTTTATATATATCAATTAACCCCAGGTTGTATATTGGATTCTGGTACTCAATGCTTCCATTCATACCTAACCCCTGTCCCTGCCATATATCATTAACGCATATTCCCAATAATCTCACCTTTGTGAAAAGTTATTTGTTCGAAACTCCCGCCTAACGTGGACCTAAACATTGACCTTGGGTGCTGACCTTTTGACCTTCACTCCGCTCGTCCAATCAGAGGCCTCCCTTGCGAAGGCCATGTCGTACGAGTTCCGGTCGGCGCTGGTCGCGCCCTGCCTGTCGGACAAGGTCAGACGCTCGCTCAAGGACAAGATCGAGAACCGCGCCCTGGAGCTCACCGCCGACCTACATTGCATCCGGGACGGATCCTGCCAGCTGGGCAGGCCCAAGCTGACCGGATGCGAGATCCGGAGGCGGCGTGACGTCACCGACCCGGAGCCGGAGGAAGGACGGGAGGGGGTGGAGGAGGGGGCGGTGCCATCGGAAGTGGAGATCAGCATTGAGTTGACCTATCACAGCGGCGTCCTGCAGTCCGTGGCCGTCTCCCCGAACGCCAGGAGAGGTAACCCGTCAATAAAGATTCTTACAGCTTCCTACTTTTATTGCTCGATGTATTAATATACAGTAATATATTAGTCTTCTTACCGATTACTTGCATGCGTTATTGTTTGCATAGTTTGTAGTACTGCATACTGCGAATTTGATTTTAGATTTCCAATGCATTTAATCTACTGTTACTTGTAGATTACTTGTAATGTTGGTTATGGCATAGTAAATCGTCGTGTTCCGCCATGTCACGTAACTGATTCCCTCCGCCAGTTGCCGTTCCGGACACGCTGGTCTCTGAGATCCAGACACTCGGCGAGCGCCTGATGGCCCGCAGTCGGAGCGGTGACCTCTACGTCGAGCTCGAAGGTCAGCGGATCCTGGTGAACTCGTCCCGTACCCTGGCCACCACCCAGCCCGTCTGTCCCCCAGGCACGGTGCCCGCCGCCGAGGACGACATGTGTGGTAAGTCAGAGAAACTTTCACTCGCTAGGTGGAGCTTACGTCCTCCGCTCATATAACGAAGCCCCTAGCGGTGTGGGTGGAAGGCGGAGAATGAAATTAACCGTTTGTGGACCATTCTCTGACCTATTTGCCCGCCACTAGGGGGCCACGCATCTAAGTAAGCGCAGATATAATATGTTTATAGTTGTATGTTTCCGATGCAAATATCCTTAATGAAAGGTCTGTGAAACTACGGGTTAAAAATCACTTCGGCTCGGAATAACCACTGTGCCTTTTTAGAGATAATCACTGCACTTCTGTGAGGTTTGTGGATGGTTATTTCGATTGGCCGGAAAAAGAATGATGTAAACGACATCTTAACGACATGTGCGACAAGTACATCAACCATTTTGGTACAAGATGTGGAATGAGATGTCTTTAACGGGAGGCGTACAGGAAGTAGTTTGTCCACAAATCTCGGTTCGTGATTACTGGCGGATGTCGCCATGCCGACACAACGAGGGAAAGCCCAACACCCACCACCAAAGAACATGCGGAAGAAGGGAAAAAGTAAACATTTTTTGTTCGGCAGTTGAGTGCCAACCTGGATCACGTTACCATGGCGACCACAAAGTGTGTGTGCTGTGCGACGAGGGCTCCTACCAACCAGCCCCCCGCCAGGTGGCGTGCGCAGCGTGTCCCGAAGGTCTGACGACGTACGGCCGTGGAGCCGTGCTCTGGGCTGAGTGCTGTAAGTAATTAACTGACTAGTGTGACCCGTGCTCCGGGCTGAATGCTGTAAGTAATTAACTGACTAGTGTGAGCCGTGCTCCGGGCTGAGTGCTGTAAGTAGTTAACTGACTAGTGTGAGCCGTGCTCCGGGCTGAGTGCTGTAAATAATTAACTGACTAGTGTGAGCCGTGCTCCAGGCTGAGTGTTGTAAGTAATTAACTGACTAGTGTGAGCCGTGCTCCGGGCTGAGTGCTGTAAGTAGTTAACTGACTAGTGTGAGCCGTGCTCCGGGCTGAGTGCTGTAAATAATTAACTGACTAGTGTGAGCCGTGCTCCGGGCTGAGTGCTGTAAGTAATTAACTGACCAGTGTGAGCCGTGCTCCGGGCTGAGTGCTGTAATTAATAACTGACTAGTGTGAGCCGTGCTCCGGGCTGAGTGCTGTAAGTAGTTAACTGACTAGTGTGAGCCGTGCTCCGGGCTGAGTGCTGTAAGTAGTTAACTGACTAGTGTGAGCCAGTACTGTGAAGGGGATATCACTGTATATTATTTAGTGTATTTAGACCGCTGGAACCCATTGAATGTAGCCCCGAGACGTGTTGAAGGCATTGCATTGCCTGCCTTGTGCCACGTCTGACAGGATCCTTGCTTTCCCGTTCCAGACGCCAACGGCACGGAGCCTCCCGAGATTCCGGACTCGGCCTACGAGGATCTAGGTCAGTACTTAATCTCGAGGCCCCCTGGCTGATCCCTTCGCCCCTTGATTGATCCCGCTGCCCGTTGCCTTATCCCAATGCCCCCCGGCTGATTCCACCGCCCCTTGGATGATCCCGCCGCCCCCTAGGTGATCCCGCCCCCCTTATCTGATCCCTTTGACCCTTGCCTGATCCCTATGCCCCCTGGCTGATCCCGCCGCCCCTTGCCTGCTCCCGCCGCCCTCTGGCTGATCCCGCCGCCCTCTGGTTGATCCCACGGCCCCCTGGCTGATCCCACGGCCCCCTGGCTGATCCCACGCCCCCTGGCTGATGCCACGACCCCCTGACTGATCCTAATGACCCCTGGCTGATGATACGGCCCCCTAGCTGATGCTACGGCCCCCTAGCTGATGCTACGGCCGCCTAGCTGATGCTACGGCCCCCTAGCTGATGCTACGGCCCCCTAGATGATGCTACGGCCCCCTGACTGATGCTACGGCCCCCTAGCTGATGCTACGGCCGCCTAGCTAATGCTACGGCCCCCTAGCTGATGCTACGGCCCCCTAGATGATGCTACGGCCCCCTGACTGATGCTACGGCCCCCTAGCTGATGCTACGGCCCCCTAGCTGATGCTACGGCCCCCTAGCTGATGCTACGGCCCCCTAGCTGATGCTACGGCCCCCTAGCTGATGCTACGGCCCCCTAGCTGATGCTACGGCCCCCTAGCTGATCGCACGGTCTCTGCTTTGATTAAATAAGGAAAACAAAAATGTAGCTTTATCAATATGATAATTATGATAATAAGTCCATGTATGGCATACCATAACTAATTTTGGGGTTACATTACAAGAATCAAACCATGTGATGTATAGTAGCTCTGGTCACGCCGTGACCTGGTCGCCACGGTAACAATGCCTGTGATTGTCCCTCAGAACACCGTGACGACAGCGCCCCGCTTCACGTCATCATCCCGGTGGTGGTGGTGGTTGTCCTGGCGACCGTGGCCGTGGCTGTGGTCTGTGTGGTGCTCCAGCGACGGTGAGTATCCCTGGTCCAGATCAGACGCCGATCCAGGAGTGTGAAAAGTGGGGGTGTGGGTGTAAATGTTAAGACCCACGGGTCAATGAGAAAGAAAAGAGGGGTGGGGGGTACATTTTGCATTGAAAAGTAGGTACTCGTCAAAAATGCGTTGGTCCGCCATTATAGATTCTCCGCGGCAAGACATATTGTATCCAGAGATAAAGTCTAGAGATTCTTCGAAAATATTCGCCATCCTTGAAAAAAACATGACTGGCCCAAATATGTCGGACAAAAAATTCCTTTATTTCCAGAGGAATGGTATGTAACGTTTATAAGTCGAGTGGCATGGATATGCTACTTCATATGGAAAGACCGTAATTCCGAACAGGCTATGCTAATTCGTCTATGAGATCATATCGTGTTCATAGTGGCTGCAATCAATACATATGACGAAGTTTCTGAGTAGTGTGCGTAGGCTATACTTTCTTTTGAAGTTATGTTGCTATAGTAAACGTGGCTCTACCCTTGTTAGCAGTTGTGTACGTCCGTGACGTTGCGCGTCGTGACGCCCGGGCTTGGCTTCAGGACTGTGTGTTTGTCGCTGTAGGCGCCGTCTGCGGTATGCCGTCAAGAGGCGAGGCGTCTCGGGCGACGAGATCTCGGAGCGAGCGACGAGACCGGAATCCGTTCGACTCTACGCGACGGACGGAGGGCGTGGGCATGGGGAGGGTGAGAGTGGGGGTGAGAGCGGGGGTGAGAGTGGGGGTGAGGGTGAGGGGGGCGACTGTTGAGAGAAGGTACCAGCCGAGGACGTGCACAGACCCCGGACATGTCACTGTTATATCTATTACACTTCTGGATGTAGACTTATTATTACATTGTCGGGATATTAAAGACCTTTTCAATCGGACCATCATGTTATTATCGTGACTGGTCATGGATAATGGATTTGGAAGGCGTTGCCCTTGGCGATGACCTAATTACTACAGCGTGTAACTGTTGCGATTAAATCTTATAGCGCCTGGTAACGTGATGGTATTTTAAATATATTTAACGTTAATCACATTTCAATGACATAATTGAGAGCCGGACTGCTATGCTATATATCAATATCCATACCCGGGTCAGGTGACAACCAACTAAATGTTACCATTTGTTCTTCAATAATTCTTTAAAGCTCCGGGTCTCGATTTTGTTTGATGACGTCATATGTAAATTTTTGCATTGGTCCTTTTCTCTCACTAACGCTGCTGAAAATCGGTTTTGTTCGGATAAAAATGTCTTTAGAAATGCCTGACCTTTGTCTGTCAGTTAATATACGCATCCCCGCACGTGGATACATGACATTGTAGAAGACATAGTAGGAGACCGAAGAAGGGGTTCTGTTTGCTGGCGGTCTCCCCCTGCGCTGTGCTGTACTCACTCGCTTCAGCATCATTCGTCTGAGCACTTGAACACTAGTGATGCCCGAGTCACTCGTATATCTTGTCTGCAACTGTTTGTGATTTGTCTATTTAATTATTGATTGAGGCCACTCCGTCTTGGCAAATTCGTCCGTGATTTGTAAATTGTTTATCGATTCAAAAATTGTATATATTTTACAAGAAGAATATTTGTAAAAAAAAAATCAAACACGTGATCTAGTCCAAATGTTTCCCGGATGTGCACTGGCGACAGGCTGCGTGGTATACTGTGTATTACATTGTGTCGGGGGGCCTTGTCCTTGGTGAATGATGGGATGGAAGGCAATGACGCCACGCGTGCGATAAAATGACGTCATGGTTACCGGTTGCCATGGTAACTGGAATTTGGTTGGTGACCCAGTTTGCGTCGCTCAGGCTGACGTGACGTTGCGGTTGGCGTCATTAACGCCGGGGTGACCTCGTCAATGACGTCATTCCAACGCCCACGTGACGTCATGGTAATCTGAAAAGATATGGGGCAGTGTTTCCAGTTTGGTGAAGATTACACTGTAGTTTATGGAACCTTGTGTCATGGAGGGTGAGCGCCACATGAGCGGTTCAGGATAGAGGATAACCCTGGATTGGAGTAATTGATGTATAACATATTTTGACGTTGTTTATCGCGGGAAGGTCATTGTGCCAGTCGGTTGTGTCTTGTGTATATTTGGTCCTTAATTAATCCAATTTAATTAATTTAAAACACTGCCTTCGACCAAGATAATGGAATCTTGTTTTACTTCTGTAAATTATCAAGGGCATTTATATACCGTTGTCTCACTCGTAATATATATGTATTGGTGAGCGTAACGTGTACAGGTTATGTGTACGTAGAATGCCATGGTCTCACAAACCAGGACTTGACCTAAGGGATACAATCTCTTGTGGTCCGCAGTTACTAGTCAACCAAAGTATATGCAAATGATGCGCCACCTAAAGGACCTAACACATTGTACCGGGCGAACGGCAAGGACCTTTAGTTTATATAGTGGCTGACCCTGGTAAGATTACTCAAGTTTTCGTTAGCGACTTTTATACTCAT
Source organism: Arenicola marina (assembly GCA_964019135.1). Taxonomy (NCBI): domain Eukaryota; kingdom Metazoa; phylum Annelida; class Polychaeta; family Arenicolidae; genus Arenicola; species Arenicola marina. The sequence goes on along the minus strand of OZ025249.1, from coordinate 6,861,808 downwards.
TTGCTAGTTCACACTCGTTCTCAATTCTTTTCAAAATCTACCTCTGAAGGCTTTATTTACGTATGTTGAAAAGTTTGCTATGAACTGGGGAGCGCTTTATATCGTAAGTATGTGTTCTGTTGGCCGCTTGTTGCGTGTGTGATTTGTTCTTCTCAGTTGTCATCCAATTTTGTTGCGATTATTTAGCGTGTAAATTGGTTGATTTTATCCCTACAGATGTTCACCAAGCGACTGTAACGGTCAGTAAACTGCTGATATGACTTGTTTTTACTTTTTTTTTATCAACGTTGAGGCTATAATAACAAAAGGGATGTACTACACCGTCTGTCACACTGCCCCAAAGACCCAGGCTCTGCACAGGCTTAGTTAGTAGTCGATTAAATTGACATTGGTTCTCAATAAGCAAATACATTTATTGCGATTATTACGGCTTATATTGCGGCAACAAAAAAACGACGAAACGTGTAATTTATTTTCGTACCGGGTTGGTGACACAACTTCATTTAGGATATTTGGTTAAGGGAGTTTTCAGGATCTGATCTCATGCTGCCTGGGAGAGGTTGTGACGTCATTACTCCGTTCCTCGACGTCACGCTATGCCGCTTGCGACCGGTTATAACGTCATCACTCCATTGTGTGACGTCACCCCTCAATTGCTTGACGTCACCCCTCCATTGCTTGACGTCATCCCATGCTGGTTGCGACCGGCTCTGACGTCATCACTCCATTGTTGTTTTACTTGTAAATTATATATAAATAAGTTCTGTACTTTGCAAACTTGCTTACTGTTAGATATTCTGTGGAGATAGATTGGAATTTGTTGAATCCGGCGACCCGTGTCACTGTGCGCGCTGAGCAACTGTAAGTGGCTGTTATTGTTCAAAGGTTTCTGCTCTCCGTAGTAAAGCTAATGACCATGTTGATTTGTAAGCCGTGTAAACTGTGGAAGCTCAATAAACTATCAAACTCAGTGTGGCAGCCTCTTTTCATACATGACGGAAACTAATGCGATGGTGAAGTTAACGTTAAATACGTTGTATTATTTGTTTGATTTATTAAATCAGTGGGTTAAGTATAATGGGAGAAAAAAAATCACAGGGAATGTCTTGCCCGAAATATACACATGGTTGTGAAATTGCGCTAAATTGATTGGGTTGACTTGACATTTGATTAGATATAAATTCAAAGCCCGAAGCACTACACCCAAGGACTGCTTGGCCTTGACGAAGTTGAATAATTATCATTATGTCTAGCGAACATGCCGAACGAAGTCAGCCAAAAAACGTTATTTTGGGCGCAGTAGTCCTCGCCTCCATTTGCCACCCTGATCACGTGACTCTAGGTCCCTGTAAGCTTCGATAGAGACAACCATTATCTTACAAGAGAGCAATGCCCCCCCCCCCCCACCCTCTCTGTGTCCCAGCAGCACCCTTGGTTGGGTGGCACCTTAGATGTCTTCCCGGCCAGACCAGCGCATGACCCACCGATACGAACACCCTATCCATCACCCAGTGTTACTAGCGCCATCACACGGATATTCCTTACATTATGAGAGTGTTCGGCGAAGGAGGACATGCATGACAATGCGACACATTATACCGCGACATTTCTGGGCTGAGTTCGGGACAGGAAGCCGATGTTTTAGCGATCAATCACAGACTGGGAAAAGGGATGACGCGCGTATGACCAGCGTTAACTACGCGGAGTAATATGGACACATGACAAATGAGAGACTCTCTTTATAAATTGTCTCCGGACGATTGTCGCGTCAACGACACGTATTTATAGAGTCTAAAGTCTAACTCATTCATATGAATTCTCGCATTGTCTGGCGTCAGTGGAGGGTCGCTGTGAGAACAGTAGGGCTATGCATTTCACTCGCTTGGGCCGCGAAACACATGTGCTCCGTGTTGGAGTATTCCTATAGGCAGATGCTATAAGTCAATTTCTTTCCCGGTTTATTTTAAGGACTATGTAGATTTCATTTCACTAAACTAAGTTATGGGAGGTATACTTTAAAAATCTGCAGGCGATTAACGGTAGAACCTTTCTAATGTGCTAGAGAAAATCTGTTTTCAAAACCGTCGAAGACTAAAAATAGCGTTCTAAATTTAGCCCTGCATTCGGGCTTTTGTGAGTTCCCCGACTAGCGTGCGGACCACACGGTACGAGAATGGCGTTCTCAACTTTAGTCGGGTCAGCACGACTGACCGCAGGCCGAGGATTATACAACCGTGATTTATACCACCAATTAGGAACAACCTGTAACAAAGCGTCTAAAGCGGTGTGAATCGTTGCGCCAACGTTGTCACCGGGGCGACTCTGTGACGTCATAATGCATCGTCAACAAACGTTTCTCAGCTGTTTGTCCCACCGTAACAAATGTTCGTCATTGTGATGGCGCAAACGAACGAAGAATATAACAATAGCGCGAGTTAGCGGGGCGTTAGGCAATTTTATTGGCCCGACATCAAGCTGTAGCCGCCCGCCAATTTTCATTATCGGCCCGAGGCCGCAATTAAGGCCGAGGGCGGATAATGAAAATGAAGGGCTGCTGAAAATGAAGGGCCAATAAAATTCCTAACGCCATGCAAAACTCGCGCTATTACTATTATTACGAGTTGAATTTAAATTTAAGGTGTTGACTTGTCTCTGCTTCTTTGGTTTAATTTCCGCATGCAAAGTAAAGCATTTTGGAACTGACTGTTCGCAAATCGCAAGCCTTTCCAAATATAGTTGGCCGGTCGCCTTTTTATACCATATTTATCGTTGCCAAGAAACATGGCTCGTGCAACTAGGCAACTAGGCAGGTAAGCGGGCCATTTAAAGCTATAACTACAATTCTTTTGTGCGTGACGTCATGTTTCATTGTTCTATGCAGTGTCGCTATGGCAACGATTGTCGATATGACCACCAACTCGTAATAATATGTCGTCTATCCATGCTGTGCAGCTATATTTCCGTTCTTAATCCTGTCGCTAGGAGATCGGCAATGGATCCACCTCTCTGCACCTGGCTCATGGCGAGATAGTCTAGTTCCCTTTCTCTATTTGCGTAACATATACGCCACAGATAGTCAGAATAGCAGTGTTGCGCACATATTCTAAACGCGTTCAGACCACATGTTTCATTTGTTTGTCCCCAAAATAAGTAAACCGGAAGTCTTGGCGAACCTATAGCGTGACCTACATCGTTTATTACAACGTCGGCACAAAGTCGGTTTATATCGACAGATCCAACTTCATTAATTACGAGCAGTTACTATTTACACACTTACGCGTCCATAACAAGTAGATATAATTAAAGTAGTTTCGGACAGTACCGTATCACTTATCTTAGAGTAATGCCAATAACTGTAGCGTCATACTGTTATCCCCCGTTACAATACTGGCGATACATATCGGGTTTCCTACTGAGCTTATAGTACCATTCTGTGTCAATTAAAGGCATGCGTTCTGTTCCTATACTCTATGGTGTTGTGACAACAACTAAGTTTCATCCTATGTCTTATACTGTGTAACTTTGACGTTAAGGGTAATTTGACATGAGCAGTCGATGGCGGCCGAGTGCAAGCAAATTGTGCGAGTATTTTCATGTATTCCGTTGTTTTATTATCGTGCCAGCATGTCCTGTAGTAAGCTTAGTTCATATTCATGAATTACATATGTAAGTAGTAAGTACATAGGTATGAATTTTTTATGATGCACAAACTTGAATTTTAAAAGATATGACGTTGGTGAAACTCAGTTGTGTTCCGTATGATTAGTATTCTCATCAAAATATAGAATTCAGACATTAAATAAATAAATATAAATACTGCTTAGCTTTTGGATGGTAGAAAAGTTCAATCAAAATATTATCTCAAGCGATGTTCACAGTCGACTCTCATGGAAAGCTTGCATAATTACGCATACTATTAGGTAGGGGTCTGGAAGGGGTAAATGGCGACACGCGACACAGGTGTATGTGCAGCATCGACATTCGACATTGACCCCCAAATGCCAACACCGGGGAAACTGAAAAAGCAACAACGACACCTATGTTTGGGTAAAAAACGGCATTGAACACAGTCAAGAAACGACACTGAAGGTCGTGAAAACTCCGCATTCGACACTGAGAATTTTGAAAAATCGACACTGGACACTTGATACCCCTTCCAGACCCCTATATGTTGTTCAGTGAATGTTACGAATGAACGTACGAACATTCCCGTAATATTAGCTCAGTGTTCTTCCCGTGTTACGTTACGGACGAATTACAAGGCTGCTTTGCGAATTGCGAATGGTACGCTTGCACAAAGTAAATTTTGTTACGTTATATGCATTTAAACTTGCGACAGGTGGGGGGGGGGGCGGGTGCTCTGAACAAAATTGCGAACTGGGGTCCACCACAAATTGCGACCGCGGACGCTCATGCCTCAGATAGCATTCTTCCTCAACATGGGGGGGGGGGGGGCGTCCAGCGATTTCGGACCTGCCCCTCTTGAAATCATCCATGGGTTGCGATGCACATTAGTACATTTTAGCATATTCAGAACTTTTGAATTATATTTGGATATTAGCGCATTGATCTGTCAACGACGCGGTAATATAATAATAAAGATGTTAAACGGTTTTCGGCTTCATTTCTGTGAGTGCACCATCATATTCGTTTAATGTTCTGGGGAGGTTCGCTCGTAATATTCTAAAAATATTCCCCAAATATTCTGCCAACGGCAGGGTATATTACAAAAAGACATTCCCTGACTATTAAGAAAACTTTCCTGAAAAACATTCCCGGTATGTTTTTTGGTAATATTCCCGTAACATTGGCGGAATATTCGGAGCATATTATTTTGTTACCTGGGTACCACTCCCCATGCCCCTGTCACAGTATAAACAATCCAGTTTATTTCCAAAGTTTATTGTCAAATTCTTCTTTTGGTTTCTTGCTCCGGGCCTTCACGAATCCACTTCTGGGAAAATAAAACTGAGTGCGTAATTTACCTTTACCAATGCCCCCACACAGTACATAGTTGACACATTACTGTTCCCTCGTTATTGACACAGTACTGTTTCACGCGTTATTGATACATTGTTGTTTCACTCGTTATTGACACACTGTTGTTTCACTCGTTATTGACACACTGTTGTTTCACTCGATATTGACACACTGTTGTTTCACTCGTTATTGACACACTGTTGTTTCACTGCCTTTTATTCATATTATTATTGACAAAGTACTGATCCGCTACCATTTGTTCCTACCCCTGTTAACAAAGAACTGCCCGGCTATCTTTTATTCTTATCGTTATTTACACAGCACTATTCTGTTACCTATTATATCACATTGAGCCCTTTTTGGCCACAGTAAAAGAACCATATTCGTAGCGGTAGCATCAGTAGTGAAGTCAACGGCTGGCTCTATAAAGCGACAAGGAACGCCCCTGCATTGAGATAAAAAAGAAGACGGACGGAAAGACAAACAAGTGCAGAGTCCATCATATGTGCCGTCGACATTGCTTCCTCCTCAAACTTCCCACGGACAACAAGTTTAGCCGTCTGGCGCCATGCTCGCCTTGGAGCCCCCTTGGCTGCTCTGCCGCCATCTTGGCTCCAGCGTTTACGTCGAGCACACGGTTCGTGTCGGCGGCAGCCACGTTCCCAGCGATCACTGAGCCCCTCTCACATTTAGTGGCCATTGTTCTCAACAAGACAGCCTCTGTGGTATCGCGCCTGGGTGAAGGCTCACCCCTTCTATTTCGTTATTCTATCGATTCAATTTACTGCTCGAATGAGTCCGTGGGCGATAAATGGGCGCTGTTCCGCCGAAAGTGGCAGTAAGTCATCAAATGTTAAGTCTTGTTGCGTTTTACGTTCTAAATCTCACTTTTATTACATGATAACATTTATATTAAATTAATGTATGTTTCATAACAGGCTTACCTGCAGTATTCCTAGAATAGACTTCAAATCAACAAACGTTCAGATTGACATTGGACCATGAGTTTCAGTTTAAACGGAAACTCTTTCCAAATCCGACCGATCCCACTTCTTTTATCTTAACAGGGCTATCGGATTTCAATATAATATGGATAGGTGCTACCTAAAAAATGCGAGCGTATATTGATTAATTCAGATATTCCGAGGAGATACATCTAGATTAATATTCAAAATTAATCTCGCTTCGGCTTGTCTTTGGCGGGATGACGTATGCCATGCACGTGCTTGTCATATCATTCGGTTGCTTAGGAACACCCATTGTGAGGTCATGTTTATGACATTTTGGCGTCACAACTACTGACTATGACAGCAGCCGATGGGCGGTCACCAAGAGCGTTCTGCTTGGCAACAGACATTGTCATTGAGCCCGTCGCTTATAAATGAACGTGTTAACATTGAATAATATATTCGTTAATTTTGTGGGGCAGCTGATTTAATTATTAAAGACATGAAATAAAAGGCTTCGACCTCTCTTTGCTTGAATACAGCTGATATTTACTCCGAATCCGAAAACGTCTCATGGGAGCTGTTATGCGAAATGAAAGTCCTAAGCCTATGCGTGAAATGGACTTTGAATACGCATGCATGTTACCTTAAGGTAAGCTACCCATAATAGCAAAGTAAAAAAACTCTGTATTTGTGAATATTTTATGAAAGTATACCCAATTACACACCTTCTGGTGAATTTGTAGGATACTTTACCGTCCCGTTAAAAAAATAGTCTCCATTTTCCAAGTAGACCCCCATTTTATAAAATGCCAAAACTTGACACCTACCACGAATATGTAATTTTGCCACAATTCAGCTCAATATTAAGTCATTATCATCAGTAATAGCTCTTTGCAAATCTAGTGCAATACAGGAATGATATTCAAAAATGTAAATAGTAGAAAAAAAAGTAAAAAAAACAATGGTAAAAATAAAGTGCAATTATGCAAAATCAGAACAGTTTTTGTCAAAATTGGAAATCACTATCTTCCCAAAATTGGCTATACTTTCATCAAAAATTAAAATCTTGACACCAAACCACTTTTATAAACTCTTGAAAACATCGATCTTGTAATAAAAATAAAGAAAAATATAGGTAGCCGCGCAAATTTCCCGCGAAACACGTCCTAAACCTTGAAAATGGTTTTTCACTAATATTTTTTGGCGCAGCTTATGTCACACCAATTATCAGTAATTTACGCCTTGTGTTTACATTTTTTTATAAATCTGGTTATATATAATAGTCTCCGATATAATTATGATCTAGACGAATGTTTCTGAACTATTTACAACTTTTCTCGATGCCTTTTTCTTGAATTTTTCTAATTTATCACGAAGAGCCGTTCTCGGGGAAATACCCTGCGAATGACATCACGAATTGGGGATTGCCCTGTGAATGACGTAACGACGTAATGACGAGTTAGGGATTCGCCTTTCACTGACACCCGCCGATGTTTGTCGATGTTTACCGAGGTCTTTTCTAAATCGCCGAAGCTTATTATACGATGCTCTATTCATTTTACTTATGTCACCACTTCTTTTGCTGTGTTTTATTCGTGCTTTGTTTCATTAAGACTGCGTAAAATGTTAGAGCTACACTCCGCCGATGTTTGCCGAAGTTTACCGAGGTCTGCTCAAAATCGCCGAGGTCTATTATGGGTAGCTTACCTTAAGAGCTCGCTTGCGCTCGCTATTTATAAATTTGCCTTGAGCAATGGAAAAAGTACCTTAGGTATCCGAGTAATTAATAAGCTTTCGAATCTATTTAATTATTAAACTGGAATTAAAGCTGACATGACATAATTGTATGGCATACTGTTATAGAGAACTATATGAAAAGCCAGCCGGCTGGGTTATTAATGAATCCGGAACATATGTGCGATAATTTAGCATCTGACGTCCGACGTCAATTACTATCCATGGCCGGCAAGGAACCGACAGCTGCTCGTAGATGGTCCTGGTGCGCATTTAATACTGAAATTAGTTGTCCGTGAAATGTGGTTCATTTTGTGCTCCCAGTCTGGTTGGTTGTATTAAGGACGCTTTAACCAATTTTGGTCATGCCGCGTCAATGGGAGAAGGAAGGGCGAGTGGAGTTATGTCCCCCGGGGTAACTCCCTACTTTTTGCGAAGAAAGACATGGGACCTTTATCCTGCGACCACGCAGACATGGCCACAGCAGGGCTCGAACTACCGATACACGTGCCGTTTGGTCCCAGGTGGCCAGCACTCAAGGCGAACGCTCTAACCCACTGAGCTACCGGGCCGGCCCCTGCTCACAGTCTGGACATCAGCAGCAAATGATAACGCTAAGCTGTTCCGAAAAACTAACCATTTCGCGTGAACATGTTGCTGCTGTCTGTCTTGAACCTGCTTCCCGACCGTGCGGAGATCAATGCCCTTAAGAGTGTCGGCAGTCCTTGTAGCTTTTCATATTGACCACCCGGTCACATCAGTCCAGTCGACAAGAATGGAAGGTTCGCCAAACAATTGGGCGGATTAAGGATCGAAGAGAGATGTAGGTGTGCTCAGGTCACGATGGGTTAACGATTAACTTGAAGAGAGGTGAGGAACCGGCTTAATTGACTGATCGCGGTATTGAAGTCGGTGCTGCTGGGAGCAGAGCCTACGAGAAGCAAGGTCATGTCAGTGTGGGTCTAACCGCTCGCATGTAGGTCTAATAGCTGGCGTGTAGGCCTAATAGCTCACGTGTCAGTCTAATAGCTCGAGGGTAGGTCCAATAACAGCTCACGTGTCAGTCTAATAGCTCGAGTGTCGGTCCAATGGCTCACGTGTAGGTCTAATGGCTCGCGTGTAGGTCTGATGACTCACGTGTAGGTCTGATAGCTGGCGTGTAGGCCTAATAGCTTGCGTATAGGTTAAATAATAGCCCGCGTGTAGGTCTGATAGCGTGTCGCTTTGATCGCTTGTAGGTCAAATCTTTTGCCGATCTACTCCCATGTAGGTCTACTCGCTTGTAGGTCTATTCACTTGTAGGTCTACTTGTTTGTAGGGCTAATTGCTTGTAGATCTACTCGCTTGTATGTCTAATCAATTGTAGGTATTCTCGTTTGTAGTGCCTATTGCTTGTCGGTCTAATCACTTGTAGGTCTGATCGCTGGTATGTCTAATCGAAAAGACCACGTTTTTGCCCACTCTTAAGCACGACTTAATCATCTGTAAATATTCATTAAATAGCACATAATGGGTTCCCATTTGTTCTTAAATATAATAAAAGACAAAAATGGCTTTTGCTCAACCGCGGATTTTTCCACAGCATAGTAATATTTAACACTCTTGATGGCACTTTGATAATTTGTAATCTTTGTGGCCCATTTACAATTATAGAAATATTTCTTCACTATTAACACTGAATGATTAATTAATCTACTATTTAGCGAGGTAATTACTCCCAGTATGATGGATTGCATGGACATATCGAGTACCAGATTTGGGTCTGCCGCGTTTAACCAATTTGCTATTTTGCTCCATATAGGCCTGACAAATATACAACTATACAACAAATGGTCAATAGTGTCTGATTTATTTCCACAAAACACACACATATCGGAGCTCACAATTTACATATATATAAAAAGGTATTGGTTACTAATGCACTATGAAATATTAGATACTGGGAGCTCCTCAATCGTTCAGACAGTGGAGGTTACTGGTAGTTTGTAAAACTTTCACAACAGTCACATTGATTAATCAGGTGATGTGTTCCAATAAATTGATGTTTAGTAATGGGGGCTATTCTGTGGCGATATACACATATATACGCCAAAGGCTCGCCCACGACACGTCCCCCATCTCAGAGACCCATGAGGCTGGCTCCCTGCTCGCCCACGACATATCCCACATACTCAGAGAGCCGTATGGCTGGCTCCCTGCTCGCCCACGACACGCCCTCCATCGACAGTTACCCATACAAGAGTAGAAATGATGACATAATTTAAAAAAACGTGAGTAATTAACCTGCACAGAGATAAATAATAATCTCTGGTTTCCGTCTATCTTTGCACCAGGTGTATACATGTGTAGTCCAACAGACCGTTCTAGGAGCCTGCCAGGCGCGTGAAAACAGCTGATATAAATGCCAAGCGGCGAACGTAATGACTCTCACAACATGTCAGGAAAGCGGTCATATGCTCGGTTTGGTGCTGTTCTTCAGTGCGGTAATAATGATCGTTCTGGTGTCTATTTTGTCTAAATATGTTACAAATCTGATTCAGAGATGGTTCCAGATGTGCACCGATTATAACTTGTTATAAAGCGATTATATGAACCGGTATACACTGTCTTTTCAATACAAATCCCGAGTGCACTGACTTGGCCTTGTTGCGTAGCAACTAGGAATGTCGAACGGGGAGCCGAACAGGTAGGACTGTTAAACTGTTCTTAATCTACTGAAAGATAAGCTGTGATTCAATTAGATAATATAGTACTTACAGGAAAGCTTATTGGGACATCTTGTGTGTTTGTACTATGAATAACAATGCCATATAGAACAAACCTTCCCCTGACAAAAGAACCGTTGAAGCCGGTGTGGTATGAAATTGTGTCCGGCCATGAAATTGTGTCCGGCCGGACACATTTTCATGGATAGTGTGGTATGATATAGTGTCCGGCCATGAAATGGTGTCCGGCCGGACACATTTTCATGGATAGTGTGGTATGAAATAGTGTCCGGCCATGAAATCGTGTCCGGCCGGACTTCATGGCACGGTAACATGAAATTGTGGCCACCGTGAGAAAGTGTCCTCGTACTTTTTACAATATATACGAATAGATCTAAAAGGAAAAACAAAAAAAACAAAAAAACAAAAACGGGACCTAAGTGCAGTAATGAGAGGGCAAGGGGCAAGAGTTAGTCGTGTTTATTTTGCGGGTCGGACACATTTTCATGACTGTGATCGGCTCCATGAAAATCGGTCCAGGCCGGACACATTTTCATGGCTGTGATCGGCTCCATGAAAATCGGAAAATCGGTCCGGGCCGGACACATTTTCATGGCTGCGATGGGCTCCATGAAAATCGGTCCGCCCTTATCAGACAACCCATACATCATCAGAAAGAGTCATTTGGCGGGTCGGACACATTTTCATGGCTGTGATCGGCTCCATGAAAATCGGTCCGGGCCGGACACATTTTCATGACTGTGATCGGCTCCATGAAAATCGGTCCGGGCCGGACACATTTTCATGGCTGCGATCGGCTCTATGAAAATCGGTCTGCCCTTATCAGACAACCCATACATCATCAGAAAGAGTCATTTGGCGAGCCGGACACATTTTTATGGCTGCGATCGGCTCTATGAAAATCGGTCCGGGCCGGACACATTTTCATGGCTGTGATCGGATCCATGAAAATCGGTCCGGGCCGGACACATTTTCATGGCTGTGATCAGCTCCATGAAAATCGGTCCGGGCCGGACACATTTTCATGGCTGTGATCGGCTCCATGAAAATCGGTCCAGGCTCACTTTTACTCACTTTTACAAGCCAGGCCAGTGAGACACTAGTTGAAATCTTATACTTTATGGTTTCTGGGCTCAGCTCTGTCTGCTAGCTTATATACAGTGCCTGCAGCTTCTGCCACATGTGCATGTGGGCCTAAAGGATCTGTAGAGTCTGAACATATTAGAGAGGCCAGCAGCCTGGCTACTTTTATGACTCATTCAGCTTGTGAATTCAGGGCTGCAGTTGTAGGATCTGTCTCTTTGCTAGTACTTGGTAGACTTGGACTCATAGACTAGCATGTTGGTCATGTACTATGGTTGCTGTACACATTTAATGCAAAAAAGCCAAGCCAGCAAGCAGCCAGGCAAGTCTTCAGTGCTGCTTAGGGGTTGACCTGCATAAGAGGGTTCTATATAAGCTAGAACTCTATGCTGAATCAACCTGTACATGAATCATCAGAAGTACCAAACATATAATTTATATATATTATAAGACTTTATTTCACCTGACATTAGATCCAAGCCAGTGGGCAACGCATGCAAGGACACATCTCGGGTAAGTTTCTGCACTATGCCTTTCCATAGTTAGAAAAAAAATGTTGCTGTAGGTCTATATATTCATATGGGTTTTCTGTTGTTGCAATAGTCTCTTATAGTAGATAACCATTCATTGTTTAACATTGATGTTCCTATTATTTGCCTTCATTTGTTGATGTAAACCAAGAGTGTATGAACATTTATTTCTTATTTTAGGTTCCAGGCTACACCAGGCTGATACATGCATTGGAGTATTACATGCTGGCAAGATCCTTCAAATACATCAAATGATAGTCAAATGATATGTTATATCAAAGTGAATACCAGTTTGCCCAGTTTACCTGCACCCAGTGGCTGTTTCATTCTGTGAATAAAAACCTTAAAGCTCCATTTTGTGTTTCTGTATGTCTGCACCTAGCTATAGGTTACAAATGTATATATACAGTAACTTTTGAGCTAGTCCCTGGTGGGTAGTTAGTTCTTCACTGAAAACTAACTGGGATCATGTTTCATGAGCAGTAGCTATAAATAGCACACCCAAGAACCCATCTAGTAGTTGAAAATTCAACAGTTAGTTTTCAACTGATATGCATGAGAAATTCTTCATGTGGGAACTAGTCGAAAACAAACGTTAGTATTCAATTGAAAACTAACTACTTGGTTCAGTTGAAAACTCCTATCCTTTTTGCGTAGGGGTTATATCCAACTGGGAAATTTAAAAACTTTATGCAGCGTTATCAGTCACTAGATGATATGCTTTCTCAATAACTTAAAAAAATGCTACAATTAGAATATGTTGTGATTCAGATGTCAAGAAATATCATATACAAAATAGGTAGTGCAGTAGATGCATACACCAGGCTGTCCAGCACACCCTCATGAAAAAGTAGGACAAAAGTAGGAATGGAAATACAGAAAAAGTAGGACAAAATAGGAAAATAAAAGCAAAAAGTATGACTCAAATAGCATATGTAGCAACATTATTCCGGATAAACAAATGACAAAAAGTTATATTACTGAGAAAATGCTTTCCCAAAATATTTCTTATACGCTGCTCAGCTGTACCTGCATTTTCATTATTAGAATTTGACAGACACTATAGTGTTGATTTAAAGATATATCAGGACGCAAAAACAAAATACCTCTGACTTATGCAATAATAGAAGCGATATGCACACTTTTACAGCAATTCACGACATTTCGAAATTGCGCCTGATGATGCAAATACCAAAAAGTAGGAAAATGTAGGTATTTTGAAGAAAAAGTAGGAAAAATAGGATGGAGACAAAAAAGTAGGAAAAGTAGGATCATTGGACAGCCTGATACACTGATATTTATACCATATAAAAGTGAAATTGTTGACTGGCTTCATATTAAAATGATCATTATTACTTTTATTGCGCATTATTTCAGAAGTATCAACATCGCAAAAGTACACAATGATTGTCTGTAACTTGGAAGGAAATAAGCCTATGACTTACCAAAAACATTAGGTTAAGTGCTTAATTCAACTACACATGATTATTCAATTTCAGATGTCATTAATTCAATTCCACATACCATTAGATCTACTTCAATTCTACATACCCTGATAAAATCAATTCCACATATCATAAAATAAATTGAATACATCATTAAAGTCAATAATATTAATGTTACTTATATGTCCAATTCAATTGATGTATCATTAAATAATTTGACTACTGTCTAAATATATGAACATATATAGATCTATATTCAATTATTTAGAGATATGTCTAAATTAATTAAAGATGTGTGCATAGATCTATATTAAGATATATGTTGAAATTACTTAGTCATGATAAGTGCAAACATCAGTGATTCTGATAGGTAGGCCAAATTATGGGAAATTAATTTAAATACAATATTGCATAGTCTGCTCACTATCTATTTACAATGCGTCACCATGTCCGCACACAGTTCGATATGATCACTGAAATGCATCATTTTGTGTGACAAATGATGCAGGACGCATACCTATTTGGATCACTGAATATGTGCAAATATTTTGACATATATATGCAAATATTTGGAAATATATGCAATTAGTTTATGTAGATCTAGTGAATTATGATAATAATAATAGATAGTTTGACTAAACTGCTATTTTTAATCATTTTAAATAATAATAATGAAATTGCAATAGAAACTAGAAATAACATTAAATAACTATGATAAAACATTTTAATAACAATTCACTTGAGTTTACTGAAACATATTATGTATTACAATATAGTATTTTTGCTGTTGACTGCAGTAAACTATTGTCTGCATATAATGTGCTGCATGCCTCATTTTCTAATATTTCTAATATAGGCATAAAATGAACCTGACAATATCCCAGCGGACAGTGGTAGTCACAAACACCAGGTCTATTTGGAGCAATACCTGCCTGTTACATAAGATATGTTCATATTTGAATGCGGTTCTGAAATATCACGCTATGATATTAACTAAACATCAGGGTGATCACCATCTAGAAAAGCGGACGCATTTTCATGGCTATCTTGCGAAGCGCATGGGCCAGGGCATAAGCAGGTTTCGCAACCGCACAAGTTCGGGTCTGACAGAGGGCGACCAACTGTGAACCTGCCAATTTCTCATCGTACAGTGACAGTCACAAACACTAGGTCAATTTCGAGTAGCAATAACTGCCTGTTACATAAGATGTGTTAGTATTTGAATGCGTTTGCGAAATATCACGCTATGATATTAACAACCTATTCATCATCGCAAACGGACACAATTTCATGGCTAGTTTGCGAACGGTGAACAGCGCATGCGCAAAGCGCTAATACGCATGCGCACTACGGCCCGGACACAATTTCATGGCGGACGCGTTTTCATGCCACACCGGGCACCTGAACTAACTCCATAGACATGCAAGGTAAACATGCGAGAATCTGCTTTCTAACCCGTAACACGCAGTGTATATTTTTGACGATAGATGGGGTATCTGGAACGGTCTATAACGTCACGGTTTCCTGGGCAGGCCAAACTTGTCCATCCGGCGCTGCAAGGTACATTCCGCAATTGGCAATTTTCTATAATTTTAGACGGACGTAGATGCTGGCATTATATTCGGTTCCTTCTCCCGTTTATTTTTGTCTGAAGCATGTTATTTGCGATGCTATGGCTGTATTGTTTCCATGCATAGAACATGATCTATTTTCACAGTTGCAAGCCGGAGAACGACAGGCATTCAAGGCTGCAACACTGTAGCATAGTTATGTCATATGTCCTTTACTGGAAGGCACTTTCGTCACGAAGATCTGTGACTTTGGTCCTAATTATCGTTAGTGGTCAGACGGTGGGCCAGTGTGTATATCAGTGTGGTGGAAGGGTGAGGGGGGGGGAGGGGCGATGGTGTCGGGGGTCACGCGCGAGGCGGGATCACGCGGCAAGGGTCACGCGCACGGCGGGGAGTGGGGGGGGGGGGCGACGCTCGCGGCATGGTCACGTGACGGGGGTCCTGATCATATGTCACCTGTCAGGCAACGATCACCCGTGGCAACGATTGTCGATCGAACATCCTCGTGACGAAAGACGATGAGATCGCCTACTTCATCAGCAATGTGGTGATCTTGCTCTCAAGGGAGCAGCACCGTCAGCGTCATTACCGGGAACACAGCCAGGAAATAAGAAGGTCGCGCGCATCATGCATCTTCCATACCGAGAAGTTATTCTCGCCAAGAAGCCAACAATTCTTTTGCCACTTTCTTCTAGTCAGAAAAGAATGGTGCACCTGAGCGAGTGCGCTTGTCTCTTTCTTACATAACAGTTTTCCCCGGGGGCAGCTAGGTCACTGAACCCAAGGTTTGCACTGCTCAGCGACAAAGCCTAACATCATGTGTTTACAGCAGTACTCACTTGGTATGTTGGTGTTAAAGTGATTAAGATTAGAACCATTTTTTACAGCATGGCCCTGCATCATAATGGAGTTACCATGGCGACAGGACAGTCCAGCTCCCCCGACAAAAAAGACGTAAATATATTTTCACATTGCTGGAAATATCCTGAATGTTTTAGTCAGTCGCCATTTCACCCCCAATTAATTCATGTCGCATGTTCCACACTGATGTAAAAACACGTTGACACCATACTAGATGCAATAATTCATCCTCCAGCCCCTGAGTCATTTAATTAAGTTATTATAATGCGGATAATATATGGGGCAATTATTTTTATTTTATTTATAATTATTATTATTTGAATTAACCTTTACATAAATACGGTTATTCAAATCATTATAATGCGGATCATATATGAAGCAATTAATTTTAATTGATCTTTACGAAAATACGGTTTTCTGTCAGCCCTGTTGTTCCTTTTCTTCCCAGCAGGCGCACGTGCGACTGTGGCAGACAGACACCCTGGACACACTGCGGCTTGTCGGCACTGGCGTCTACGACAAAACTGTCCTCTCGCTAAGCTTCTCCAAACCAGTGGTACGAACACGTGACTAGGCATGTTGTGTGGCCACGTTTTATTCCATATTGTGACTAGAAGTTATAAAACCCAGTCTTTGTTATTAGCGATTGTTTTGCGCCAGGCAATCTTCTTCGGAAAATGATAATTCCACGAACATCGTCATGAAGACTAATTAACTATCATTTAGCGTAGGCCGAGAGCCCCGTGCAGAGGAAGGGAAGGGGTGCTTCGCTTGGAGCAACATTGGCGAAAAATGAACTCATATGTCATGTGGTACAAGACACGAGCCGTAATTGCTGAGCGATGGTTAAAACAGATTTATGAAAAATCTTGTGAGCTGGTAACGGCACAGGAGACGCTGGAGTGTTGATATGTGACCTTTTGCGGACGGCTTGACCTTGAGACGGCTGGAGTGTTAGTGACGTGACCTGTGACTTGCTGCTGCCAACAGGACATTTGACCTTGTGACCTGCTGCTGCCAACAGGACATGTGACCTTGTGACCTCTGACCTCCGGACAGCAGAACGTGACCTAATGAACTGCTACCTACTGACAGCAGGACATGTGACGTCGTGACGGTTAGAGTGTTGACGACATGTGACCCCGTGACAAGGTAACATTCGTATCTTCTCCTCACAAGCCTACCCCAGCGCCATCTCTGAACGGACCGGGGCAGTCAGCGGCAGATGACGAGGTTGGAATTTTAATACGTTTCATATGAAACATATATTTATCATGACCCATGAAGACCCATAAATATTTAGAGGTCTTTTAATATACACCGTATATTAATCCGATACAGAATTATAACCCGTGAAAGCCTCATTAATGTAATTATTCTTACTCGTCACATGTACATCAAGTGTCGTCAAATGAACGACATTGAACTTGTTGTTACGGTAACCATAGATACATTCTTATCAAAGGACACTCTGCCGGCAGAGGGAGCTCGTTCCTCACATCACCTCTGCCCCACGTCACCGCTCACCTCACGGTTGACCCCAACGGTGCTGGGGTCACGAATGGTTTTAGATGGTTTTAGAGGATCAAATATTGAATTTTCGGTGCAGAATTTGAAGAAAATAGACATTCCGTTGTCGAATGGTCACAATGGAAGAGTTAAGCGAAAAAATATTTCAAAATAACACGGGGTCAAAGTTTAAAACGCTTTACGCCTTTGACCTCGACCGCACTCGAAAATATAGTTCGAAAGTAACATGGTTTTAAATTAATCAAATTTAAATGCATTCATCAGGTATGGTGCCAGTGGCACAGTAAATGCTAAACAGTGGTGTATTTGATGCCAAACCGCAAATTTATCCTCGATGGGATTCGTTTTAATTTTTGCATCTGAAGGATAATTCTGATAGTTAAATTTGACGTGGGGCAGAGGGACTATGGCGCAAGCATAACACCCTCTGCCGGGAGATCGATCAAAGGAATTTATACATGTATACAGTACAGAATGATTGGCTGTTGCCTACTACTGTTGAGTAGATTGATGCTCGAGGGCCCCATCTTCTGCTCGCGAACGGTTCAGTATGCAGGGAGCAATTAGAACAGACATAATTGTGGCTAAAGAACATTTACCCTCAAGGAATATCAGAACAGTGTTTTTGCCATAACATTTAGTTTAACCAGGGGTAATGCACCCTCTACCGTCAACAGACTCCTGGCCGTGATCACTGAGTAGCTCACGCATATTGAGTCCGCCCAGGCCGAGTCCAAGTCCGCCCAGGCCAAGTCCAGGTCCGACCAAGCCGAGTCCAAGTCCGCCCAGGCCAAGTCCAGGTCCGACCAAGCCGAGTCCAAGTCCGCCCAGGCCGAGTCCAAGTCCGGCCAGGCCGATTCCAAGTCCGCCCAGGCCGAGTCCAAGTCCGCCCAGGCCGAGTCCAAGTCCGCCCAGGCCGAGTCCAAGTCCGCCCAGGCCGAGTCCAAGTCCGCCCAGGCCAAGTCCAGGTCCGACCAAGCCGAGTCCAAGTCCGCCCAGGCCGAGTCCAAGTCCGCCCAGGCCGAGTCCAAGTCCGCCCAGGCCGAGTCCAAGTCCGCCCAGGCCGAGTCCAAGTCCGCCCAGGCCGAGTCCAAGTCCGCCCAGGCCGAGTCCAAGTCCGCCCAGGCCAAGTCCAGGTCCGACCAAGCCGAGTCCAAGTCCGCCCAGGCCGAGTCCAAGTCCGCCCAGGCCGAGTCCAAGTCCGCCCAGGCCGAGTCCAAGTCCGCCCAGGCCGAGTCCAAGTCCGCCCAGGCCGAGTCCAAGTCCGACCAAGCCGAGTCCAAGTCCGCCCAGGCCGAGTCCAAGTCCGCCCAGGCCGAGTCCAAGTCCGCCCAGACCGAGTCCAAGTCCGCCCAGGCCGAGTCCAAGTCCGCCCAGGCCGAGTCCAAGTCCGCCCAGGCCGAGTCCAAGTCCGCCCAGGCCGAGTCCAAGTCCGCCCAGGCCGAGTCCAAGTCCGCCCAGGCCGAGTCCAAGTCCGCCCAGGCCGAGTCCAAGTCCGACCAAGCCGAGTCCAAGTCCGCCCAGGCCGAGTCCCAGTCCGCCCAGGCCGAGTCCAAGTCCGCCCAGGCCGAGTCCAAGTCCGCCCAGGCCGAGTCTAGGTCCGACCAAGCCGAGTCCAAGTCCGCCCAGGCCGAGTCAGAGACCGCCCAGGCCAAGTCCAGGTCCGACCAAGCCGAGTCCAAGTCCGCCCAGGCCGAGTCAGAGACCCCCCAGACCAATGTTAAACCAAATGAAGGGCGTGGCGCGCGCCCCCTATCGGTCGGAGATTGCTGACGCTAATCACTGTAATGACACGTTACTGAAGGTTCCCGTGTTACGTTCTCAGGAGCTGCTCAGCGTCATAGACGGGCGTAACGGACCTGGACTGTCGGTGTGGAACTCAGCATCCGGGACCATGGTCTGCCAGACACAGGTGGCTCTCTGCTGTACTACCACCTCGTCACCCCGCCCGCCACCCCACACCGCAAACCCCACAGCACCACCCCACACCACTAACCCCACACCACCACCCCACACAGCCACCCCCACACCGCTAACCCCACACCGCCACCCCCACACCGCTAACCCCACACCGCCACCCCCAGACCACCACCCCACACCGCTAACCCCACACCGCTAACATCCATCACACCGCCACTCCCACACCGCCAACCCCATATCACTAACCCTACACCGCCACCCCCACATCACTAACCCCACACCGCCACCCCCACACCGCCATCCCCACACCGCCACCCCCACACCACTAATCCCACACCACCACTCACACACCGCTAACCCAACACCGCCACCCCCACACCACTAACCCCCACACCTCCACCCCTACACCGCTAACCCCACACCTCCACCCCTACACCGCTAACCCCACACCGCTAACATCCCCCACACCACCACCCCTCACACCGTTAGCAACACACCACCGCCGCTCTCATCGCCAACTCCATACCGCTAACCCCACACCGCTACCCCCACACCGCCATATCCCACATCGCCACCCCCACACCACCAAATCCCATATCGCCACCCCCACACCACCAACGCTCTCATCGTCAACCCCACACCGCTAACCCCACACCACCACCCCCACACCGCTAACCCAGCACCGCCACCTCTCACATCGCCAACCCCACACCACCATCTCCCACATCGCCAACCCCACACCACCATCTCCCACATCGCCACCCCCACACCACCATCTCCCACATCGCCATCCCCACACCAAAACCTCCCACATCGCCACCCCCACCCCACCACCTCTCACATCGCCGGGGGGCCTCCCTGGTGTAGTGGTTAGCGCACTAGACCGCAGATCAATAGGTCCTGGGTTCGAATCCGGGCTCGGGCACCTAATCTGGGGCATGTTTCATTCCTTCATCCTTCATCGTCTCGGGAGGTTCCTTGGCCCAATTTAGCCTGTATGTGCACAAAAGTGGCCTAAAACACCAACATTCCATTCCTCACATCGCCACCCCCACACCAAAACCTCCCACATCGCCACCCCCACACCAAAACCTCCCACATCGCCACCCCCACACCACACTAATGATGAAGACTATGAGAGTGCGTTAGTCCGGTATTAATGAGCCAACGTAACACCTTGGTGAAGATGGCTGCGGGGGTGTTTGGGGTGGGGGGCTTGGTGTGGTGGGTAGGGCAGGATGGGGTGCCTGGCGCCACAGGAGACCGGAAGTACATGTCACCTTCTTTAATTTAGAGGCGGAGGTGACAAAAACCCGACGAGCAACGTCGTGACGCATGCTCGCCAGATGCAGCGGTTTACGCGTTTGGCTGTGTTACGCGTGCAATCACGCACTGATTCAACTAAGCCAACCCCGGTGTCATCACACACAATAAGCCGCACATAAACACTAAGACCGTACAACAATACAGCGGTTGGCAGATCACCTGCAACCGCTAAACACCACAACAGATAACAAAGTGTCACATGTAGTTATAGTGTAAACAGTCTAATAACACACGGATTACCGCATGACACTTGCCAACACAAGTCTACGCCAAAATACAAATCACACATGTTAATTCCCGGCCGCTGGTACCCGCGGCCAAACAACTACCACGAGGGTAGAAATAACGTGTTGGCACTAACCGCCCGAACCCATCATGGGCCACACTGGGCGGCGATTGACCAATAACAGCAACGGCATTTGCTATTGGTCAATCGTCGGGAATTACCTTCGTATAAATAAATGTGGAAGGCGAGCCTCGGGGAGGAGCTCAAGCCGACCACGGACACCCCAACTACAACAGTGCACATCTCTCAGCTTAGTACAAAGTTGGTTACACTTTTGATGTCAATATTATATTTGTATATTGTACTTGTCCATACCCGCTATCATTATTATTATCACCATTAAAACCCATCAGTATTATTATTATTATACACGGTCGTTAGAGTTGGTTTATAGAATCCGCACAGGTCGAATCGGTATCCTCCCGCCAAGCGAGTTCCCCCTACATTAGCCTCTAGTTAAGCGAGAAGAGAAAGCTTAACAGCAGTAAGATTCGCTACCGGAGTTTGCGGCGAGGCTTATCCAAAACCTTGACTACGCCTCTTGAGGTGCTCACCATTGGTAATAAAAAAAACCAGCAGTGTAACTACTTATAGTTCTTCTAGTACAAACCCATTCTTAGCCGTTGCATGAACAGAAATAACGACATGGCATGGACATGCACCCCCCCCCCCACCCCACCCGTCCCCCGCCCCTCCCGCCCTCTACCGACTCCCACGCCCACCCTGCCCCCTCCCACACCCACCCCGCCCCCTGCGATGCCCACCCCGCCCACTCGTCCTAATCCCGCCTGCCACCGCCCGTCTGGTCGATACCAATGTTCGTCATCGTCACAGCCGGCGGGAGCCAATCAGAATGGAGCTCTGTGGGCCGGGACACCCGTGGACGACCATTCACAGGCCACTAACCATGTTTGGCGCGCGACACCACGTGGTCTGAGCAGACGACAGGCAGACGACAAGCAGACGACAGGCGGGCGCATGGGACATAATACGGGGAAAAACGTTATTGTAGCATATATCTCCCGTGCCGTTCGTGTTTGTAAGAAGGCCTAATTCGATTACCTACATCGATTTATTAAGGAGCACTGTTTTTTTTCTTTAACTTTGGAACGCTTGATTTGTTTGGAATCACGGACGAACGTGATCAGATTAAGCCGTTCGGGTCGTTTCTTCAGATTTGTCCCTGGCACAATGATTTCAAACTTAATTGTCGATTGTTTATAATTTGGCATTGTCTTGTGGCGGAAAAGTCCCTTCGTTGATTCATTAACGTGTAGGAAATGAAATGGCTATTTTGAAAGGCTTTTGCGGCCAGTCCCGCACGTCTACTTATTTATATTATAGAGGTCCTGTTAATTTCGTTAACTGCACTGTTATATATTACTAAATCGCCTAAGGTTACATACACGTATCACTGCCCCACTTCAGTTAGCCTTGATATGTAGTGTCGCAAGCCCCCCACCTCCCCCCCGCTCACACCGCCCTCCCCCTCTCCGCTTGCACGCCCCGTGGGTCGTCGAGTTGCAGTCCTTTCCTAGGGGCGTGTCTCTGGCTGCTAATCGAGTTAGTTGGCGCTGGTTCCCTCACTCAAGCAGTGTCTGCCGCCGACTCCTCCGCTAGGGGGCCTCGCTTCACGAGGCGGACACCACCCCATCCCCATCCGCTTTCTTCCCTTCCCCTCGACATCTTTTCCTTCTTGCATCACGTCTCTGTCACCGCCCAGGGCACCCACCGACCTTCCCCTCCCCACTCTCCAGCCCTCTCGCCTCAAACTCCTCCCCACCCTCTCCCCGGAACCTCCCGCCCACGTCCTGACTCGTCGCTGGCTCCCTACCTTAACAACCTCAATTCTCACCCTCGTTGCCGTTGGGAAGAGTTCACCGAAGACAGACCAGCCGACCCCGCCCCATCTCCTGCCACCCTCGTCAACCTTTCGAACCGCTCATCCCTCCCCCACCCCGTACCACCAGCACGACGACCCCCTCCTTCCATCCTGCTCCATACCGCCATCCCAGCCCACTACACCCTCTCCGCACCCACCCCTCTTTGTGCCGGACAAACAGGCAAGCCGCGGGTAATTCTCGTTGATTGACACCAACTCTCTCCCTCCAGCCGACCGCACCGTCTGTTCAAAGTGCTGGCGGGACACACGCTGATTACTCGCTGCAG
The DNA here is from genome assembly GCA_964019135.1 of Arenicola marina. Taxonomy (NCBI): domain Eukaryota; kingdom Metazoa; phylum Annelida; class Polychaeta; family Arenicolidae; genus Arenicola; species Arenicola marina. The sequence goes on along the minus strand of OZ025249.1, from coordinate 6,838,697 downwards.
AATTGACACCTCTTGAAGCGAGGAAAAGGCAGGCGCCACACATCTGCATCTTCCGCTGTCTGGGCTGTGGCGGGATACGTGGCGACTGGATACTGGAAGGCGAAGGAACAGGTCAAAGACAGCCAGAAACATGGATGTTGATGAATATCGCCGCAGGGGTAAGAAGCATTTTAATTACCTAGTCAATGACATGTGGCGTTTATCTTTTCTACGTGACCGGAAATATAAATTGCGGAAGACGCCGTTACCGTTTCACCAAACTTACCGTTAATTAAGCTGAATTCATCGAGATTAAGCTCATTTTAAGTTGGGTGCTGATCGTGTTGTTAGTTTATAAAGCAGTGTAAGATAAGAATATATTGAACGTCGGTACATTTGAAAGAATATAACATTAGCACAAACTGATGGTGGTGTGATCAGAATGCCTACAAATAAAATGAGACCTAAACAGCAAGAACTAATGCATAACGTAGATAACCGTTATCGCTGAAATAATTTGTTCATTGTGCAGCTCTTTAGCAAACTGTGATAATGCGGCCCAAAAGTGCGGCGAAGGTCGCAAAATAGAATGAATCGCTCATCGTTGTAGTGTCGACAAACGCTATTCAGTCGACACAGGCTTGGTTTAAATATGACGCTCTTCTAAAAAACGATATAACTTCCGCTTGGTCATGCAATCGTTTCTATTTTAACTATAGGTAGAGCTAACCACTTGATATCTATTCTTGTCAAATATTTATCTTTCTAAAGCTACGCACCCGGGTTCTGTGCAACGCGTATGCATTTCTTTTTTTGTGAACCGCGTGGTCCTTCGCCTTCAACGATGAGTTATCGGGGGCCAAAAAGCCTTCCCAAACGCTGCCACGCCCACTACAATTACAATAGCTCGTAAAAAGGTGCGTTTCAACTCTTTTTAATCTCTTTCTAAGGGGCGAAGTTTGGCCTTTGTTGGCGGGCCATCGTGGCGTGTCCAGTCGATACCGCTTGGTACCTTACCGCGTTGGAGAGAGATTGGTCGCCATCACAAGTTGACGACATGAAAGGGTTGGCGGCGGCCGCATCCGTCTTGTGCCTGCAGCGAGGCCAACACGAAACGGTGCCACTTTTTTTTCAAAGACGGGAAAGCAGGTTCAGTTTTCACGCTATGACAAGAAGATGCGAATTACACCACACGGTGTAGATGTATCTAAATCCTAATACGATTTGGAAGATTTGCTTTTGGATTTGTAGCAATGGCGCAAGTTGCAAGGGTGATACATGGTAGATCGTTCCGTGGTTGATCTTTATAAACATACCTAACGATGAACGCCCGTATATGTCATGCCGCACGCATCCTTAGCGAATGAACTTGCCGAAGGACGGATGATGAAGTGAGGGGATAGCATGTCTTTTTCTTTTCTAAGTAGGTTCGTTATGTCACCGGAACGACCGCTTCATATGCATCGTCACTTCCAGTCACATGACTGCGCATTCAATATGGAACCAGTCACGCTTTCATTCGGTCATGAATCTTACACCAGGTGGCGCTAAGGTCAATGCGTGGTTAGTGCGCACCCAGCCGCACGGCTTTCTCTTTCGATCGGTGTTCCCTGTTAGTTCCCCACCCCCTACTGTCTCGAGAGCCGCCACGCCTCAGTGGGTATTGCACGGACCTTCAGCTCCACAGGCCCACTGCGATCGCGGGTGCCCGGTGTGTGCCCGGGGCGTGTTTCATATATCTATCTCGCCACTATCTCAGGAGATTCGCCGGTACGGATTACCCGCCGTGTGTCCTATAAGGACCGATCCATCCCGCGGTATTGTCAGTCGATGAATAGACCCTCCTACCCCCCTCCCCTCACACACACCCCACCCCACCCCACCTCGCCGCGCGCGATGCGTCAATGAGGGGCACTCGGTGCCGGGGCCGCTGAAGACGCCAGCCGTCCAAGGGTTGCGGGGGTGACCGAGGTCAGACCCCTTGTCTCCTGCAGGGCAACGTCCCGGTCAGGGAGGACCGCCGGGGCACCCCGCGGTCGCTGTGGAACCTTCGTTAGGTGCCGCCGAGATTGATAACATGACATGATCTCACGAAGATGACTCACGCAAAAACATAGATCCTGGCAATTAGGGGAAGTTTTACCGCTTTGCTGTCACACACAAGTGGCAGTTAGTTCATTGATTCGAGCCACAAGGGCTTGGGTTCTCATTGGTCTCGAATAGTATTATGGCTGTACCGCTGTTTGAACATATCCAGCTGGACGTGCCAAGCGTTTTTATATCGTGTATGCTTAAGTGAACAATGGTAGATGTCCTGGACAAACCCTGGATGCGGTGTGCCCCCGCCACCCCCCCACCCCCCACCACCCCCCCCCCGGGCTGTCCGGGAGTTGTTCGGACATGACAAGTGATTATCAAAGCGACAGGAATGTGACTTTCTGCCGATTATCCGCTCAAACCGGCCGACTTTCATCCGTCCGTGGACCAGCGGTCACGCCCTGCGCCCCCCCCCTATGACCTCCACCTCCACCACCCACGTAACACCCACCCTTCTGACCTCCACCTCCACCACCCACGTAACACCCACCCTTATGACCTCCACCCCGACCACCCACGTAACACCCACCCTTCTGACCTCTACCTCCACCACCCACGTAACACCCACCCTTCTGACCTCCACCTCCACCCCCCACGTAACACCCACCCTTATGACCTTTACCACGCCACCCTCACCCCCCCCCCCCCCGCACACCCCTACCCTTACCCCCACTCCACCACCACAAGGACGCTTCACACTTGTCCTCATATCAAGGGTAACTTGGGACGCAGAATTAAAGATGAGACCCCCCCCACCTCTGAATCAGCATGGGAGGCATGGTCAGGCGTCCGGATGAGGCCAAACCGCAGATGTGTATTCACAAATTATTCTCACTCTGGATTTCCAGAGTAAGTCGTTCCTAGATTAGCAAAAGGCGACAGACGCAGAAATCCATGACGCGTCAAATACTCTGTACAACATCTATCATCCACACAGGTTTAACACCGGGACTGAGGCCAACTGGAAGCAGGACGGTGAGGGGGGAGGGCAATTATCACACTAACTGCTGCATACTCTTAAATGTGATAATGGCAAGTGCCCCGGTCGTCAGTACGCAGGTCAACAGGTCTGATATCTTGGAGATTCGCGATCAGCTGTTGGCAATTTTGGGGGGATCGTTATCCCTACAGTTCCTGGTTCAACCCGAAGACCCTTTGACTATTTACCGCGATCCGCTATATAGCAGTCTGCGAAGTCCTCGATATTCGCGATATCACCATTAAGTAGTTTTTTTGGCGCCCAGCTTTAAAATGTCCTAATCGGGGAGATTAGATATTGCCCTAACTATTTTTTGTGGATTCACGATTCAGAGGGGGTATTCAAGGTGATTACAACAGTACATATATATGTAAATAATTTATCCATGCAGCACGTGTTACGTTACGAGCCTGGCCTACAAAGTGCGACGGAATAAGTAAGCGACGCATTTTGTATTTTGACCTGTTTTTGAAAGAGTTTTGGGTTTACGTGTCAGTAAGACGTCGATAGCGCCCGACTGTTGTGGCTAAGTCATTCTGCCGTCGGTCCCTGACTTGATATAGCTATGTCTAGACTAATGTACCTGCCATGACTTAGGTAATAACGAGACTAAACACAACAGAAAGTATCATTATATTATACTTAAGTGGCGAACTATTATGGTTATGGTTACCACACTAGTCTACCACCCTCAGTCCCAAAAGAACCAGGGCAAGTTAGAGGTGTGCTCAGGCAGGTAGGTAGGCATAAAGCCCTCTGTACGTCTATGTCTCTGCCTTGTCGTCAAAGACCATAAGACCCTGGGGTAGAAAGGCCCGTAGCATTGTCGGCCTGTGAACGTGCCTCAACCCATGACCGGATCTGACACGTCTACAAAGAAAACAATGATTTTGTCACAAAACTCTTGTCCGAATCTGTAGCGCCACCAAAGCTGGCGAGCTTAGCACAGCCCGGATGCCCTCCCCCCCCTACCCGTCCACCAAACCCCTACCCCGCCATCGACAGATCTCGATATCGGTCTATGCACCCCGACCCCTGTATCATCTACCTACCTTCCTACCTACCCATCTACTTTATCCTCTGTGTTTGAGGCACCATTGCCACGCCTCTAGCCCCCGCCCCTACATGGCGTCCATCAAGGCCCTGACTGAGACCAGCCACGGAAGCACGTGCATCCTCCCCTGGTGACCGCCCGTGGTGAGACTTACCTGGGTCTGTCCGTGGGTGGGGGGAGGGACACTTCCCTTAGATCTCGGTGGACAGACTGAAGGTAAGACTACCGTCTTGTAAGCGTAAATTAGACTAACTAGCGTATGATCTCTCAGTGCCCAGGCGTCGCAAAGTGGTCGACGTTTTGCTGTCCGCATGAAATCCTAGCTGTTGTGGACCTTTTCATGATTCGATCACTCGCGTACTTATTTTTGTCAAAGATGAACCTTTCCAGCGGTTTTCCGTCTAATCCCTTTCCAAAGTCAAAAGAAAATGAGTGATCTTGTTCAACGGTTGGTGAGTGCGGATGTACTGGAGACTGACTGACCTGCCGCCTCCACGAATCAAGCCCTTAATACCCCCCCCCCCCCCCATCTAGTCCCCACCCCCCCCCCCCCTGCCGCCAACGCTCCGGCTGCATATCGCTTTTTTGAGCCATATTTCCTGTTAGCCCTTATTGTGTCGAACCGAAATCTGCTGACATAATATTATACATGGTTCCGTTAGCAGCTTTACTCAGAGAAAACAAAGTTATTTAAATATTTCGTGTATCATAGGTTGATTTTTGTTTCGATGAATATATGATCTTGGAGTAGCAAGCAATAGCAAATAATCACTGGAGCGACAACCCGAGACAATGATTAGATATGGAGAGAGCCCTCTCCGAAGGAGGTATTTGGGGTGAGGAACCAAGGAAATAAGAAAGCCATTGTTTGCTAAGAATGACAATACCACAGACCACTCAAAGCCGATGTCCTGTGCACACGACGAAGTGAGTGTTTGGCGGCCGCTTGCGGCGGGGGGAGGGATAGAGGGGGCGGGACATGGTAATCAAACAGACGGGAGTGTGGGTGAGGAGGTGAGGGATTAGCAGGGGGGGGGGGGGGGCGGGGGGTAGTTGGGGGTAATCGGGACGACGCTTTGGCGGCGTCAACGCGACGTGGCAACTCTCGTGACGAGGTGACGATGAATCGACGCGCCCTGGAGAAAGTGAGAGAGTGCGTCATGAGACAGAACGACTGTGTGGGGTGCGTGGGGGGACGGGGAGGGGGTACGGGGGAGGGACGGGGAGGGAGTACGGGGGAGGGACGGGGAGGGGGTACGAAGGGTGGCGGATGCAGAGAGCGCAGTGGCCAGATGAAGTCATTGGCCATCCATCGTGTATGGCATCCACTTCCAATCTGGACTAGTTGACGACATGCGTTCCGCGAGGGTGGCGGTCGACGAGGCTGGGTAGGGGAGGTTGAGGGTGAGAGTGAGGGGACCGAGGCGGGGGTGTGGACGTCAAAGGGAGAGGGGGGGGGGGCTGATGAAGCGGGTGCCGGTGGGGGGGGGGGGGGGGGGGGGGGTGGCGAGGTGTACGGACAAATGGATACTTGAACGGAGGAGGGGCTGGTTAAGTGGCGCAGTGTGTGGATGTGTTTGCAGGGCTTATAATGCTGCCAATACTTCATCGCTCCTATGAAGACTTCTATTTATGGTCGACTCGCTATAGAAACCGCCAAGCCGCCCTCTTGGCTGTTGGAGTCGAACACGAACATAATTAAGATTAATTTCGTGTTTCGGACACCCTCTCCGCCCTCCCCTGCCAGCCCCACCCCCAGCGTCCTACCCCTCCCGCCCCCCCCCACCCCCTCGTCATCGGTCCGATTCACAGTTAACTTATATGGCCACCCCACTGTGAAGTTATGACTGATGAACCAAAGGTCACGGAGGGAATAAACAACGGTAAAACCTTGACTCCCCGGTTGCAATTTAACTTGCGTCATTTCCAGCGGGATTTCGTCAAGTGGATTTGTCTTATAAAATCAGATCGGCACCATGGGATTTGACCCATCTCCCCTGCCCCATCACCCCCCCCCCCCCCCCCCCCCCAACACACACACACGCGAATTAACCACACACATACGTTTGTTGGGATACGTGGCATGGGACTGGACAGTTTCCTGCCCGCGGGCCGTAAAGCTTGCTCTAGCCACCTTTACCGTGGAGACCTACGCCTGTTACAAGAAAAAAAGGATTATTTTTCCCTATGACGTTGTTATATTCCGAAGCTCCTTCATGCCATGCGCTGGTGAGCACTCGTGCGGCGCCGGGCTACGCGGCAGGGTTCCCCCGCCACCGGCCCACTCCGCGCCAAATCATGTGCCATATAATTCACATCGGAGTGACAATGAGCACTTCAACCCCCTACCCAGAGCGGGGGGAGGGGGTCGTGGAAGTCACACCCACCCTCGCGTAGGACACGTGGGAATCCCCGCAACCGCGGGAAAAAATAAAACGAAACTGAGGTACCTGTCTAAATAATATTTAACGTTTTTCACTCATGTCCACATCGATGGCAACTTATGTAAATACTGTTTCCCGGAGTTTCTGTTTGATCCATTCTATGCAGAAATTGATGGCCAACGGGGTTGCAAGGTTTATGCCCTGAAACTATTGCACTGATGAAATGACAAGGAAGGCTCCATTTTTTTTTTTTTAATGTCATACTGACGATTCCATAATATAATGTTATCGAAGTGATGCGTTGACAAAAAACTCACAAATGAAAAAATAATCCTAAAACATATACGACTTCGGGAAGCAACATGACGGCGCGATCTTGATGGCGCAGGCATTTTCTCTGCGAATAATAATTTTGAACGTATTGTAATATGGCACAGCGCCCTCTAGCGAGTAGATATAACTGTGTGACTTCCATTAGGCAGCTTCCCTTTTCACCTGAAGTATCTATTGACTTCTTAAGGGATGTTGACATCACACACGGTCGCGGGCCGCAGAAACCCGCGCACAGACCTGACGCCTCCCTCGCTCCATGTAGTACATAGACCAACAATCAACAATCTGCAACAATCACTTGGCTGCCACCGCAGAGCACCCCCCCCCCCCACCCCCCGGGCGTCGGGTGATCAGCCGCGTGAGATTAGCGAAGCTCGATGCTCCAATACCAAGGCATAAGTGTCGCGCCTCGAGTCGCCCCTTGAGGGGTCACGTGATCCTCAGCGGGGATTCCGTCCCTATAGCCACCTTGGTAAATGTGCCTCTTCTGACACCTGATCTAGCTTTGATCAATGGCGCACCCCGGTAGCTCTTTCAGACACCACTGTCTTCCGGTGAGCTGTAGCGTAAGGGCCCATCAGTATGTTGGGAGATGAGTAGGGAATTGCCCCTGATCTTTGTCCCGGAGATATTGGGGCTGGGGGTGGTTGTTATCGTGGTAGTACAGGCCAATCGCGAATACCTGGTCAGCAGAAAGATAGCTCTAGGACGATTTCCCCAGATTGGTCAACAACCACATCAATTACAGGACCGCAGAACACTTTCGGAGAAGGGGTGACGATATAAGACGATATTTTCATATTCCAAATTCGAGGGAACGATTTTCTTATTATTGATCTGTCTGGGGTCTCTCGTACCACAGTGAAGAGGCAATTACTGTGCATACCTAACTGTCATGTGTTGAGCTACACGTTCCCTGTGTAATTAGAGCAGCACGTTTGAACCACGGTGGATGTCGCAGCGTGAGGAAGACGATATTCCGATCACAATCAAGCCTACCTTATATCATCTTTTCCTGCCCGCTTTTCAAGAAAGCGCTTGCCCTGAGCGATAATTTAAAGACACAGACGACATTATTTAAATTCTGCCTTGAATGTACGATTGGTCTCGGTCAATGATAGGCCAATCCAGATCTCTCTTCTTATTAATCGTATTTCTCTCGTTCAATCGAAGCACGAATTAAACCGAGAAGGTAGTTGTTAAAAGCGCCAGCCGTAGCCCTCCCTTGCCATCATGTTGTGTTTAGCACCCCGCCACCCCCCGCCCCGCACACAACTCACCCGCCCTCAATCATTCTAACCACTTGTATGGGTAGTTACACTTCCTATAATACTAACATAAACATAAGTTACACCTCACTGGTAGTCCTCGGGGTCGTGTACTGAACCGAATCTCTCTGACAGTCATTAGGACGACTGCCCATTTTCGTCGTATCCTTATCGTTTTGGTTCTCATGCACGATCAAGAAATCACATTCAATATACATTTAGCAGTAGAAATTTTGAACACGGTAATCGTTCAAGAAATGGTCCACATAGCGCTAAGTAGATTTGAGTACCCTAGTGGCCCTTGAATAAGACCCCAAGGGCGGTATATATTTATAAATCACACACGCAACCAAACGTAGCTCACAAGTAACTGGTGTCTTCTACGTGCCATTTCAGTAGCAATACATATGGCATAAACACTGGTTGGTTTAAACATATTTTTTAACGAGGATACCCCGAATAGCATCTCTCAATGCTAGGAACATATGGCTTCCTCAAAAATGAAAAGCAATACAATGTTACAATGTAAAAAAAATATGCAATAGTACAATGGCGAGGCAAGTTTGAACACATATAACGGTACATGAAAAGAGACAGGGAAAGGGAAGAATGATAGATTTTAAAGGCTTACTCCAGACAGATTATTGATATCTGAAAACTGAAACGAGTAGATGAAACAAATGTAGATATGGCGTCAATAATAATAGAGTTTTCAGTAAGACGCTCGTGGCCATGGAGGAGTAAATGTACAATATCTTTTCGATTGAGGTCATGAGATATTCTAATAAACCTCCGATTAAATATTCTCTTTCGCGGTTATAATTAGGACAGTCAAGAAAAAAATACATAACAGTCTCACTAACAGCAGCACATGAACAGTGGGGGCTTTCGTTGCATAATTTATCGTACACATGTTTGTTTACATTGCTAAAACCCAGTCGCATTTGCGCTAATGTCACTTGCAATTTTCTTGAACCCATATAGAAGTAGCTTGTCTTGTTTTGACGTATGGTATACAGAGAGCAATACAGAGAACGAAATTGGCTAACAGATTGACAACTACGCAGTGCACGCGGCAAAGAGTTCCACATTCGTGTACCTGCGGGGAAGAAACTAGATAAGTAGCCATTGGTTGTACAATGGATGATGCGGAATTGATTGGCATTGTTGCCTCGCGTCATTCTGTTGGAACCCAACATGGATGATAGTCTAGATATGATATAGGATGGGGTTGCGCCTAGGGCGCACTGGGCATATTTAACAGCGATCTGAAATTGGCGGCGGTTTGTAAGTGAGGGCAGACCCCTTACGCTCAATAACCCGATTCTAGATGATCGGCTCTTTGCACCAGTGAATACGCGGATGACCTCGTTTTGAACGTTTTCGATCTCCTGGCTGCTCTTGGCATCACAGTTCGCACATACAACACTACCATATTCTAAGAGTGGCCGCACATATGACAAATAAAATAGTTCTAAACTTTTACGAGACCACATATACTTAACACGTTTATACAGATTCAATCTAACGGACGCTTTAGTAATAATTTGGACATGTCTTGTCCATGACATATTAGACATAAAGGTGATACCCAGGTGCTTATGAGATGACACTTGCTCAATGGTACGGCCGGCTATATGTACATGATGTTTGATATCGCGATTCTTCTTACTGAACAATACAGTCTTTGTTTTCTCTACGCTGATCTCCATTTTCCATTTTTCAGACCACTCATGTATAGCTTGTAGATCGCGGTTTAATGCTCTAATATCTGCCTCGGCATCTAAACCTATGACCTTGAATATAGACACATCGTCAGCGAAGAGGAATGTGTCGCTGTCTACGTCTTCTGTAATATCGTTAATGTAAACCAAGAAAAGCAAAGGCCCCAAAACGGAGCCTATACAATGGTTACGACGAGTAACTGTACCGTGGGCCTGCCAAATATCATGGTGAGCTGATGTGGTTTATGAATACCACCCAGAGTTTCTGGTTGGTTGGTTGTACATTCAGGACGCTTTAACCAGTTTTGGCCATATCGCGTCAATGAGTGAAGGGAGAGTGGAGCCATGTCCCCGGGGGTGACCCCCTACTCTTCGCGAAGAAGGACATGGGATCTTTATCCAAACAGACATGGCCACAGCGGGGCGCGAACTACCGATCCATGTGCCGTTACGCTCTCAGGTGGCCAGAGCACACAATGCGAGCGCTCTAACCCACTGAACTACCAGGCCGGCCCCAGAGTTTCTGGTCGGTCGTCAGTAATTGTATTCCATCATATATGACTGTGACCGATGACATAATTATATGACGTCAGATCGTACAAGGCCATACTTCGTCTTACTCCAAGCCCCGTGTACCGTCTATGATCTTCATAGCTTCCCTCTTCGTCAGTCTGTTATGGTATTTAACCATATACATTTATCACAAATAATGCTTCGGTGTTCTGGAATAAGTACCCACAGGGAACCAAAGAAGAGAGAGAGATATCTCGAGAGAGAGAGAAAAAACGTATGACAGAGCAAAACGCCCTAACTGTCATCTGGTGGGTGTTTGCCTCAAAATATGTTTTGGCTTTGCCTCATTACTGCATTGGCCAACACCAGAGAGCGATCAGCGTATTGTGAGCCACGATGCGTGTTTCCATGATCATTGGCTGGGTTAGGGTTTTTACGTTTGCTAAATGTCCGCCCAAATCGACTTTCCTCGTTGCAAATGTCGGCCCGGGCTTCGGCTCCGGCTTTGGCTCCGGCTTCGGCTCCGGTCGCCGGGCTATGGCTCCGGGCTCGCCCTCGCCTTCTCGCGATCTCACGATCTTGCCCTCGCCTTTTCGCGATCTCACGATCTTGCCCTCGCCTTCTCGCAATCTCACGATCTCGCGTTCTGGCTTCCCGACCCCTCGATTTTAGCGCATCGCATGAAGCCATAGCCGGGAGCCATAGCCCGGCGACCGGAGCCATAGCCCGGGTCCGGAGCCATAGCCCACGGCCAGAGCCATAGCCTGGTGCCCAGAGCCATAGATCGGAGCCATAGTCCAGCGTTGGGAAGCGAGAACGTAAGGGCGTGCACCCGAGGACGAGATCGCGTGTACGCGAAGCAAGGGCGAGGTCGCGAGTGCGGCTGTGGGATGGCGAGGCAAAGCAAAGCAAAGCACCCACACTTGAACGGTATTATAACGGTATGGAAACTATTCAAACTCGACGGAGTGCAATGATGTCGGATAAACTTAATGCCATGATTCGCGTAATAAATCTAGGAAGAGAGAATTACCTTCATGTATCCTTTCACATAATAGTCCAGGCAACCTAGGGATATACCCAAAAACAAATTGCAATAGTAATCAAACCTGTTTTTTCTTATTCCACATGTATCTAGTAGTGGTGTTTCCAAAATCTACCAAAATCAATTTATTGGAACATATTTTTAAGGGGGTGGCTTAATTACTTTACCCTACTAACCCCACATAAAGCAATGTATTTTTACATAAACGAAATGATAGGGAGGCGAGGCAGCTGAGACACGCACTACGAATTGTGACCTGCATACCCATATTTCCAGTGTGTATGATGGAGAGTTATTTAGTCTACAAAATGCAACAAACATAGATAAAATATCTTGTATATTACAGTTTTTTGGACATTTTAGTAGGAACCTCTTTTCATGCTTTCCGGCTGTCGATCGACGCAGTGTATTTGCATGGCGAGCCGGATGGGCCTCCGGTTTGACCGACTTTTCGATACAGGGTTCGATATTCACAATTCAATCGATTATTGACGCGTTTTATATGCCCTAAGATACGGGAGCGGAGACACTTCAAATTGGGGCTCTATTCCAAACAGGAGACACCCCAAGTTATGGAAGGTTAGACACCTCGAATTAGAGAAGGGAAGACACTTAAAGTTGGAGTCGTAGCCTAAATTAGGGGGTAGGGAGAGATTCAATATTCGGATGGTACTCCAAGACAGGGGAGGGAAGACGCCCCAATTTAGGGGAGGGGACACCCCCTAAGTTAGGGGTGGTGTCCCATGAACACCCAGCCCTCGTTTTCATCTGTTAGGGGGGGTCGTAGGGCGACACGTTCGAGGGGTGGCGCACAAGCCAAGTTCTGGCAATTTCTCCCAAGTTAGGAGAGGGGAGACACCCTAGGATAGGGGAGGGAACACACCCCAAGTTGGGGTGGTGCCCCAAAATGGAGGAGACACCTTAAATTAGGGGAGGGGAGATAACTGAAGTTAAGGGAGGGGGGAAAACCCCAAGTTCGGGTAGTACCCCAAGTATGGGGAGGGGATACATTCCAACTTAGGGAAGGGGAGACACTCCAATATTGGGGGAGGGGAGGCACCACAAATTAGGAAAGGGGAGGCAAACCTAAACTGGGGTGGTACTCCAAGTTAGGATAGGGGAAATACCCCAATATAGGAGTCGCGAGACACCCCAAGTAGGGGCGGTGCTTCAAGTTTGGGGAGGCGAGATACCCCAAGTTAGATGAGGGGAGACGCCCCAAATTAGGGGCGGGAAGACACAACAGGTTGAGGTGGTACCCCAAGTTTGGAGAGGGGAAAGGCCACAAGTAAATGGGGGGGGGGGGGGCACTCCGAATTAGCATCATCATCATTTATTTCGACCAGGAATCAATACAATATACAACGTAGCATACAACAGGAAAAAAAAAAAAAAAAAAAAAAAAAAAAATCCCTGGTCCAGGAGACCACCATTATGACAGAGTCGCTGGCATGGTGGCCACCTCAACGCCAAAAAAAACACACATAAAAAAACAACAAAACACACACAGAAAAAAAAAAGAAAAAAAAAGCGGAGGACAAGACTCTATAAAGACAAATTAACAAGTTAACAAGTTAACAATTACCGAAATACACCGTTATAGTTCGATAGTACAAATATGAAATAAGAATAATTTTTTGGGGGACTAGATAAAACGTAATTCTTTTTGGCAGACATAACAATGGACTTTAAAACAGTCAAAACAGTACCTATCAAGAAGTCGTTTTTTAATATAGGTTGAGTATCCCGCTATTGAATGCGTAAATATCTTCGTTAAGGTCTCTTTTGGAGTTTGGTTTATTAAATGGGTTAAGTAATAGCGGATGCAGTTTTCGGCAAATTTGTGCTTGGTTCTGGGTATAATTATATTTTGCTTACGTCTGGTGTTATGCTCATGTCGGTCCAATATACGGGGAAAATGGAAAGAGGTAATAAAATATACAGGGAGATCATCCCTAGATGAGGGAAGACACCCTAGGTTGGTGTGGTTCCTCAAGTTTGGGAAGGGGAGATACCAACAGTTTGAGGAGGGGAGAGGCCTCAAGTTTGGGGAGGGGAGAGGCCTCAGGTTATAGGAGGGGAGACACCCCAAGTTGGACCACCCGAACTTGGGGTACGTGGCCATAAAGAGTACTTCTACAAACCTGCAAACGTACCTGATCATAATCGGCTACGAGAGGAAAAAAAATGGCTCTGTCGAAATATTTAATATTTTATATTAAGCTTATCTCTATAAAATTTTTTAGTCAAAACGGAAACTCTCCGGACATCGAAATTTGCGAATTATTTGTTTACTCTACGAGTTGAGGACGAATTCTATGCATATTCCTTACCTATGAACTGGGGCCTGTCTGAACAATTGTTTATCCGATGTGCAGTTCGATTCCTATCCTCACAATACATGACCTGCCATGCTACTTAATAGAGCAGACGATCTTGTTTTTATCGTTCTCTTGTCAGTCCCGCAAATGTAAAGGTCAGCCAACTGCCACCTGATTGGTTCAAAATCTAGGTCAGGTTGGCAAAGTCCATCGCGTCATTTGACGAGGGTACATAAGTTGAATGCAATGGTCAGGGGGTAGTTGTTGACCTGCTGTACCCACTTTTGCAGGAGGCGTTTGCTTTCACGCAATGAATCCAAGTTTAGCCTCAATTGATACTGATTTCAAGGCCCCTTTGGGTCACTTTAGGTATGCGTCAATGCTTAAAAACAGAGTTAATGATAAAACACTACAAAGGAATTATGACCCCTTACAAAGATGTAAATGATATCGCCCAGTGACGTCACAGTAAACAGTGAATGGCGCCATCAAACCGATCGGCTGCTTCGAAGTGCAGCAACGCAACATTTACTTATAGTTTATTTGCAAGTGTCTCAGGAAACGTGAGTTGACATACACTTATTAGGCCCGGATTTGAAGTTCACACAGAAAGTAATTTTTTTTTCAAATCAGTGAATATTTTCTTGTAAACGGGAGTTTCCGTTGCGACTACGTTCTATAGCAACCAATTGCTCATAGAAGTATCCTTACATCTTCTATAGAGATAATGTTTTCTATAGAAATATTTGTTTACGTTCTATAGAAAATAATTGTTCTATAGAATTATGTAGAAGCGCTCTATAGAAAATGATATTTCTATAGGTTTGTCTATAGAAATTCTATGGAGTTCTATAAAACATTTTGCTACGGGGAGGCTCGAAATATAAAATTGTCATTTCCATTATGGTCTTCGCTGGTTTCATTGAAGCTTAAATCACAAAACTATTTAAGCGACTATGTATTTAATTGCGAAGCATCACAATGCTCAGAGTTTAAATGGTTGGTCGGAATATATGGAAATGATGGCCCAACCTTTGAAAACAGCTACCCCGAGCCGTACGCTGGGCATACCGGCCGGTGGCCCACGTGATCGGCGTGACTAGTGGCGAGACCTCGCCGACAGCTGATCGAAATCTACATTTTTGTTTCCGTTCGAAGCCATATCAAGCATAATGCGACCGATACCAGACAAAACAGCGAGCGATCCATTGTTACATTAGTTCGACGCCGGCGAGTTCATTGTACTGTTGCCATGGTAGCGCTGTCCCGTAGCCAATGTCTGGCTTGTTCGGCTGTGGTTCGCTGGACACGGCCTGCGTGGGATAGCTGATGTACGCATTGACCTTGGCGGTTCCCAGAAGCCTCCTGGAAGTGGGAGGAACCTCTGTAGCTCAGTTCGTTAGCAGCCTATAGTAATGGGTTCGAACGCTGACACGTGAGTCTGGGACATGGTTCATCCATTGTTCAACGCTTTTCCATTTTCCCGGGCGGTTTCTTGGCTCTGTATAGCATTCTTGCGCAAACAAAGTAACCTTACACATTGTTAAAAGCTGAAAGATCTTGATGGCACATTATTGTGTTGTGTTGTTTAAGATTGGTACGCAACCCAATTTGGATCTCCTCCCTTTACTGAAGCCGACAGTATTATGTAATTCTCACACCCATTCAAACATTCATGTCCGGACATGAGCTATTTGGTTTGTATATTATGGGCGGCACAAATATTAGGAGCAGTCAGTGCCGTTTATCAGTGCCGTGCCTCAGCGCCGTTTATCAGTGCCGTACCTCAGTGCCGTGCCTCAGCGGCGTGCCTCAGCGCCGTTTATCAGTGCCGTACCTCAGTGCCGTGCCTCAGTGCCGTGCCTCAGCGCCGTTTATCAGTGCCGTACCTCAGTGCCGTGCCTCAGCGGCGTGCCTCAGCGCCGTGCCTCAGTGCCGTGCTTCAGTGCCGTGCCTCAATGCCGTGCTTCAGTGCCGTGCCTCACTGCCGTGCCTCAGTGCCGTGCCTCAATGCTGTGGTTCAGTTCCCTGTATCAGTGCCGTGCTTCAGTGCCGTGCCTCAGTGCCGTGCCTCAGTGCCGTGCCTCAGTGCCGTGCCTCAGTGCCGTGCTTCAGTGCCGTGTCTCAGTGTCGTGCCTTAGTGCCGTGTATCAGTGCCGTGCCTCAGTGCCGTGCCTCAGTGCCGTGCCTCAGTGCCGTGCCTCAGTGCCGTGCCTCAGTGCCGTGCTTCAGTGCCGTGTCTCAGTGTCGTGCCTCAGTGCCGTGCCTCAATGCCGTGCCTCAGTGCCGTGCCTCAGTGCCGTGCCTCAATGCCGTGCCTCAGTGCCGTGCCTCAGTGCCGTGCCTCAATGCCGTGCTTCAGTGCCGTGTATCAGTGCCGTGCCTCAGTGCCGTGCCTCAGTGCCGTGCCTCAGTGCCGTGCTTCAGTGCCGTGTCTCAGTGCCGTGCCTCAGTGCCGTGCCTCAATGCCGTGCCTCAGTGCCGTGCCTCAGTGCCGTGCCTCAATGCCGTGCTTCAGTGCCGTGTATCAGTGCCGTGCCTCAGTGCCGTGCCTCAGTGCCGTGCCTCAGTGCCGTGCTTCAGTGCCGTGTCTCAGTGCAGTGCCTCAGTGTCGTGCCTCAGTGCCGTGCGCCAGTGCCGTGCGTCAGTGCCGTACCTCAGTGCCGTATCTCAGTGCCGTGCCTCAGTGCCGTGCCTCAATTCTGTGCCTCAGTGCCGTGCCTCAGTGCCGTGCATCACTGCCGTACCTCAGTGCCGTGCCTCGATGCCGTGCCTTACTTCGAGATGGACCCTGGTGCCCGGTCTGTTTGTCCACTGCGGTGGGACCATTGTTCCTTGTGCAAGTGTCATCCGATTACCGGGGCTCTTGGTTCGAGTTGGTCACTGTCCCCGGAAGGCATGGCCATGGAAGAGAATGGGAATCGGGCTTGGAGGATGGGCCCGGGTGGGGGGTGGGTAGGCAGAGTACCAGCAGCGTCATTGGTCTCAAGTGGGTCAGTCCTACATACAGCTATAACCTGTACCCGTGTGGCGAACGGCGCAGCCGGTAAAGTTAGGAAGCTGACAACTGGTAAACGAGGCCTGAACTAAATGTGGCGTGTTTGCAATGTTGTATAAGGCGGGGGGGGGGGGGGAGGGGTGTGTGGTGGTGGGCGACGGCGGTGTCAGAGTCTTCAGCGTCGACGGGACACGGGGGACGTCGCGACACCGGCGTCGCCATTGTCAGCATCCGACGCGTGACACCCCGCCACCTCCCCTACCCCGTCCGCCTCCAACTTGCACATGACGAACAGCCTCCTACGGAAATACCCTCTTACGTCGGCCTACGCAACCTTCCGCTTCTTGAGCCCCTCCCTCTCCCCTTGCCCTACACCCCTCCCCCTCATCCTCCCCTTCCCCCACCCTCCCCCTCCCCTACCCACACCCTCCCTCTCCCCTACCCCCACCCTCCCCCTCCCAGACCTCGGACCATCGTCACCCACACGGCCCGCAGCGTGACAACCACCTGCAGGAGCGCCCTGGGCGGATAGACACCCTGCCCCCTCCCCTCCGCCACACCTCCACCACACATGGATCCTGGCCTTCACTTTGGCAGACTCCGTCGCGGCCGCGGCTTCAAATTGAGCTAATCAACGAATTAAGTTCGCCAAATTGAGTTTTCATTTGATTGCGACGCAGCCTTAATTGTGGCCCGGGGCTGGTGGAGGCGGTCACCACTTGACTGTGACCGGGTGTGCGGCGGGGGTTTGTGGGGGGGGGGGGGGGGGGGTATGGGAGGGGGTTACCTAACGGAGACAGAGCAGGATGTATGTATGTTTGTATGTATGTATGTATGTATGTATGTATGTATGTATGATGCTGAAGTGACTTCTACTAGCTCGTCCGTCGTACCTGCTGATCCTACAGGATCTTAGTTTAGACGTCAGTGGATGGGGAGCGAGGGGGGGGGGGGGGGGGTATCCCTGGCGCACTAACTAAGGTGCGCCCCCGCACCTTCCGGTTGGGAGGGGCTTTCCCTGTATCACTCCCTTCCAACATCTGGGACAGGCGGTGTACTTGATGCTCAATAATTGTAAGATTACACGAGACTTACCTGTAAGGTGAAGTTTGATCATAATTCCACCGACCTATGAAGTACTGAGGGATCACGTGAGATGACGCGTCGCGGCCCAGAATTCAGTCTTTAAAGTCGCCGATGGATATATTAATCAAGGTCCGACAAGGACAAGGGTGGGATAACCATGTGTGCCATAGGGTGGGCACGTGATCCCTCAGTACTTCATAGGTCGGTGGAATTATGATCAAACTTCACCTTACAGGTAAGTTTCGTTTAATCTTTTGCGCACTCAAGTCGCCGTCCGCCCTGTTTGTTACTGTAGCTAACAGCTGTGGTGTTGTCCAGGCGCAGTCGCACATGGGTGTCCGTTTCAGTCCGGCACAGCGAGTGCAGACCCATTAAGGCGGCGCGAAGTTCAAGGACGTTTATATGTTGGGCGGCCTCTAGCCCGCTCCACATTCCGGTTGTACTGGATCCGTCCCGCACGCAGCCCCAGCCAGTTAACGAGCTGTCGCACTCAAGGAAAACAGTAGGCCGAGCTGCTGCCACCGGCCTGAAGGACCCATACACAGTCCGAATCCACCAGTCAATGTCGGATCTTACCTCGGGGGATCGAGAGCCGCAGTCTGCTATCAATATCCCCTTTGTGTAACTTCAACGCGTAATCTTTTTCATATTCCAGTCGTTTGTAATATAGAGCGGCATATCTTACGCCTGGCTCACTGGCTACCATTTTCCCAATAAGGCGAGCCAGAATCCGAATCGACACTTCGGATTGTCGGAGCAACAGTCGACAAAGGTGCCTTAAACCGGGCAAATCCCCACAATTCCCTCACAGACCGTGCCCCCCCCCCACACACACACAATGCTTTCTACCGCCACTCCCCTCCCCCTTTGACAATCACCCTGTCCCCTTCATGACAATACTCCCTCGATCAGCCCCATGCCTCATACCCCCCACCCCCCCCGCCCCCCAAAGCTATGCTCCCTCAATCAGACCCACGCCCCTCCTCCCTCATGGCAATACTCCCTCAGTCAGCCCCATGCCCCCTCCCCACATGACAATACTCCCTCGATCAGCCCCATGCTTCATCCCGCCCCACCCCCCAAGAATATACTCCCTGGGTCAGCCCCATGCCCTCTTTCTCCATGACAATACTCCCTCGGTCAGCCCGACGCCTCCTCCCTCCTCATGACAATATTCGTCGGTCAGCCCCATGCCCCCTCCCCCCATGACAATACTCCCTCGGTCTGCCCCATCCCCAAGACAACACACCCCCGGGCAGCCTCCCCCCCCCCCTCGAGACAATACTCCTTCGGTCAGCCCCATTCCCACTCCCCCCCCCACCCCCCCGAGACAACTCCCTCGGTCAGCTCATTCCTCCTCCTCAATCATGGCAATACTCCCTCGATCAGCCCCATTCCCCCTCCCTCCGCATGACAATACTTCCTCGGTCAGCCCCATGCCCCCTCCCTCCACATGAAAATACTTCCTCGGTCAGCCCCATGCCCCCTCCCCCCATGACAATACTTCCTCGGTCAGCCCCATGCCCCCTTTCCCCCGAGACAATACTCCCTCGGTCAGCCCAATGCCACCTGCCCCCATGACAATACTCCCTCGGTCAGCCCCATGCCCCCTGCCCCCCAAGACAATACTCCCTTGGTCAACCCCATGTCCCCGCCTCCCTAACACAATGCTTCCTCGGTCAGCCTGGGCTAGGAGCTTGGGCTAATGGTTTAAGCTAGCGGCCTGGCTTAGCAGTCTGGGCAAAGCTGCCTGGGCCAGGGGCCTGGGCTAGCGGCCTGAGGTAGCGGCGTTGGCAAGGCGTAGATTGATGCCCTGGCTAGCCGCCTGGGTTGGCGCCCTGGCTAGCGGCCTGGGTTAGCATACTGGGCTAAACCTGGGTTAGCATACTGGGGTAAACCTGCGCTAGCGGCCTAGGCTAGCAACCTAGGGTAGCTTACGTGGGTAGCGCCCAGAGCCAGCAGCCTGGACTAGCGGCCAGGGCTAGGCCTGGTTTAGGGGCCTCGGCTGATGCCCTGGGCCAGCGGCATGGGCTAGTAGCCTGAGCTAGCTCAGGAGGCTAGCTCAGGCCCCTGAACGAAAAAAAAGAACACATTTCTCGTGGATCTAGGAGCAACGCCTCCGCCATTTTCCAATATGACGAACCAGGCCAGCAAAATACTGAATATCTTGAAAACAACAGGGATAGAACTATTATTTTGACACCTGTACATATTTTTTCGGGGTCACTGAATTCGAAAGAAAATAATTATTGTTTATCCTGTTGCAACGTGTTTTGTTTTTTCAAAATGGCGGACAAGACCACGAAAATACTCAATATTTTGTAAATTAACACTGGTGATTTTTATGTTTAAATATACGCATCTGCCATTTTTCCAAGATGGCGGATACGGTCTGTAACAGTACACAACATCTCCAAAACGAAGTGGGATCACTCTATTTAACTCTATGTATTGGTTTTCGTGGTCAAAGAAGTCAACAACTTGTCTTCAAGAGCAAGGCGTCTTTAGTTTGCCATAATGACGGCTATTTCAACAATAATACACAATATCTGGAAATCTAAAAAATGCAGGGGCGTCATTGTGAGGATAACCATATGTACCGTGGTCACAGATCTACAAACAATAGGTTACAGATTTCGAGATCTAGGTTCATTTCGCTCGTATCTCGTAGCTTTGCTCGCAAAAATGCGTGTCACGTTCGCAACGGAACCCTGAAAGACTTACCCTCTCATTGAGAATCATCCGCGCCCGCCATCACTACGAGTAAATGTAATGGGGTAACTACAAGTAGAACGCCATCCTAACCAATTGGAGAAACTCTCTGGTGACAAGGCAGAACCTTCTGAGTGAGGATGTTTAGGCTGTAGATAGAGGTTTTAGGCTACAGAGAAAGAAGTCATCCATAATGGTTCATGTGGCATACTTCGAACCTGCAAAGCTATGGATAGACATCAGAATAACTGTTTTATCCTTGTCCTTGTCAGTTTCCAAGATACTATGGAAATTGCCGCCATAGACGTCAGGTTTCAAATCTGATTTGACACTATAGCTCAATTTGATTAGCCATGGTGGAATTTCGAACATGTGTGCCAAATTCATGCTTTTACCACAACATGCACGATTGTTTCGCATATGCGCGGGACTATCATCTATTATACGGTAGGGTGGCTTCCGGTGTATTTTACGTTACACGTCGTCTTCAGAGACACCTTATGGCGAGGGTGATAAGTGTGCGTCAACGTCATAGGTAACATTCTCCTGCGAAAGATTGAGCCAGCTTGATGTTCAGCTAATTTGGCAATAGCTAACATCACCCATAAGTTCATGAGTTCACCCATGAGTTCATAAGTAGGTATATGTAGCAAAATAGAAGCCATCGCGAATATTGTCGTGACCGTCAAATGACGTCACGAAGACATAATAAGTTTAAGTCATTGCCAAATAACAAATCAGCCGGGGTGTTTTGCAAACCACAAAGCTGGGTTGACCATGGGCACAACCATAGCCTCGCCGTTCGTCGGCTGCAAGTATTTTCTCCAAGATTCTTAATTTGGTCCCATGGAGCCCTTTTTTAAAAAGCGGAATTGAAAAATGGCCGCCAAATTGGATTTTACAGAAAGGCCGACACTTCGCCTCAGACGGAGATAATTGCTAGGGACGCACCCGAGACACTCCCCGAAGTATATCAGGGAATAATTGACGTGCGTTCGCAAACGCCGTCTAGTTGGGCAGATATCCATGTCTGTACATGTCTCCCAACAATTCACTAAAGCTATCCCCACAGCTATACTGCTAGTGTGTGTGTGTGGAGGTGGGGTGGGGGGTTCACCCTCACGACTAGAGGCAGGCAAGTCATCCTCCGACTCACCACATTAGCGTCAGTCTCACGGTGACACATCATGTACGACGCTGTAATTGCTTGCATTTCTGGACAGGCCCGCCCATTCATGTCATCGATTGGTTTTGTTGCTTTATGAACCCTGCAAAACACTGGGAATGTCAGGCTGCTCACTTACAGTGTTTATGTTTACATCCGTGCCACATCCGCGCCCAGCGCGTCACAGGTCTCGCGGAATTTCGGAATTTTCAGTATAAAAATACGATTTTCGCCGTTAAAGTTGACTGAGTAGTCCGACTTTAATGATTTTGATGTCGATTTATATGTTTTAGACCACGCCAAAACCGAATTTGCAGATCTTAACATCAAAATGGCTGCCATTTTTCAAGATGGCCACCAATTTCAGGATAAAAAGTGATTTTTGCCATTAAAGTTGACTGAGAAGTCCGACTTTAATTATTTTGATGTAGCTAAAGAAAGGAACGTGGCAGGCGCCATGAGCAGACAGAACGGGCTCAACGAGTATTCTTTGAGAACGTAGACAGGTGGTACAAGGCGATGAAGGATATGGGCAATTCGTTCCAAGAAGAAACAAGAGACCTACTTACGCTAGACACCAAAACCATTGCCTATCTCAGTGCTGCTGAAATGGTTGCCACACACTATGAGAAAGGCAGAGTCCGCTTCCACGGCTTGATGTAAGGTTTAAAAAATGATGAGGAATGCACTTTCTACGTACCAATGAAGAGGAACAAGATGGACTTCTTTCGTCAAGAACAGGCTTCTGGCGATCCAAAGCAAAAGGTTCTGAAAGAGGACTATCATTTCTTCTCCAAGTTGTTCATATCCTGCCAGTCCAAGGAGTGTGACCTTCGGGAGTTCTTTCGACATGAGAACCAATCTTACCCCGCTGCATTAAGTGACAGTGGAAAACTCCACACATTTCAGAAGTACCAGCTTGGTGTCATTCTTCAGGCTCATGTTACACTTCCAGACGCGAAACCAGATGATGATGTCATCCGGTTCAGCTTTGGTGAACTCCTTGCCACCACGTACCTCAAGGAAGTTTGAAGAATACGGAACCTTAGACGTGTTCCCTACAGTAAAAGCATATTCAGCCAAGTACAAATGGACAGATGTTGTGTTTAATCTCTACCGGTCATCCCGTCCGAAGGCTGAGACAAGGACAAATCGTGGTGTGGGTGCCAGACGCAGGGAGACAGACAAAAGAAAACTTCCCCCAAACTGGCGAATCTTCTTGACAGACAACAACAAGACCGAGATCTTCAACTTCCTGGCTGACAGAATTGTTAAGATGTGCACTCTTAACACATTGATCGTCACCAAGGAAGAAACTGATGTGAGCAATGAAACAGTCAGTCTGGCTGACATGAGTCCTTGTAACCACGAAGAAGCGGACACGCGGATCTTTGTGCATGCCAAACACGCTGCATCAGAGGGTAACAAAGTTATCACAATCAAAGCAAATGACACAGATGTTCTAGTCATAGCAGTCAGTGTCCTATCAGCCTTGCAGGACATTAGTCTGGAAAAGCTGTGGATTGCGTTTGATCAGGGACAGAACCTGCGGTGGATTCCCATTCATGATCTCACTCCCTCCGTTTGACCAGAGAAGACCAAGGGCATTCTCTTCTTTCATACCTTTATTGGTTGTGATGTTGTGTCGGCCTTTCGTGGAAAAGGGAAGAAGACTGCATGGGAAACCTGGGACGTATACCATGAGGTTTCTGATGTCTTCAGAAAACTCAGTCAATATTCACCAGTGGTGGAAGACGAAGACCTGAAGGTTCTCGAGAAGTTTGTAATCACACTGTATGACAGGTCCAGTGCAGCTACATGAGTTGATGACGCAAGGCTTGACATGTTTGCGCGAAAGCAGATACCTTACGAAGCCATTCCGCCAAATGGAGCCATGAGCGCTCGACTCCATAATATATTCGAGGACCTCGCCCGCCATACAATACCTAATATACATAAGAGTACGCAACTCGCCATAGCTGCCGCCCAGGATGCCCTCGCTTCGACCCCTCTCACAGTCTTAATAAATATATTTCAAACTCCACGTAGCTATGTAACATTACACAAGTGTTCATTCTTCCTAAATCCGCTCACCTCAGTCCTCATCACTGACCCAAACGCCAACAACGAGACATTTTGCCCGAGTGAAGCCGTAGCGGACGGACTTCCCCGTATGCCGAAAGCGGAAGTAGCAGCCCTCTTTCAGCAAGTCAAGCGGGCCGCCTACCAGGTAGGGTGCATATGGGGGAGGGCAACAGCGTGCGAGATTGATACACGAAGTACTGCTGACTAGGGATGGATAAAACGAGGTGGAACGTGGCAAATGTTCTGGACGATGCTTCCACCAACTGCACAGAGTTGCCAACAGCTGACAAAGTGTAGCTGCAAAACAGAATGCTGTAGCAGCAGTTCTATCGTGTTGGTTTTCCCTGCACAGCTTTGTGCAGTTGCAGATGTGAGAACTAGTCTGCATTTTGGCATTCTGTTAACGCGAAAACATGGACACGGTTTTTGTGCAGATCAAGGGCACTTTATTCTTCAAATTGTGCAGGACATTATTTTTGTACACTTTGGTTGAAAAAGGTATTATTCATCTTGTAATATTGTATGACTCTATATATGTACTTTTTGGAAATAAACGATATTGAAATGGTATAACAGTTCTCTGATGATTTTAAGATCTGCTAATTCGGGTTTGGCGTGCTCTAAAACATATAAATCGACAGCAAAATAATTCAAATCGGACTACTCAGTCAATTTTAATGGCGAACATCGTATTTGTATGGTGAAATTAGCGGCCATCTTGAAAAATGGCAGGCATTTTGATATTAAGATCTGCACATTCGGTTTTAGCGTGGTTTAAAACATATAAATCGACATCAAAATAATTAAAGTCGGACTACTCAGTCAAATTTAATAGCGGAAATCGTATTTTTTGAATGAAATTGGCGGCCATCTTGAAAAATGACAACCATTTTGATTTTATGATCTGGAAATGCGGCTTTGGCGTGGTCTAAAACACATAAATCGACATCAAAATCATTAAAGTCTGACTACTCAGTAAACTTTAACGGCGAAAATCGTATTTTTATGGTGAAGATGGCGGTCATCTTGAAAAATGGCCGCCATTTGGGATTTTTAAGTGGCTAACGGGCTTTTTTTGAAAACTAGTCCCAGGGGAACGTCTATGCCAAATTTGTCTCACAATGTGAACGATTCCGCTAAAAAAACACCCTTATCTGCTCCACTACTGGAAATCCTCGCGGGATATCCCCACTGTAGCCTCGTTTTCATCTGAGCAACTCGGGAGCAGGTTTCCGGACCGTTGGCCCCAAAGAGTCGTCAATATACACTTGTCTCAATGTTTGTGTGTCACTTACCTTTTACCCGTCATAAGCGCACATGCCGCAATGCAGATCGTATAACTTAAACCAGAACAAAGCTGCAAATCCATCGTCTTTCGCAGACGGACGGACACCAAACATTGACCTATTTTCCGTTTCACCCGGCCTGATGCCGCACAGAGAGCGAACACTGGCGGTGTCGCTCCCGGCCTGATCCTGAACAGAGCGAACACGGGCGGCGTCCCCCGTGCTATTATTAGCCCTTGTACAGTAAGCAACCGGTGTTTGCCGTTCCAGACAGCCTGGAATGCCAGACAGGACTGTCACACAGAGCGAACGCAAACCTGAGCTGGCAGCGCACTGCTGCTAGGTCTCTGTGGGGCCCTGCACCCGAGAACATTCCTAAGAGGAAACTCCCCAAGCTAGGTTTCTCAGTGACAATATGACGTGCGTTCGCAAACGCCGTCGACGGGACTTATGTATTTCAATGTCTATGTGACATAACGAGTAATACCGCAGTATTCTCCAGCCCGTCTGATAAGTAATCCCGGTGAAATTGAACTTTGATCCGCCTGCCAGGACTCGGGAAAGGGTCCCAAGCTGAAAAAAGATAACGTGTGTTCGCAAACACCGTTGCCGGGCGCTGTCCACTTGGATATGCAAATTTAGGTACTACCGCAGTAGCCCCAAGCCCAGAAAAGTAACTTAAAACTCTCTCCGCAGAGAGGTTTAATAATATGATGCCTTGCAAAACGAAAATTCCGTAGGCCCAAGCCCAGAGGGATAACTAGAAAAAATTTTCTCCGCAGAGAAGTTTAATAAGATTAGCCGTTGGAGGCTAAACAAATGCCGGGTCGGTGATCCGGCCGTGTGTGGACCCCAGGGACAACGCCCTGACGGTCAAGATGGCGGTTGGAATGTCGCGGCCAGGGCTGCGCGGGGCGACACCGGCAAGAAGATAAAACCGATCGTGTGCAGAGCAGGACGTTTATCCGGTTCACTTAGGTGGTAATAAGTAATCCTGAGGAACTGATGTAGATGATGAACTCGAGATGAAAACAGAGATAGTTAGATTATCGCAACACGTTTGGAAAAGCCAAACTGTAACAGAAAACACGTCAGACTGAAATCCAGAAAGCTCGCGCACTGAATTCTGGGCCGCGACGCGTCATCTCATGTGACCACTCAGTACGAATAGGGAGGTGGAATCATTCTCCCCTCCACCCCCTCCGCCCCTCCATCCCCGCCGCCATGCAGACTTTGGTGTTGTTGACGACGCTTCTCTCTCCCCGGCAGACCGCAGCCGCATGATAGTATATCTGCGGTTCAGTAGCAGGCTTACTTTAGCACGCTCTAAAATAATGTCGAAGTAACAGTCGCAGATTTTGATGATGAGGTCTCTCAGTACCTGACAAATCACAATGCAGAGTGTGTCGAATGCTGGGAAAATGAGCCCAGTTGTCTCAACGCGGAAATCACATTAAACGAAATAGAAGGTGTAATTGGGAAACTTCCAACCGGTAAAGCGGGTGGACCGGATGGAGTTCTGTACGAGATGATAAAGGCGTGCAAGGATGTTATTATAAGTCGTCTTTATCGTTTATTTAATGCAATTCTAAGCACAGGGGTATTTTCAGACGAGTGGTGTAAGGCGCTCATTAGCCCCATTCACATGGGAGGCTCCAAAACAGACCCAAACAACTACCGCGGAATCTCTCTGTTATGTGTCTTAAGCAAGATTTTCACTAAAATTCTTAGCAACAGGCTGTCAAAATGGGCTGAAGATAATAGCAAACTATCTGAAAGTCAAGGTGCTTATCGCCAAGGTAGATCTACCATGGATAATATTTTTTTTTGTATGCCACTGCTGAGAAGTATCTCTGTAGGAAGGGAGGCAGGTTTTATTGTGCCTTTATCGACTTTTCGAAGGCGTTCGACTCTGTGCCTCATTACAAGCTGTTCTATAGGCTGACTAAGGATGGTATACATGGTAAAATAATCAACCTCCTACGGAACATGTACTCTAAGCTTAAATCTTGTGTCAAGACACCGGCAGGGGTATCGGAATATTTCGAATGCGATGTCGGGACACGTCAGGGACTCGAGAAAATGTGCGAAGAGCAGGGTTGTCACGGTGTATTTATCGATGAAGAATTTCCAGCTTTATATATGTTCATGTACGCGGATGACATTGCTGTTGTTAACGATTCCGTCGGAAGGCTACAAAAGCAACTGGACACCCTGGGCGTATTCTGTGATAGATACGGTTTGCGGGTTAACAGGTCAAAAACCAAAATTATTGTTTTTAGAAACGGTGGAAAACTAAGAGCAAATGAACGATGGTTTTTTAAAGGAGAAAAAATAGAAACCGTAACGTACTATAAATACCTAGGAATTTTATTCTCATCTTCACTAAAGTGGACTGCCGCCCTCGACACACTGGTGAAACAGGCAGAAAGAGCTCTGTTTTCAATTAGGTTCATACGCCAAAAATGCGATGATTTATCATTACGTGTATCTTTTGAGCTATTCGATAAGCTGATTCTACCAATATTGCTATACGGTGCTGAAATCTGGGGTTACAAATATTGCTCTCAAATAGAAAAGTGCCATATCAGGTATTGTAAGGTAATCCTAGGCGTACCTTCGCGTACACCCGATTGTGCTGTCCTTGGAGAGTGTGGCAGGAGACCGCTATATATCAAATACATGAGTAAATGTATATCTTTCTGGTTACGCACAGTTATGTCACAGCATCGCTATACACGCAGCTGCTATAATGTCCTCCTCTCCCGTGGAGCATCGGGTAACACTACGTGGGCTTATGCATATTATGCATAAATCAGGATGGTTAGGCATATGCAGGCTTGTCTTTATGACAGGTTAATTTGCGAAATGCGTTAATTAAGTGATGACAAGAACATAGCATAGAAAGGGCCTCAGTTTCACATATGTTATTATACAGACATCACTTATTTAATGACGTTTCTCTGGAAGGATTGCATTGAGCCGGGTCACAGCCACCATAGCAATAAAATAACATCAAATAATCTAAAGTAACATAAAATTACCTAATGTAACATAAAATAACCTAAAGTAACATAAAATAACCTAAAATAACATTAAATAATTTATTTCACACGTTGCGCCCAGCTATCACAGTGATTATGTGTACACATAGTTTCCGCATCTCAGGCAGGCAAACCGCGAAGTTCAAAACGTTGTCATCGGAAGAAAGCAACCAGACCCACGCACAGTACTTTTGCATTACTCTAATCTCATGTTCTGTCGCCACTCTTCTGTTCCCAGGTAAAGAGATGGTGGACTACATAGCAGACTACCTGGAGAATATACGGGACAGACGAGTCTTTCCGGGAGTGTCTCCTGGATACCTGCGACCGCTGGTTCCGGAATCCGCTCCAGAATTTGGCGAGTCCTGGGAATCTATCTTCAAGGATGTGGAGCGCGTCATTATGCCTGGAGTGAGTGTACCGGACGCTGTGATACAGACTTTACCTGTCCATATATATTATGTGTACCGGACGCTGTGATACAGACTTTACCTGTCCATTATGTGTGCCGAACGCTGTGATACAGACTTTACCTGTCCATTATGTGTACCGGACGTTGTGATAGAGACTTTACCTGTCCATTATGTGTGCCGGACGCTGTGATACAGACTTTACCTGTCCATTATGTGTACCGGATACTGCGATACAGACTTTACCTGTCCATTATGTGTATCGGACGTTGTGATAGAGACTTTACCTGTCCATTATGTGTATCGGACGTTGTGATAGAGACTTTACCTGTCCATTATGTGTACCGGACGTAGTGATACAGACTTTACCTGTCCATTATGTGTACCGGACGTTGTGATACAGACTTTACCTGTCCATTATATGTACCGGACGTTGTGATACAGATTTTACCTGTCCATTATGTGTACCGGACGCTGCGATACAGACTTTACCTGTCCATTATATGTACCGGACGTTGTGATACAGACTTTACCTGTCCATTATATGTACCGGACATTGTGATACAAATTTTACCTGTCCATTATGTGTACCGGACGCTGCGATACAGACTTTACCTGTCCATTATGTGTACCGGACGAAGTGATAGAGACTTTACCTGTCCATTATATGTACCGGACATTGTGATACAGACTTTACCTGTCCATTATGTGTACCGGACGCTGCGATACAGACTTTACCTGTCCATTATGTGTACCGGACGAAGTGATAGAGACTTTACCTGTCCATTTATGTGTACCGGACGTTGTGATACAGACTTTACCTGTCCATTATCTGTACAGGACGCCGCGATACAGACTTTACCTGTCCATTATGTGTACCGGACGTTGTGATACAGACTTTACCTGTCCATTATCTGTACAGGACGCTGCGATACAGACTTTACCTGTCCATTATGTGTACCAGACGCCGCGATACAGACTTTACCTGTCCATTATGTGTACCAGACGAAGTGATAGAGACTTTACCTGTCCATTATGTGTACCGGACGTTGTGATACAGACTTTACCTGTCCATTATCTGTACAGGACGCTGCGATACAGACTTTACCTGTCCATTATGTGTACCGGACGAAGTGATAGAGACTTTACCTGTCCATTATGTGTACCGGACGTTGTGATACAGACTTTACCTGTCCATTATCTGTACAGGACGCGGCGATACAGACTTTACCTGTCCATTATGTGTACCAGACGCCGCGATACAGACTTTACCTGTCCATTATGTGTAACGGACGTTGTGACACAGATTTTACCTATCCGTTATGTGTACCAGACGTTGTGATACAGACTTTACCTGTCCATTATGTGTACCGGACGTTGTGATACAGATTTTACCTTTCCATTATGTGCACCGGACGTTGTGATACAGACTTTACCTGTCCATTATGTGCAACGGACGTTGTGATACCGATTTTACCTGTCGATTATGTGTACCGGGTGTTGTGATACAGACTTTACCTGTTCATTATGTGTACCGGACGTTGTGATACAGACTTTACCTGTCCATTATGTGTACCGGACGCCGCGATACAGACTTTACCTATCCATTATGTGTAACGGACGTTGTGATACAGACTTTACCTGTCCATTATGTGTAACGGACGCCGCGATACAGACTTTACCTGTCCATTATGTGTACCGGACGCTGCGATACAGACTTTACCTGTCCATTATATGTACCGGACGTTGTGATACAGACTTTACCTGTCCATTATATGTACCGGACATTGTGATACAAATTTTACCTGTCCATTATGTGTACCGGACGCTGCGATACAGACTTTACCTGTCCATTATGTGTACCGGACGAAGTGATAGAGACTTTACCTGTCCATTATATGTACGGACATTGTGATACAGACTTTACCTGTCCATTATGTGTACCGGACGCTGCGATACAGACTTTACCTGTCCATTATGTGTACCGGACGAAGTGATAGAGACTTTACCTGTCCATTATGTGTACCGGACGTTGTGATACAGACTTTACCTGTCCATTATCTGTACAGGACGCTGCGATACAGACTTTACCTGTCCATTGTGTGTACCGGACGAAGTGATAGAGACTTTACCTGTCCATTATGTGTACCGGACGTTGTGATACAGACTTTACCTGTCCATTATCTGTACAGGACGCTGCGATACAGAGTTTACCTGTCCATTATGTGTACCAGACGCCGCGATACAGACTTTACCTGTCCATTATGTGTACCGGAGGAAGTGATAGAGACTTTACCTGTCCATTATGTGTACCGGACGTTGTGATACAGACTTTACCTGTCCATTATCTGTACAGGACGCTGCGATACAGACTTTACCTGTCCATTATGTGTACCGGACGAAGTGATAGAGACTTTACCTGTCCATTATGTGTACCGGACGTTGTGATACAGACTTTACCTGTCCATTATCTGTACAGGACGCGGCGATACAGACTTTACCTGTCCATTATGTGTACCAGACGCCGCGATACAGACTTTACCTGTCCATTATGTGTAACGGACGTTGTGACACAGATTTTACCTATCCGTTATGTGTACCAGACGTTGTGATACAGACTTTACCTGTCCATTATGTGTACCGGACGTTGTGATACAGATTTTACCTTTCCATTATGTGCACCGGACGTTGTGATACAGACTTTACCTGTCGATTATGTGTAACGGACGTTGTGATACCGATTTTACCTGTCGATTATGTGTACCGGGCGTTGTGATACAGACTTTACCTGTTCATTATGTGTACCGGACGTTGTGATACAGACTTTACCTGTCCATTATGTGTACCGGACGCCGCGATACAGACTTTACCTATCCATTATGTGTAACGGACGTTGTGATACAGACTTTACCTGTCCATTATGTGTAACGGACGCCGCGATACAGACTTTACCTGTCCATTATGTGTACCGGACACTGCGATACAGACTTTACCTGTCCATTATGTGTACCGGACACTGCGATACGGACTTTACCTGTCCACTATGTGTAACGGACGTTGTGATAGAGACTTTACCTGTCCATTATGTGTAACGGACGCCGCGATACAGACTTTAAATGTCCATTATGTGTAACGGACACCGCGATACAGACTTTACCTGTCCATTATGTTTACCGGACGCCGCGATACAGCCTTTACCTGTCCACTATGTTGCACCGGAAGTTGCATCTCGGGGGCGAGTCCTGAGAGACCAGAGTTCATAACCCTTGTAGGTGTTGCATGCTAACTGAGCGAACAACCGTAACATAACGAGCAAAAAAACGATATACAGCTATCATTGGGGTGAAGCCGGTCTCGATCGTGTTATTTTACAGCCATTATGCTTATTATTTTTTCAGTTTTCGGCTATATATTTAGTGAAATTGGTTTTCCTAGATGCGAGTGGGGACGAGAAACTGAGAAACATTTTTTTTGACGGCCAGGAAGGGGAGGGCTCAAGAGGTGGGGTTGGGAGGGGGCGGTCCTCCCTTAGATGGCATCACATTTTCCAACGCATCCTTCATCAAAAAGGAGGTGCGTTTGCTCACCCCCGCCCCAACCCCTTGCCTCCTTCTTACTGTCGCGGAGAGGATGAGTTTGGTTAAGACTCTCCGGTTACTGACAGTCAGATCACACCGCACAGCAGTTCACATATACCATGGAGATATATCAAACTCCAATATGACATAAGGTATAACATATAAGATAATATAACATAAGATAAAATTGTATTTAACGTCGGTAAAAATAAAGGGACATTATCAGGTGCGCGCTATTAACCGACCATGACTCCAGGGCGGAGTGGTATGGGTTGGCCCAGGTACAGTGGATGCTGGGTGCCGTGATCAGACACCAGTCAAATAACTAAAGAAATAATATATAACAACATGAAGCTGTTATATGTGCTGTAACATTCCCTAAATGTTCTCCCTGCCATTGACATAAGACAAACCCTATTACTGTAACAAAGTCGCACGCAAGATTTAGTGTTGATCCGACCGTACGTGCAAGGCAATCCCTGCTTGTTATTCCCACTCGACAAGTTCGCTGCTTCCGCCAATGGTGACAGCGGCTGAATTTTGCACTGTTAGAGATGAAGACTAGTGCCTTGACGCTCTATCAGTATTCACAGTGGTCAGGGTTTTATTGTAAGAACCTCCAAAGCCAAAGGGCAAACGGGGACGGCGGAAACATGGAACACAAGTATAAGTTTGAGAGTTTCGTTTTTAAAGCGTGGAAGTGGGTCTTTCGAGCGGTGAGGTCCTGTGAAAACCAGTCCATACAAGGATGTTAGCCAACGGGTCATGAGCAAATTTGTCTTTTGTTAGGGGCTTTGGTTCGTGCCGGAGACGGGGCCTTGGGCACGCCCGTCTTCTGGCTGCGGAGACTAGCGCAAGACACGCCCCGCCCCCTAGCGGTGGAGACTAGCACCAGACACGGCCCGCCCCCTGGTGGTGGAGACTAGCACCAGACACGCCCCACCCTCTGGTGACTTCATTAAAGCGTGTTACCCCGTGCAGATCAAGGACATGAGGAGACGCTAACAACTCCACATCACCGAAGATGAAAGTTCACAACAGTCAAAAAATGAACCAACCCAAAAGAAGGGTCCCCATTGTCGTATTCCACGAAAGTTATTTACAAGTCATTGATCTAACTTTCCGATCTCCATAAGTTGATAACCTACTTGCAGATAAAAATGAGAAACAGGCCTATATGGGATATACATGGGCAGATGGCTGTCTCTGGATTGTGGGTTTGTGTAGCCGTCCCCCTTTACGCCGAGTAATGCATCAGCCGGTGACAGTGAAGGACGCCTATCGAACCACTTAGTGGGCCCAGACCGCCGTTATAGGCAAGATAATTATTACACGGGGAGAGGGAGGGGGGGAAATTAGGTCATGACGTCAGTGCAGCACCGGCCCCGACCAGGGGATCATTCCCCCGGTTCTATTATAAGACTATGGTTAAACATGCGCCTAGGTGTCCGAGGTTTGCTAATTGAATCCTCCCAAGAGTAGACAATTTCGCCTGTAGCATGCAGATCGCCCTAATGTTTTATACGGGGTATAGTAGAGAAACCGCTTGGCCTAAGCCTAAGAATGGATAACTTAGAGTCTGCCAAGTGTGATTTATTTGTTCGCCGAACTTTTGCTTAGTTCCTTTTTAATCCAAGTTACCTAACCAAGTTCATCGAATTAATTACTGCTGGAATGATAAGAACGCGTTGCTACACATGACATTTGCCGTGTTCGCTAGTCAGATGGGAATCGATGTAACCAACTATACAATCCCGCATTGGTATCGCTTTGTGATTTGTCGCTCTTCTCTAACCAAATAAATTCTCAAGACCAATAAAGTGCGATACGTCCGTCTCCCTTCGCCGGCTGTGACATTTGTTGGTCTACGTCTTTTGCAGATAACCCACTGGCAGAGCCCGTACATGCACGCCTACTTCCCGGCGCTCAACTCGTTCCCCTCACTGCTGGGCGACATGCTGGCAGACGCCATTGGTTGTCTGGGATTCACATGGGTGAGGCCCTGCAACCTGCAACTATAGCCAACAGAGGGTGTAAAAATAGAGCCGAATGGGCAGATCGGTTACAATTTCAGGAATAAGTTATGTGGAAGTAAGAGGATATCTTAGTATCTTCCTGATGTTTTTATGTATCCGCTATGAAATATACTTTAAAGTTCGGTAACGATATTTAGTTAAAACTTTCGTACAAATATTTTTATATAAAAAAGTGTTAAATGCTTGAAATGGAAAACAATTATTTAGGTACGTATTGCATAAATACAAATCCATAGCATGTCATGATCGTTAAAAAAATATTGGTGATCTCCTGTGGATAAACTTTTTTCTGTCGCGGCCATTTTCGCTTTTTAACATAAAGATATTTATGATAACCTAATTAATGTTACTCCGAGTTAACACTAAAAACATCAAGCAAAATATCTAATGAATTTAAAAAAATATTTTGTTAAAAGTGAAAATTGCTGTATGAGCAGCTTTAATGCAATGTGTCGTCCTGCAGGCCTCGAGCCCGGCGTGCACAGAGCTGGAGACAGTCGTCATGGACTGGCTGGGCAAGATGATTGGTCTCCCCTCAGGCTTCCTCCACAGTAATGAGCAGACCAAGGGAGGAGGGGTCATACAGGTGAGCCTCGCTCACCCCAACAGTCTCCAGCCGTCCTGTATTGTGTCCTTAACTGGAGTCCGCTGGGTCGCGCTGCACAGTTAATGTTACTGGCACCCTGGCGTTGTGGAGAACAGAACGGATTGGGTGTAGAGGGAGGGCTCGGGAGGGGGGTGGGGGCTATAGAAGAACGTGGGACGGATATTGTGTATTTGATGGGAGGGTGTGAGAGGGTGGACTGAGGGTGGCCATGGAAGAGGCTAAGTGCGCATGCGCCGTTCGGCGATGATGGTAACTAGTCTCTCAAAGCGCATCCAAGGACGTTGTCCTGACCTTGAGAACGTCGCCATACCCAGATGCACACGCGCCGTTATCTCTACACCGGCACCCCTCACCCCCCCCCCCCTTCCCGGCGTCCCCCGCCTAGCTGTGTGACTGTACTCGTGGCCCTCTTCCCCAGTTGTTACATTGAGGCCGACCACAGCAGGCAGGCCTCATTGGGCACAAGAGGCTGGGGACCTCTTCAGTGTAATCCTTGCTGTAATGGCACGAGATGTCCGGGGCTAACCCTCGAGAGGCGCTCCTCATACACACCAGGATGTACCGTCAGGTATCATACTGGGGTGGCCTGGTGGGGGGTGGGTGGTTAGGGTGTATGGTAGGGTGGGTGGGGGGGGGGTATGGTAGGGGTGGGTGGTGGGGCTGTATGGTAGGTGTGGGTGGTGGGACTGTATGGTAGGGGTGGGTGCTGGGGGTGTATGGTAGGGGTGGGTGGTTATTGCTGTATGGTAGGGGTGGGTGGTGGGGGTGTATGGTAGTGGTGGGTTGTGGGGGTGTATGGTAGGAGTGGGTGGTGGGGCTGTATGGTAGGGGTGGGTGGTGGGGCTGTATGGTAGGGGTGGGTGGTGGGGCTGTATGGTAGGGGTGGGTGGTGGGGCTGTATGGTAGGGGTGGGTGGTGGGGCTGTATGGTAGGTGTGGGTGGTGGGGCTGTATGGCAGGGGTGGGTTGTGGGGGTGTATGGTAGGGGTGGGTGGTGGGGCTGTATGGTAGGGGTGGGTGGTGGGGCTGTATAGTAGGGGTGGGTGTTGGGACTGTATGGTAGGGGTGGGTGGTGCGGCTGTATGGTAGGGGTGGGTGGTGGGGCTGTATGGTAGGGATGGGTGGTGGGGGTGTATGGTAGGGTGGGGGGGGGTATGGTAGGGTGGGTGGTGGGGGTGTATGGTAGGGGTGGGTGGTGGGGGTGTATAGTTGGGGTGGGTGGTGGGGCTGTATGGTAGGGATGGGTGGTGGGCTGTATGGTAGGGGTGGGTGGTGGGGCTGTATGGTAGGGGTGGGTGGTGGGGCTGTATGGTAGGGATGGGTGGTGGGCTGTATGGTAGGGGTGGGTGGTGGGGCTGTATGGTAGGGGTGGGTGGTGGGGCTGTATGGTAGGGGTGGGTGGTGGGGCTGTATGGTAGGGGTGGGTGGTGGGGCTGTATGGTAGGGGTGGGTGGTGGTGCTGTATGGTAGGGGTGGGTGGTGGGGCTGTATGGTAGGGGTGGGTGGTGGGGGTGTATGGTAGGGGTGGGTTGTGGGGGTGTATGGTAGGGGTGGGTGCTGGGGGTGTATGGTAGGGGTGGGTGGTGGGGGTGTATGGTAGGGGTGGGTGGTGGGGCTGTATAGTAGGGGTGGGTGCTGGGGGTGTATGGTAGGGGTGGGTGATGGGGCTGTATAGTAGGGGTGGGTGCTGGGGGTGTATGGTAGGGGTGGGTGGTGGGGGTGTATGGTAGGGTGGGTGGTGGGGGTGTATGGTAGGGGTGGGTGGTGGGGGTGTATAGTTGGGGTGGGTGGTGGGGCTGTATGGTAGGGATGGGTGGTGGGCTGTATGGTAGGGGTGGGTGGTGGGGCTGTATGGTAGGGATGGGTGGTGGGCTGTATGGTAGGGGTGGGTGCTGGGGGTGTATGGTAGGGGTGGGTGCTGGGGGTGTATGGTAGGGGCGGGTGGTGGGGGTGTATGGTAGGGGTGGGTGGTGGGGCTGTATGGTAGGGGTGTGTGGTGTTCCTGTATAGTAGGGGTGGGTGGTGGGGGTGTATGGTAGGGGTGGGTGGTGGGGGTGTATGGTAGGAGTGGGTGGTGGGGCTGTATGGTAGGGGTGGGTGGTGGGGCTGTATGGTAGGGGTGTGTGGTGTTCCTGTATAGTAGGGGTGGGTGGTGGGGGTGTATGGTAGGGGTGGGTGCTGGGGGTGTATGGTAGGGGTGGGTGCTGGGGGTGTATGGTAGGGGTGGGTGGTGGGGGTGTATGGTAGGGGTGGGTGGTGGGGCTGTATAGTAGGGGTGGGTGCCGGGGGTGTATGGTAGGGGTGGGTGCTGGGGGTGTATGGTAGGGGTGGGTGCTGGGGGTGTATGGTAGGGGTGGGTGGTGTTCCTTTATAGTAGGGGTGGGTGGTGGGGCTGTATGGTAGGGGTGGGTTGTGGGGCTGTATGGTAGGGGTGGGTGGTAGGGGTGTATGGTAGGGGTGGGTGCTGGGGGTGTATGGTAGGGGTGTGTGGTGTGGGTGTATGGTAGGGGTGGGTGGTGGGGCTGCATGGTAGGGGTGGGTGGTGGGGCTGTATAGTAGGGGTGGGTGGTGGGGGTGTATGGTAGGGGTGGGTGGTGGGGCTGTATAGTAGGGGTGGGTGCTGGGGGTGTATGGTAGGGGTGGGTGCTCGGGGTGTATGGTAAGGGTGGGGGGCTGGGGGTGTATGGTAGGGGTGGGTGGTGGGGCTGTATGGTAGGGGTGGGTGCTGGGGCTGTATAGTAGGGGTGGGTGCTGGGGGTGTATGGTAAGGGTGGGTGGTGGGGTGTATGGTAGGGGTGGGTGGTGGGGCTGTATGGTAGGGGTGGGTGGTGGGCGTGTATGGTAGGGGTGGGTGGTGGGGGTGTATGGTAGGGGTGAGTGGTGGGGCTGTATGGTAGGGGTGGGTGCTGGGGGTGTATGGTAGGGGTGGGTGGTGGGGCTGTATGGTAGGGGTGGGTGGTGGGGCTGTATGGTAGGGGTGGGTGGTGGGGCTGTATGGTAGGGGTGGGTGGTGGGGCTGTATGGTAGGGGTGGGTGGTGGGGCTGTATGGTAGGGGTGGGTGGTGGGGCTGTATGGTAGGGGTGGGTGGTGGGGCTGTATGGTAGGGGTGGGTGGTGGGGGTGTATGGTAGGGGTGTATGGTAGGGATGGGTGGTGGGGCTGTATGGTAGGGGTGGGTGGTGGGGCTGTATGGTAGGGGTGGGTGCTGGGGCTGTATGGTAGGGGTGGGTGGTGGGGCTGTATAGTAGGGGCGGGTGGTGGAGGTGTATGGTTGGGGTGGGTGCCGGGGGTGTATGGTAGGGGTGGGTGGTGGGGGTGTATGGTAGGGGTGGGTGGTAAGGCTGTATGGTAGGGGTGGGTGGTGGGGCTGTATGGTAGGGTGGGTGGTGGGGGTGTATGGTAGGGGTGGGTGGTGGGGCTGTATGGTAGGGGTGGGTGGTGGGGCTGTATGGTAGGGGTGGGTGCTGGGGGTGTATGGTAGGGGTGTATGGTAGGGGTGGGTGGTGGGGCTGTATGGTAGGGGTGGGTGGTGGGGCTGTATGGTAGGGGTGGGTGCTGGGGCTGTATGGTAGGGGTGGGTGGTGGGGCTGTATAGTAGGGGCGGGTGGTGGAGGTGTATGGTAGGGGTGGGTGCCGGGGGTGTATGGTAGGGGTGGGTGGTGGGGGTGTATGGTAGGGGTGGGTGGTAAGGCTGTATGGTAGGGGTGGGTGGTGGGGCTGTATGGTAGGGTGGGTGGTGGGGGTGTATGGTAAGGGTGGGTGGTGGGGTGTATGGTAGGGGTGGGTGGTGGGGGTGTATGGTAGGGGTGGGTGGTGGGCGTGTATGGTAGGGGTGGGTGGTGGGGGTGTATGGTAGGGGTGAGTGGTGGGGCTGTATGGTAGGGGTGGGTGCTGGGGGTGTATGGTAGGGGTGGGTGGTGGGGCTGTATGGTAGGGGTGGGTGGTGGGGCTGTATGGTAGGGGTGGGTGGTGGGGCTGTATGGTAGGGGTGGGTGGTGGGGCTGTATGGTAGGGGTGGGTGGTGGGGCTGTATGGTAGGGGTGGGTGGTGGGGCTGTATGGTAGGGGTGGGTGGTGGGGCTGTATGGTAGGGGTGGGTGGTGGGGGTGTATGGTAGGGGTGGGTGGTGGGGCTGTATGGTAGGGATGGGTGGTGGGGCTGTATGGTAGGGGTGGGTGGTGGGGGTGTATGGTAGGGGTGGGTGGTGGGGCTGTATGGTAGGGGTGGGTGGTAAGGCTGTATGGTAGGGGTGGGTTGTGGGGGCGTATGGTAGGGGTGGGTGGTGGGGCTGTATGGTAGGGGTGGGTGGTGGGGCTGTATGGTAGGGGGTGGGTGGTGGGGCTGTATGGTAGGGGTGGGTTGTGGGGGTGTATGGTAGGGGTGGGTGGTGGGGCTGTATGGTAGGGGTGGGTTGTGGGGGTGTGTGGTAGGGGTGGGTGGTGGGGCTGTATGGTAGGGGTGGGTGGTGGGGGTGTATGGTAGGGGTGGGTGGTGGGGCTGTATGGTAGGGGTGGGTGGTGGAGCTGTATGGTAGGGGTGGGTGGTGGGGCTGTATGGTAGGGGTGGGTGCTGGGGCTGCATGGTAGGGGTGGGTGGTGGGGCTGCATGGTAGGGGTGGGTGGTGGGGCTGTATGGTAGGGGTGGGTGCTGGGGGTGTATGGTAGGGGTGGGTGCTGGGGGTGTATGGTAGGGGTGGGTGGTGGGGCTGTATGGTAGAGGTGGGTGGTGGGGCTGTATGGTAGGGGTGGGTGGTGGGGCTGTATGGTAGGGGTGGGTGCTGGGGGTGTATGGTAGTGATGGGTGGTGGGGCTGTATGGTAGGGGTGGGTGGTGGGGGTGTATGGTAGGGTAGGTGGTGGGGCTGTATGGTAGGGGTGGGTGGTGGGGGTGTATGGTAGGGGTGGGTGGTGGGGCTGTATGGTAGGGGTGGGTGGTGGGGCTGTATGGTAGGGGTGGGTGGTGGGGGTATATGGTAGGGGTGGGTGGTGGGGCTGTATGGTAGGGGTGGGTGGTGGGGCTGTATGGTAGGGGTGGGTGGTGGGGGTGTATGGTAGGGGTGGGTGGTGGGGCTGTATGGTAGGGGTGGGTGGGTGGGGTGTATGGTAGGGTGGGTGGTGGGGCTGTATGGTAGGGGTGGGTGCTGGGGGTGTATGGTAGGGGTGGGTGGTGGGGCTGTATGGTAGGGGTGGGTGCTGGGGGTGTATAGTAGGGGTGGGTGGTGGGGGTGTATTGCAGGGGTGGGAATTAGGTGTAAGGTAATGGTGTGGAATGGGTTTGCGCGTCCTGCAGGGGTGTGGGGTGGGGCTTTTTTCCCAGAAAAAGGAGAGGAGCGGAGGGTGGGGGGGTGGGGGTCTCTTAGAGGTGCGTGGCAAGGTTGCCCAACATGAACAGATTGAATGCTGTCCATAACAGAAAAACTACAAAATTGCGGATCTTTCTAAATGTCATCTTTAGCACATTTGTTGGCGTCCGTAGCGATGCGAGTATCATGTTACCCTTAAGGTCTTGATTGAGTCACCGTCTCTTTTAATTGAAATAATACTCCATCAGAATGAACTTGGATATCGGCCTCGTATGTGTCGCGTATGCTTGTTGATGTTACGTCTCAGCAGAGCGACACACCGTTTATGTCACATACAGCGTATCATTGTCCACCAATTTTGTCTTGGTCCTTTTAATTTTCTCTGACTCACCGCTCTCCACACCTATCTGTCCAATCTTCATCACTCGCCGTCGCCAACGCCCACACATCCTACTGGTGCTCCCATCTACCGGCGCCAGACGACGGCCAGCGAAGCGACGTTTGTCTGTCTGCTCGCCGCCAGGAGTCAGGCCATCAAGAGGTGCAAAATCATCAACCCGGAAGCGGAGGATGCCGAGATAAACTCGAGACTTGTGGGATACTGCTCCGATCAGGTAACCGAGATCTGCGCGATTTGTCGCTGAGAGATCGGGCTCCCATCAGATAAAAAAACATCTTTGGTCCTCTATCCCCTCCCCCTCCCGTAACCTCCCCCCTCCCTCCACATTACCCTCTTCGCCCCACCTCGCGGTCTCTCGTCCTTAGATCTCGTGGC
Source organism: Arenicola marina (assembly GCA_964019135.1). NCBI lineage: Eukaryota > Metazoa > Annelida > Polychaeta > Arenicolidae > Arenicola > Arenicola marina. Next base: position 6,797,919 of record OZ025249.1, on the reverse strand, counting down.
ACCCGAGACTAGTGGATAAAGGTAGAGATACATTCAATAGGCTTGGTGGGTGCAGCGACACTCGGTAATAAGGCTGTTGACAGAACCCTGTCTCTGGGGTGAGATCACTCTCTGCACGTCTGACGCCGCCTGGCGGGGTTGGCGATAGGCAGAAGGCCGGTCTATTTACTCCCGTGTACTTTACGTCTGTATAAAGTTTTTGGTCGTTGCAACGTTGCGTTATTATTGGAAGACTTGGACAAGTTACTTACTCAGCCTGGGGAATAATAATAACAAGATTAATTATTATTATTATTATTATTATTAATGATGTCACTGTTGTCATGACGCCCCACAGGCCCACTCCTCCGTCGAGAAGGCCGGTCTGATTGGTCTCGTCAAGCTACGCCTGCTGCCCTCTGACGACAAACTCTCTCTCCACGGCGAAGTCCTGCGAGAAGCCATCGAGCAAGACCGCGAGGACGGGCTGATCCCTTTCTTTGTAAGTAACACCGAGAGGACGGGCTGATACCCTTCTTTGTAAGTAACACCGAGAGGACGGGCTGATACCCTTCTTTGTAAGTAACACCGAGAGGACGGGCGGATCCCTTTCTTTGTAAGTAACACCGAGAGGACGGGCTGATCCCCTTCTTTGTAAGTAACACCGGGAGGACGGGCTGATCCCTTTATTTGTAAGTAACACCGAGAGGACGGGCTGATACCCTTCTTTGTAAGTAACACCGAGAGGACGGGCTGATACCCTTCTTTGTAAGTAACACCGAGAGGACGGGCGGATCCCTTTCTTTGTAAGTAACACCGAGAGGACGGGCTGATCCCCTTCTTTGTAAGTAACACCGGGAGGACGGGCTGATCCCTTTATTTGTAAGTAACACCGAGAGGACGGGCTGATCCCTTTTTTGTAAGTAATACCGAGAGGACGGGTTTTTTGTAAGTAATACCGAGAGGACGGGCTGATCGCCTTCTTTGTAAGTAACACCGAGATGACGGGCTGATCCCCTTTTTTGTAAGTAATACCGAGAGGACGGGTTTTTTGTAAGTAATACCGAGAGGACGGGCTGATCGCCTTCTTTGTAAGTAACACCGAGATGACGGGCTGATCCCCTTTTTTGTAAGTAATACCGAGAGGACGGGTTTTTTGTAAGTAACACCGAGAGGACGGGCTGATCCCCTTCTTTGTAAGTAACACCGGGAGGACGGGCTGATCCTTTATTTGTAAGTAACACCGAGAGGACGGGCTGATCCCCTTTTTTGTAAGTAATACCGAGAGGACGGGCTGATCGCCTTCTTTGTAAGTAACACCGAGATGATGGGCTGATCCCCTTTTTTGTAAGTAATACCGAGAGGACGGGCTGATCTCCTTCTTTGTAAGTAACACCGGGAGGACGGGCTGATCCCTTTATTTGTAAGTAACACCGAGAGGACGGGCTGATCCCCTTTTTTGTAAGTAATACCGAGAGGACGGGCTGATCGCCTTCTTTGTAAGTAACACCGAGATGACGGGCTGATCCCCTTTTTTGTAAGTAATACCGAGAGGACGGGTTTTTTGTAAGTAATACCGAGAGGACGGGCTGATCTCCTTCTTTGTAAGTAACACCGCGAGGACGGGCTGATCCCCTTCTTTGTAAGTAACACCGAGAGGACGGGCTGATCCCCTTCTTTGTAAGTAACACCGACAGGACGGGCTGATCCCTCCTTTGTAAGTAACACCGAGAGGACGGGCCGATCCCCTTCTTTGTAAGTAACACCGAGAGGATGGGCTGATCCCCTTCTTTGTAAGTAACACCGAGAGGACGGGCTGATCCCCTTCTTTGTAA
>OZ025249.1:6628140-6795905 GCA_964019135.1 Arenicola marina | reverse complement strand
ACGAGGATAACTAACTACAATAGATACACTACCCGTCTATCCCTAATCACTCAGTGGCGGGGCCTCCCACCCAGTAGCCCCCCCCCCCACTTCAGACCCCCTACTCCCCGCCCTCCTACGCCGCCCTGTCTGTTGGACGGATCCGCTGAAGGCCCCAGCGGCCCCGAGCCGCTTGATAAACCAATCAATGCGGACTAAATGTGGCACTTCCTTGCCCGTCAGCATCGCGGCACTAAGTACTGCTGCCGCTGCCAGACAGCTCGTCCCCCCGGCCCCGTCCGCAGGGCCCGGCCTCCGCCCCCCGCCCCGCCCCTTGGCCACTAACTACCCCGGCCCCTTACCTCGCACTCCCACCCCACGCCCCGCACCCCTGCCCCGCATCTTGCCACTACCCCTAACCCCGGCCCCTACCCCTAACCCCGCCCCCTACCCCGGGCCCCTACCTCATGCCCCCCTGCCTCGCCCCCACTCCCGCCACCCTGCCACGCCCACCCCCCCGCCGCCAGCTTCAAGCCTCTTAACGACAAACCCTTCCCCACCCGACCCATCTCGGTAACTCAGTTCCTGCGTTTACACCCACTTCCCCCCTCCCCTATTATAACCCGTGTGCCATGAAGCCACTTCACGGTGTCAATGAAGTATCGAATCCCAGGTTTATTTAACCTATTCATCCCACTTCTGAGAACAAATCTTCATCGCGACTGGGAAATCGCTACACATTTTATTAACCCAATATAGAATACCATTTTTGTACAAGTGTTTTAAGCATCGTTCGCTTCACTATAACCGACGAGTGTTAACTTCAAAGTGATTGTTGTTTTATATCTTCCGCTCGCCTACGCTCGCGTCTGAAGGCGCAGCTATTGATTACATGGTAAGTGGGTCATGATCAAACCCGTCTAACTTGTCAAGTATATGTGTAACTTAATGATTAGCGTGTACTCCGCAATGCATTTACTAGTTAGTGTACCTGTATTATATATTATGATTTCACGAAAAGTAAACAACCTGGTCAATAGCAGAGCGGCTTAATTGTAATATTTAGTTTACAATAATAATATAATTAATAGCATATAATATCATAAAATTAGAAAATAATCGCATGTAAAGAAATATATGACACTAATTATATAAATAATAAGACACATTCATGTAATATATAATATATGAAATTTTTTAATCAATTCGTAAAAATACATTGAACTTCTGATGTAATAATGGTTATATTATTGATAATTGCTATTAACTAAATATATATTATATATTATTATTTTTTTCATAAACTAGCACTGGCAAGTTCCGCTGAGCAAACGATTTCGCTCTCTGAAATTGTGGTTCGTCTTGCGTTCCTTCGGAGTCACCGGATTACAAAAGCACGTGCGTAAAGTAAGTATCTATCCATTGTTATACTACTAGCCTGGGTTCTAGCATTGCGCATGTACACATATATGTGGACTACTAGCCTGGGTTCTGGCATTGCGCATGTACACATATATGTGGACTACTAGCCTGGGTTCTGGCATTGCGCATGTACACATATAATTATGTGGACTACTAGCCTGGGTTCTGGCATTGCGCATGTACACATATATGTGGACTACTAGCCTGGGTTCTGGCATTGCGCGTGTACACATATATGTGGACTACTAGCCTGGGTTCTGGCATTGCGCGTGTACACATATAATTATGTGGACTACTAGCCTGGGTTCTGGCATTGCGCGTGTACACATATATGTGGACTACTAGCCTGGGTTCTGGCATTGCGCATGTACACATATATGTGGACTACTAGCCTGGGTTCTGGCATTGCGCATGTACACATATATGTGGACTACTAGCCTGGGTTCTGGCATTTCGCATGTACACATATATGTGGACTACTAGCCTGGGTTCTGGCATTTCGCATGTACACATATATGTGGACTACTAGCCTGAGTTCTGGCATTGCGCATGTACACATATATGTGGACTACTAGCCTGGGTTCTGGCATTTCGCATGTACACATATATGTGGACTACTAGCCTGGGTTCTGGCATTGCGCATGTACACATATATGTGGACTACTAGCCTGGGTTCTGGCATTGCGCATGTACACATATATGTGGACTACTAGCCTGAGTTCTGGCATTGCGCATGTACACATATATGTGGACTACTAGCCTGGGTTCTGGCATTGCGCATGTACACATATATGTGGACTACTAGCCTGGGTTCTGGCATTGCGCATGTACACATATATGTGGACTACTAGCCTGGGTTCTGGCATTTCGCATGTACACATATATGTGGACTACTAGCCTGGGTTCTGGCGTTGCGCATGTACACATATATGTGGACTACTAGCCTGGGTTCTGGCATGGCGCAGGTACACATATATGTGGACTACTAGCCTGGGTTCTGGCATTGCGCATGTACACATATATGTGGACTACTAGCCTGGGTTCTGGCATGGCGCATGTACACATATATGTGGACTACTAGCCTGGGTTCTGGCATTGCGCGTGTACACATATATGTGGACTACTAGCCTGGGTTCTGGCATTGCGCATGTACACATATATGTGGACTACTAGCCTGGGTTCTGGCATTGCGCGTGTACACATATATGTGGACTACTAGCCTGGGTTCTGGCATTGCGCATGTACACATATATGTGGACTACTAGCCTGGGTTCTGGCATGGCGCAGGTACACATATATGTGGACTACTAGCCTGGGTTCTGGCATTGCGCGTGTACACATATATGTGGACTACTAGCCTGGGTTCTGGCATTGCGCGTGTACACATATATGTACATATACAGTAGCTTTAATAGTTAATAGATTTTGCTGTCATACATAATATCGTGGTAACGCATGGGATATTTTTGTTATGGTGAACACATGTATTATGTCCTGCTATGGAATTAATGATGTTTGATGTTATGTTGGAATAAAGTAATAGTTGCAATACATAAGCAAGGGCGGATTTAGAGGGGGGGGGGGGGGGTTAGGGGGGTTGCTTGAACTTGGAAACTTGAGCATACACTGTAAGAGTCTTAAGAGTCTCATCCGCCCCTTAAGGTTAATTAATTGGTTAATTGGCCGTGCGCTGTCTACATGCACTGTTGACCACGTGTCGCTCTCTTTACCGTACTTTCTAGCTGTTGTGCCTACACCGTACCCACATGTATCGTTGGACAGGGCGTCAGACTCGCTAAGAAGTTTGAACTCATGGTGCGACAAGATGAACGATTTGAGGTTCCAGCTGAGCGATTCCTGGGCATGGTGGTCTTCCGTCTCCGGGTAAGTTAAGCCGCTACCGCCGGCCAATCCCGGACGCCGCGAGCTGGCTTACTGGCCGGTGAGGCAGTTAGTTATCATAGGAACAACATGGGTACAGGTGGGAAACAGGCTGTCTGCGGTGGGGATGTGGGTCATGTTGGATAATGTCAGCCTTCCTACCAGGAAGCTTGCCTCTCGTCACTTTCCCATTCGTTCCCATCCCAATTGCAGTGTGTGGCTTACTATTGTTCGTACTTACGAACTTAAGTTCCTTTCTACAGGGAGACAACGATCTGACCGAGCAACTGCTGAGGACATTGAACCGGTCTGGCAAGCTGCACGCCGTCCCCGCGGAGCTGAAGAACAAATACGTCATCCGCTTCACGGTGACGTCACAGTACACCCTGGAGAGCGACATCGAACGCGACTGGGCGATAATACAGGACACGGCCACGAGGCTGCTTCAAGGGAAGGAACTGCAAAAGGAGACGATAGCGGTGGTAGAGGACGAGGAAGAGGAAGAGGAAGAAGTAGAAGTGCTAGAGAAGGAGAAGGTGGATGAGGAGAGCAGACAGACGCTGTCCGTGACGGGCCAGAGGAGGCGGGAGGGCCTCCGTCGCAAGGAGTACGGCATGAGCCTCATCCTCAGCAACGTGCCCATGTCCCCCAAGTTCATCAACGGTAGCTTCGCGGCTCTCTTCGACACCAACGACATTATCGTGGAGTTCGCCAAGGACATGGGTCGAGGCAGCATCGACCTCAATGGCCGCCCGATCCGCCTGTCCCCGCGCAAGAGGCTCAAGGACCACAGCAAGCAGTACAGCTTCGACCTGTGTCTGCTGCCCCCGCCAACCTCCAGCCGCAAGACGGCGCGCACCCAGAAACAGGGGTCGCTCGACTCCAAAATTGAGGAGATCTTCGACTCCTCCTTCGAGTCGGACATTTACTCGGACTCGGATATCAGCGTCGAAGTCGTCAATGGCAACGCGGCCAGGACTGACGAGGCAAGCGAAACCGGAAGCGGGGTTCCCGAAGGCGAGAAACCGCGGAAAGGCCAACCTCCGCATGCGCATGCGCAGTGTGAATCCCCGGCTGACGCGGCGTCGACCTCCAAGCCGATCTCCATTCCCAAGGTCAAAAGCGGTCGCAAGATGGTGGCCTTCCGTGACGTCAGCTCGAACGGCTCTGACGTGGAGGAAGCATCCGGGACCTTGAAACAGTCTGGCCTCGTCAACGGTCTCCACAACCTGCTGTGTAAGCACTGCGGCAACCCCTTTGAGGACTAGCCACTCCGGTACAGTATGAATGGCTCGCTTATGTATTATAACATTGTTGATAATACTATTATTGGAACATACCACACGGAGAACATGGGCGAGTGGTCGATAAAGTCCACATGGTTTTCATTTGGTTTAGTTGATACTACAATGCATACCATATAAATACCAATGAAGTTTGTTTCCATCTTTGATGCATACTATATAGCTCGGCATTATGTTTCGCGGTAGTTGTCATGTAACCGTATTATTGGTGCGTCACCGTTGATGTTTTTCATGCGTGAAGACTAGTGGTCTTTGTTCTTCCCTCATTATTAACCTTAATTATAACAAGAAAACAAGCATTGGTGCAACATATTTGGTCCATTCGGGTCGCACTAAGCGTGATATTAATCTTAATGTAACCGCGACACCCCCCCCCAGTTACTTATATTTAATAATATACAGCCGTAGCTGACCTCCGTGGCACCCTACAAGCAGAGATAACCGACAGAAGATCAGACAGGTGTTAATCGATAAAGAACTAGTCAACCGAGAACCAATACATCTGTCTTGTTCATAGCTATGAGCCGGGACGGATGTAGCAATCGACTGCTATTACCAGATTACAGCGAACACGACAACCCACCATATATTGACGCTTGCTCCACAGTCACTTAGCTTTGTGTCTGTTGTGTCACCCAGATGGTCTGCCTTGTTGATGTATTGAGCTCTGATCATGATTCACCAGGTTTACATTAAAGGATGCAGATGGTCTTGGCTCTGCGTGTGTCTGTGTGAGTACGCGGACTGTCAAAGTTCCTACCCCGGTGACCACTGGGAACGTGGGTCCCCAGATTACGCAATCACTAAGTACATGGGGCCCCAGCTTACTCAATCATTGGGAACGTGGGCCCCAGCTTAATCATTCGGAACGTTGGGCCCAAGCTTTACTCAATCACTGGGAACGTGTGGCCCCAGCTTACTCTATCATTGGGAAGTTGGTGTCCCAGCTTACGTACAGGACTCACTGGGAACGTTTGGCCCCAGCTTAATTACGGGCATCACTGGGAAGTTGGTGCCCCAGCCTTATTACGGGAATCACTGGGAGCGTGGGGCCCTAGCTTAATTACGGGAATCACTGGGAACGTGGGGCCCCAGCTTAATTACGGGAATCACTGGGAACGTGGGGCCCCAGCTTAATTACGGGAATCACTGGGAACGTGGGGCCTCAGCTTAATTACGGGAATCACTGGGAACGTGGGGCCCCAGCTTAATTACGGGAATCACTGGGAACGTGGGGCCCCAGCTTAATTACGGGAATCACTGGGAACGTGGGGCCCCAGCTTAATTACAGGAATCACTGGGAACGTGGGGCCCCAGCTTAATTACGGGAATCACTGGGAACGTTTGGTCTCAGCTCACTTACGGGAATCACTGGGAACGTTGGGCCTCAGCTTACTTACGGGAATCACTGGGAACGTGGCGCCCCAGCTTAATTACGGGAATCACTGGGAACGTGGGGCCCCAGCTTAATTACGGGAATCCCTGGGAACGTTTGGCCCCAGCTAAATTACGGGAATCACTGGGAACGTTTGGCCCCAGCTTAATTACGGAAATCACTGGGAACGTGGGGCCCCAGCTTAAGTACGGAAAACACCGGGAACGTTGGGCCCTAGTTTAATTACGGGAATCACTGGGAACGTTTGGCCTCAGCTTACTTACGGGAATCACTGGGAACGTGGGGCCCCAGCTTAATTACGGAAATCACTGGGAACGTTGGGCCCTAGTTTAATTACGGGAATCACTGGGAACGTTTGGCGTCAGCTTAATTACGGGAATCACTGGGAACGTGGGGCCCCAGCTTAATTACGGGTATCACTGGCAACGTGGGGCCCCGGCTTAATTACGGGAATCACTGGCAACGTGGGGCCCCAGCTTAATTACGGGAATCACTGGGAACGTGGGGCCTCAGCTTAATTACGGGAATCCCTGGGAACGTGGGGCCTCAGCTTAATTACGGGAATCATTGGGAACGTAGGGCCCCGGCTTAATTACGGGAATCACTGGGAACGTTTGGCCTCAGCTTAATTACGGGAATCACTGGGAACGTTTGGCCTCAGCTTACTTACGGAAATCACTGGGAACGTGGGGCCCCAGCTTAATTACGGAAATCACTGGGAGCGTTGGGCCCTAGTTTAATTACGGGAATCACTGGGAACGTTGGGCCCTAGTTTAATTACGGGAATCACTGGGAACGTGGGGCCTCAACTTAATTACAGGAATCACTGGGAACGTGGGGCCTCAGCTTAATTACAGGAATCACCGAGAATGTTTTCCCCACCTTACTTACAGGAATCACTGAGAACGTTTGTCCCCACCTTACTTACGGGAATCACTGGGAACGTGGGGCCTCAGCTTAATTACGGGAATCACTGGGAACGTTTGTCCCCACCTTACTTACAGGAATCACTGAGAACGTTTGTCCCCACCTTACTTACGGGAATCACTGGGAACGTGGGGCCTCAGCTTAATTACGGGAATCACTGGGAACGTGGGGCCTCAGCTTAATTACGGGAATCACTGGGAACGTGGGGCCTCAGCTTAATTACAGGAATCACTGGGAACGTGGGGCCTCAGCTTAATTACAGGAATCACTGAGAACGTTTGTCCCCACCTTACTTACAGGAATCACTGAAAACGTTTGTCCCCAGCTTAATTACGGGAATCACTGGGAACGTGGGGCCTCAGCTTAATTACGGGAATCACTGGGAACGTGGGGCCTCAGCTTAATTACAGGAATCACTGGGAACGTGGGGCCTCAGCTTAATTACAGGAATCACTGGGAACGTGGGGCCTCAGCTTAATTACAGGAATCACTGAGAACGTTTGTCCCCACCTTACTTACAGGAATCACTGAGAACGTTTGTCCTCACCTTACTTACGGGGATCACTGGGAACGTGGGGCCCCAGCTTAATTACGGGAATCACTGGGAACGTGGGGCCCCAGCTTAATTACAGGAATCACTGGGAACGTGGGGCCTCAGCTTAATTACAGGAATCACTGGGAACGTTTGTCCCCACCTTACTTACGGGAATCACTGGGAACGTGGGGCCCCAGCTTAATTACGGGAATCACTGGGAACGTGGGGCCTCAGCTTAATTACGGGAATCACTGGGAACGTGGGGCCCCAGCTTAATTACAGGAATCACTGGGAACGTGGGGCCTCAGCTTAATTACAGGAATCACTGGGAACGTGGGGCCTCAGCTTAATTACGGGAATCATTGGGAACGTGGGGCCCCAGCTTAATTACGGGAATCACTGGGAACGTGGGGCCTCAGCTTAATTACGGGAATCACTGGGAACGTGGGGCCTCAGCTTAATTACGGGAATCACTGGGAACGTGGGGCCTCAACTTAATTACGGGAATCACTGGGAACGTGGGGCCCCAGCTTAATTACGGGTATCACTGGCAACGTGGGGCCCCGGCTTCATTACGGGAATCACTGGGAACGTAGGGCCCCAGCTTAATTACGGGAATCACTGGGAACGTGGGGCCTCAGTTTAATTACGGGAATCCCTGGGAACGTGGGGCCTCAGCTTAATTACGGGAATCATTGGGAACGTAGGGCCCCGGCTTAATTACGGGAATCACTGGGAACGTTTGGCCTCAGCTTAAATACGGGAATCATTGGGAAGGTTGGGCCGCAGCTTAATTACGGGAATCACTGGGAACGTGGGGCCCCAGCTTAATTACGGGAATCCCTGGGAACGTGGGGCCCCAGCTTAATTACGGGAATCCCTGGGAACGTGGGACCCCAGCTTAATTACGGGAATCACTGAGAACGTAGGGCCCCGGCTTAATGACGGAATCACTGGGAACGTTTGGCCTCAGCTTAATTACGGGAATCATTGGGAAGGTTGGGCCGCAGCTTAATTACGGGAATCACTGGGAACGTGGGGCCCCAGCTTAATTACGGGAATCCCTGGAAACGTGGGGCCCCAGCTTAATTACGGGAATCCCTGGGAACGTGGGACCCCAGCTTAATTACGGGAATCACTGAGAACGTAGGGCCCCGGCTTAATTACGGGAATCCCTGGGAACGTGGGGCCCCGGCTTAATTACGGGAATCCCTGGGAACGTGGGGCCCCGGCTTAATTACGGGAATCCCTGGGAACGTGGGGCCCCGGCTTAATTACGGGAATCACTGGGAACGTGGGGCCCCGGCTTAATTACGGGAATCCCTGGGAACGTGGGGCCCCGGCTTAATTACGGGAATCCCTGGGAACGTGGGGCCCCGGCTTAATTACGGGAATCCCTGGGAACGTGGGGCCCCAGCTTAATTACGGGAATCACTGGGAACGTGGGGCCCCGGCTTAATTACGGGAATCACTGGGAACGTGGGGCCCCGGCTTAATTACGGGAATCCCTGGGAACGTGGGGCCCCGGCTTAATTACGGGAATCCCTGGGAACGTGGGGCCCCGGCTTAATTACGGGAATCCCTGGGAACGTGGGGCCCCAGCTTAATTACGGGAATCACTGGGAACGTGGGGCCCCAGCTTAATTACGGGAATCACTGGGAACGTGGGGCCCCAGCTTAATTACGGGAATCCCTGGGAACGTGGGGCCCCGGCCTAATTACGGGAATCCCTGGGAACGTGGGGCCCCAGCTTAATTACGGGAATCCCTGGGAACGTAGGGCCCCAGCTTAATTACGGGAATCCCTGGGAACGTGGGGCCCCGGCTTAATTACGGGAATCACTGAGAACGTAGGGCCCCAGCTTAATTACGGGAATCACTGGGAACGTGGGGCCCCAGCTTAATTACGGGTATCACTGGGAACGTGGGGCCCCAGCTTAATTACGGGAATCACTGGGAACGTAGGGCCCCAGCTTAATTACGGGAATCACTGGGAACGTGGGGCCCCAGCTTAATTACGGGAATCCCTGGGAACGTGGGGCCCCAGCTTAATTACGGGAATCCCTGGGAACGTGGGGCCCCAGCTTAATTACGGGAATCCCTGGGAACGTGGGGCCCCGGCTTAATTACGGGAATCACTGAGAACGTAGGGCCCCAGCTTAATTACGGGAATCACTGGGAACGTGGCGCCCCAGCTTAATTACGGGAATCCCTGGGAACGTGGGGCCCCAGCTTAATTACGGGAATCCCTGGGAACGTGGGGCCCCAGCTTAATTACGGGAATGCAGTGGCGGATCAAGAACTTTGCTTAGGCTGGGGGAGGGAGGGGCGGATACGGCGCCCGATTGTCGTGAATATTTGACTTACCTCTCTCCTCCTATCCCACCATCGATTTTGAGAAATCAACATTGAGTTAACCCCCTCCTCTCCCAACAGATTTTTCATCAAAATTCACTTTTTAGCCCATTTTGAGAGTGATAAAATTCCGCTGGTTGACCGAGTTCTTGGGCACCCACGTCTCGCTTTAGGTGAGTCGTGTTACAATCTCACCTGGACCCGCGCCTGATTATGACACTTTCGTTATCGTCTTCGTAATACTTGAGACGGGGAAGACTGTTGAATCATAGATCTTTCTGTTGGCTAACACAAACCATTGTGACCCAATGCTTGGTGCATGTAAACCCCAACCATACAAGGTGGTAATCCAATATAGTACGTGTACAGACATATGAAAAGCATTATACCACGACGATTGCGCTGACTGAGATGACTTGCCAAGTTAACGGACGCAGTTCGACGTAAACAATTTCATAACTGAGCATTACGATGTCCCGTAGCTGTGTTGTGTACTTGGGTAGCTGTGTCGTCGCTGTTGTCTGCTGATACGCTGCATTGAACCCCGTGGTGATGACATGGAGAGTCCTGGTCAAAGCACAACCGGGGACTTCATTATTAGGCTACGAATTATACGCGTATTGAAATCTCCAATGATGATGATATGTGTTGAGCTGGTGTGACGGGATCTACTTTATTATAGCACCGTCTATTATAAATATAACTGTTGAGGTGTACACTTTGCATTACATATTGTATAATAACAGAAAATATTATTGTAAGATGTCAGTTATTTAAATGCATGAAGAAGGTTTACAGTAACATGTACGTGTTGCTGGGTTGTACTTGTGGGTCGGGAGACTGAAAGGCCGGGTCCAATATATGACAATGGCGATATTACCGTTATACCTGCGATGTTTGTTGATGTACGGTGCTTCAAGGTCTGTCAGTGCAACAGGCATTGTGACCACCACAATATATGTCACCGCTTGTTAGTCTGGAAATAAACATAATATTAAGTGAAAATGAAGAAGCAGTGGCCGTTATACATGCATATACATACATATATATATATATAATTGTTAATGCATCCATTATGAATAGAGAAATGAAGTGCAGTGTTACTGTGCTTCGAGTTGTTATCCACGCTGTTTGCGTCTTGATGTTGATCGACTTGTTGCAATATGAGGCCCGCGGTGTAGCTACATGTTGGTTGTAGTACTGTTGCCTGCTGCTATGTCGCTAGATGATGTGGCTTCGGGCGACGGGATGAGATGTGCGGGGACGTCACAGGGCGGAACTGTTCATAGTTGTTTCTGGTAGTAGTATCTATATGTCAGCAAAGTAAGCATGTACGATGCAATTTCTCTGTACAATAAAATGTTGTGCCCACGATACACGATCCATGTCATTTTATTTTCAATCGAGGACCAACGATTGACAATTTAATCCGGTCCCCGAGAAAGCGAAATGTGTGTCTACATACATTGCCAATCTACTAGCAAACATCATACGCCGGGAGGTATTGTGCAGAGAGCTTACATTACAGGGGTGGGGGGGGGGGGGTATCTTAAAATAAATGAATGCTGGGGACGTGCCGCTGGAACGAGTCTTTTCGGGCATCTTGGCACGACAATGGGTCCTAAATTATGCACATTTGATACCTGCAGGACCGAAATTTATACCTTTTAACATATGAAAACCGAAACCGCCCCCCCCCCCCTATCCAGCAAATCTGGATCCGACCCTGAAACCGACCCCGCCAATTCACATTTTCTGGCAATCTGGAACAGTGGCTTAAATGACCGCTTTACCGTTTTAACTGACGCAAGTTTAAAGGAGGCAGGCGCCAAGCCAGTTGCTTGAATATAAAGTATGAAATCCTAAAGAGAAGATTTTGAAGTCTTAAAACTTTCTTATCTGGTAGATCTACGTGGGTGGGCTTCCATTAGGAACAAGTGCTCAACACAGCATTAACCTGGGAGTTAAATTGACGACATTGGTCAGTATATCAATTACGTGAACATACATGTCATTGCGGCATTGAAATCTCTCTGAGATGTGTTCTTCACTTTCCTCTTCACTCCATAAGAAGCTTTAAGTATTTCGCAAAGAATTATAAGCTAGTTCGCCGGCAGCTCGTTCCCTGGCAAGAAAACAGAACACAGTGTATGGAATCGGAAAGGGCTAATTTATTGCCGAGTGCGAAAGACACTATATGACATACAAACTGTCCAAATAACTAAATACAATGGGCAACACACTTCACGCGATCGGGCCGCGAGACAAGTTTCGGTCCCAAAAAAGCACGTGCTCTATGTTGAAGTATTGGCCACTATAAGTCAATGTTTTCCATGTTTATTTTAAGCACTATGGGTCTCATTTCACTAAACATGGTTATGGGAGGTATGGTATTTATTCGTATCGCAACGTTTCTTCATGCTTGGTAAGTTTACTGTTGGAAGCGTTGCGCCAACATTGTCACCAGGGAAAATCCACGTGACGTCATAATGCCTCATTATTGTAGGAAATGCAAATAATTGGTAGTTTCTCAGCCGTGTTGTCCCGTCGTAACAAATTTTCGTCATTGCGATGGCGCAAACGAATGAAAAATATGTCGTCTTTCCATTTTGCGCAGCTATAGTTCTTAAATATTCTCAATCCTATCGCTAGGCGATTTGCAATGGATCCACCCCTCGGCGCCTGGTTCTTGCGCATGTAGTCTGGTTCCCTGTCACTCTTTGCGTAACATATATACGTCACGCCTACATCACAGATAGTCAGGATACCAGTGTGCGCAGAGATTCTAAACTCGTTCCGAACACGTGTTTCTTTTGTTTGTCCCCAAAATAGGTGAACCGGAAATCTTGGCAAACACGATTTTATAGCTCTAATGGCGCAAAACTTCGCCAGTAATTGACCAATACCAATAAACAACGGGTTGCTAGGGGCGTCAGCGTGGACGAGTCCATTGTTGTTTCTGCTGTGATGGAGGGGTGGTCATGTTTCTATACATGCCAAATAACATCTCGCATATACATTAAATTAATTCCGAATTTCAGAATATCTCTTAAAGTTACAACAAGGTCAACAATGTGTAGACAGAAGAGCAGACCCAGGAAGTTCGTGTGAAGTGTTTGCTGTGTTTGTGAAGAGCACGCTGACATTTTGGCGTGACCTTGCGTTCCGGGTCCGCCTTGACCTTATCAAAGAGAAACACGTGCTCTATCCTAACGACCTCGGATGTCGAGTACACCCTCTAAGGGTCAGTGATTCGTCCTCTAACAGCGTACTTCCCTGGATGACCGACAGGGGTTTTGGCTTGGCGATATGTGCGAGACTGGTATCATTGAACATGGCGTCTGCCCATCCTGATTGGTAATGTAAATATACACTGAGGAAGAAGAGGGAGAGAGACATAGGTCTCATCACACTGAGTGGTGAAGGTAACTGGCGACATGGGTCTCACCACACTGAGTGGTAAAGGTAACTGGCGACATGGGTCTCACCCCACTGAGTGGTCAAGGTAACTGGCGACATGGGTCTCACCACATTGAGTTTTGAAGGTAACTGGCGACATGGGTCTCACCACACTGAGTGGTGAAGGTCACTGGCGACATGGGTCTCACCCCACGGAGTGGTAAAAGTAACTGGCGACATGGGTCTCACCCCACTGAGAAGTAAAGGTAACTGGCAACATGGATCTCACCCCACTGAGTGGTAAAGGTAACTGGCGACATGGGTCTCACCCCACTGAGTGGTAAAGGTAACTGGCAACATGGGTCTCACCACACTGAGTGGTGAAGGTCACTGGCGACATGGGTCTCACCCCACGGAGTGGTAAAAGTAACTGGCGACATGGGTCTCACCCCACTGAGTAGTAAAGGTAACTGGCAACATGGATCTCACCCCACTGAGTGGTAAAGGTAACTGGCGACATGGGTCTCACCCCACTGAGTGGTAAAGGTAACTGGCAACATGGGTCTCACCCCACTGAGTGTTGAAGGTAACTGGCGACATGGGTCTCACCACACTGAGTGGTAAAGGTAACTGGCGACATGGGTTCACCACACTGAGTGGTAAAGGTAACTGGCGACATGGGTCTCACCACACTGAGTGGTAAAGGTAACTGGCGACATGGGTCTCACCCCACTGAGTGGCAAAGGTAACTGGCGACATGGGTCTCACCCCACTGAGTGGTAAAGGTAACTGGCGACATGGGTCTCACCCCACTGAGTAGTAAAGGTAACTGGCAACATGGGTCTCACCACACTGAGTGGTAAAGGTAACTGGCGACATGGGTCTCACCCCACTGAGTGGTAAAGCTAACTGGCAACATAGGTCTCACCACACTGAGTGTTGAAGGTAACTGGCGACATGGGTCTCACCACACTGAGTGGTTAAGGTAACTGGCGACATGGGTCTCACCACCCTTAGTGGTAAAGGTAGCTGGCGACATGGGCCTCACCACACTGAGTGGTGAAGGTAACTGGCGACATGGGTCTCACCCCACTAAGTGGTTAAGGTAACTGGCGACATGGGTCTCACCCCACTGAGTGGTAAAGGTAACTGGCGACATGGGTCTCACCACCCTTAGTGGTAAAGGTAGCTGGCGACATGGGTCTTACCACACTGAGTGGTAAAGGTAACTGGCGACATGGGTCTCACCCCACTGAGTGGTAAAGGTAACTGGCGACATGGGTCTCACCCCACTGAGTGGTAAAGGTAACTGGCGACATGGGTTCACCACACTGAGTGGTAAAGGTAACTGGCGACATGGGTCTCACCCGACTGAGTGGTAAAGGTAACTGGCGACATGGGTCTCACCCCACTGAGTGGTAAAGGTAACTGGCGACATGGGTCTTACCCCACTGAGTGGTAAAGGTAACTGGCGACATGGGTCTCACCACACTTAGTGGTACAGGTAGCTGGCGACATGGGTCTTACCACACTGAGTGGTAAAGGTAACTGGCGACATGGGTCTCACCACACTGAGTGGTAAAGGTAACTGGCGACATGGGTCGCACCACCCTTAGTGGTACAGGTAGCTGGCGACATGGGTCTTACCACACTGAGTGGTAAAGGTAACTGGCGACATGGGTCTCACCACACTGAGTGGTAAAGATAACTGGCGACATGGGTCTCACCCCACTGAGTGGTAAAGGTAACTGGCGATGTGGGGGTCTCACCACACTGAATGGTAAACGTAACTGGCGACATGGGTCTCACCACCCTTAGTGGTAAAGGTAACTGGCGACATGGGTCTCACCCCACTGAGTGGTAAAGGTAACTGGCGACATGGGTCTCACCCCACTGAGTGGTAAAGGTAACTGGCGACATGGGTCTCACCCCACTGAGTGGTAAAGGTAACTGGCAACATGGGTCTCACCCCACTGAGTGTTGAAGGTAACTGACGACATGGGCCTTACCCAACTGAGTGGTAAAGGTAACTGGCGACATGGGTCTCACCCCACTGAGTGGTAAAGCTAACTGGCAACATGGGTCTCACCACACTGAGTGTTGAAGGTAACTGGCGACATGGGTCTCACCACACTGAGTGGTTAAGGTAACTGGCGACATGGGTCTCACCACCCTTAGTGGTAAAGGTAACTGGCGACATGGGTCTCACCACCCTTAGTGGTAAAGGTAGCTGGCGACATGGGCCTCACCACACTGAGTGGTGAAGGTAACTGGCGACATGGGTCTCACCCCACTAAGTGGATAAAGGTAACTGGCGACACTGAGTGGTAAAGGTAACTGGCGACATGGGTCTCACCACCCTTAGTGGTAAAGGTAACTGGCGACATGGGTCTCACCCCACTGAGTGGTAAAGGTAACTGGCGACATGGGTCTCACCACACTGAGTGGTAAAGGTAACCGGCGACATGGGTCTCACCACACTGAGTGGTAAAGGTAACTGGCGACATGGGTCTCACCACCCTTAGTGGTAAAGGTAGCTGGCGACATGGGTCTTACCACACTGAGTGGTAAAGGTAACTGGCGACATGGGTCTCACCACACTGAGTGGTAAAGGTAACTGGCGACATGGGTCTCACCCCACTGAGTGGTAAAGGTAACTGGCGACATGGGTCTCACCCCACTGAGTGGTAAAGGTAACTGGCGACATGGGTTCACCACACTGAGTGGTAAAGGTAACTGGCGACATGGGTCTCACCCCACTGAGTGGTAAAGGTAACTGGCGACATGGGTCTCACCACCCTTAGTGGTACAGGTAGCTGGCGACATGGGTCTTACCACACTGAGTGGTAAATGTAACTGGCGACATGGGTCTCACCACACTGAGTGGTAAAGGTAACCGGCGACACGGGTCTCACCCCACTGAGTGGTAAAGGTAACTGGCGACATGGGTCTCACCCGACTGAGTGGTAAAGGTAACTGGCGACATGGGTCTCACCCCACTGAGTGGTAAAGGTAACTGGCGACATGGGTCTCACCCCACTGAGTGGTAAAGGTAACTGGCGACATGGGTCTCACCACACTTAGTGGTACAGGTAGCTGGCGACATGGGTCTTACCACACTGAGTGGTAAAGGTAACTGGCGACATGGGTTCACCACACTGAGTGGTAAAGGTAACTGGCGACATGGGTCGCACCACCCTTAGTGGTACAGGTAGCTGGCGACATGGGTCTTACCACACTGAGTGGTAAAGGTAACTGGCGACATGGGTCTCACCACACTGAGTGGTAAAGATAACTGGCGACATGGGTCTCACCCCACTGAGTGGTAAAGGTAACTGGCGATAGGGGTCTCACCACACTGAATGGTAAACGTAACTGGCGACATGGGTCTCACCACCCTTAGTGGTAAAGGTAACTGGCGACATGGGTCTCACCCCACTGAGTGGTAAAGGTAACTGGCGACATGGGTCTCACCACACTAAGTGGTAAAGGTAACCGGCGACATGGGTCTCAACCCCACTGAGTGGTAAAGGTAACTGGCGACATGGGTCTCACCACCCTTAGTGGTAAAGGTAACTGGCGACATTGGTCTCACCACCCTTAGTGGTAAAGGTAACTGGCGACATGGGCCTCACCACACTGAGTGGTGAAGGTAACTGGCGACATG
This sequence comes from Arenicola marina, assembly GCA_964019135.1. Classification (NCBI taxonomy): domain Eukaryota; kingdom Metazoa; phylum Annelida; class Polychaeta; family Arenicolidae; genus Arenicola; species Arenicola marina. The sequence goes on along the minus strand of OZ025249.1, from coordinate 6,779,041 downwards.
GGTCTCACCCCACTGAGTGGTAAAGGTAACTGGCGACATGGGTCTCACCACCCTTAGTGGTAAAGGTAACTGGCGACATGGGTCTCACCCCACTGAGTGGCAAAGGTAACTGGCGACATGGGTCTCACCACACTGAGTGGTAAAGGTAACTGGCGACATGGTTCTCACCCCACTGAGTGGCAAAGGTAACTGGCGACATGGGTCTCACCACCCTTAGTGGTAAAGGTAGCTGGCGACATGGGTCTTACCACACTGAGTGGTAAAGGTAACTGGCGACATGGGTCTCACCACACTGAGTGGTAAAGGTAACTGGCGACATGGGTCTCACCCCACTGAGTGGTAAAGGTAACTGGCGACATGGGTCTCACCCCACTGAGTGGTAAAGGTAACTGGCGACATGGGTTCACCACACTGAGTGGTAAAGGTAACTGGCGACATGGGTCTCACCCCACTGAGTGGTAAAGGTAACTAGCGACATGGGTCTCACCACCCTTAGTGGTAAAGGTAACTGGCGACATGGGTCTCACCCCACTGAGTGGTAAAGGTAACTGGCGACATGGGTCTCACCACACTGAGTGGTAAAGGTAACCGGCGACATGGTTCTCACCCCACTGAGTGGTAAAGGTAACTGGCGACATGGGTCTCACCACCCTTAGTGGTAAAGGTAGCTGGCGACATGGGTCTTACCACACTGAGTGGTAAAGGTAACTGGCGACATGGGTCTCACCACACTGAGTGGTAAAGGTAACTGGCGACATGGGTCTCACCCCACTGAGTGGTAAAGGTAACTGGCGACATGGGTCTCACCCCACTAAGTGGTAAAGGTAACTGGCGACATGGGTTCACCACACTGAGTGGTAAAGGTAACTGGCGACATGGGTCTCACCCCACTGAGTGGTAAAGGTAACTGGCGACATGGGTCTCACCACCCTTAGTGGTACAGGTAGCTGGCGACATGGGTCTTACCACACTGAGTGGTAAATGTAACTGGCGACATGGGTCTCACCACACTTAGTGGTACAGGTAGCTGGCGACATGGGTCTTACCACACTGAGTGGTAAAGGTAACTGGCGACATGGGTCTCACCACACTGAGTGGTAAAGGTAACTGGCGACATGGGTCGCACCACCCTTAGTGGTACAGGTAGCTGGCGACATGGGTCTTACCACACTGAGTGGTAAAGGTAACTGGCGACATGGGTCTCACCACACTGAGTGGTAAAGATAACTGGCGACATGGGTCTCACCCCACTGAGTGGTAAAGGTAACTGGCGATAGGGGTCTCACCACACTGAATGGTAAAGGTAACTGGCGACATGGGTCTCACCACCCTTAGTGGTAAAGGTAACTGGCGACATGGGTCTCACCCCACTGAGTGGTAAAGGTAACTGGCGACATGGGTCTCACCACACTGAGTGGTAAAGATAACCGGCGACATGGGTCTCACCCCACTGAGTGGTAAAGGTAACTGGCGACATGGGTCTCACCACCCTTAGTGGTAAAGGTAACTGGCGACATTGGTCTCACCACCCTTAGTGGTAAAGGTAACTGGCGACATGGGCCTCACCACTCTGAGTGGTGAAGGTAACTGGCGACATGGGTCTCACCCCACTAAGTGGTAAAGGTAACTGGCGACATGGGTCTCACCCCACTGAGTGGTAAAGGTAACTGGCGACAAGGTTCTCACCCCACTGAGTGGTAAAGGTAACTGGCGACATGGGTCTCACCACCCTTAGTGGTAAAGGTAGCTGGCGACATGGGTCTTACCACACTGAGTGGTAAAGGTAACTGGCGACATGGGTCTCACCACACTGAGTGGTAAAGGTAACTGGCGACATGGGTCTCACCCCACTGAGTGGTAAAGGTAACTGGCGACATGGGTCTCACCCCACTGAGTGGTAAAGGTAACTGGCGACATGGGTTCACCACACTGAGTGGTAAAGGTAACTGGCGACATGGGTCTCACCCCACTGAGTGGTAAAGGTAACTGGCGACATGGGTCTCACCACCCTTAGTGGTACAGGTAGCTGGCGACATAGGTCTTACCACACTGAGTGGTAAATGTAACTGGCGACATGGGTCTCACCACACTGAGTGGTAAAGGTAACCGGCGACATGGGTCTCACCCCACTGAGTGGTAAAGGTAACTGGCGACATGGGTCTCACCCGACTGAGTGGTAAAGGTAACTGGCGACATGGGTCTCACCCCACTGAGTGGTAAAGTTAACTGGCGACATGGGTCTCACCCCACTGAGTGGTAAAGGTAACTGGCGACATGGGTCTCACCACCCTTAGTGGTACAGGTAGCTGGCGACATGGGTCTTACCACACTGAGTGGTAAAGGTAACTGGCGACATGGGTCTCACCACACTGAGTGGTAAAGATAACTGGCGACATGGGTCTCACCCCACTGAGTGGTAAAGGTAACTGGCGATAGGGGTCTCACCACACTGAATGGTAAACGTAACTGGCGACATGGGTCTCACCCCACTGAGTGGTAAAGGTAACTGGCGACATGGGTCTCACCACCCTTAGTGGTAAAGGTAACTGGCGACATGGGTCTGACCCCACTGAGTGGTAAAGGTAACTGGACATGGGTCTCACCACACTAAGTGGTAAAGGTAACTGGCGACATGGGTCTCACCACCCTTAGTGGTAAAGGTAGCTGGCGACATGGGTCTCACCACACTGAGTGGTAAAGATAACTGGCGACATGGGTCTCACCACACTGAGTGGTAAAGATAACTGGCGACATGGGTCTCACCCCACTGAGTGGTAAAGGTAACTGGCGACATGGGTCTCACCACCCTTAGTGGTAAAGGTAGCTGGCGACATGGGTCTTACCACACTGAGTGGTAAAGGTAACTGGCGACATGGGTCTCACCACACTGAGTGGTAAAGGTAACTGGCGACATGGGTCTCACCCCACTGAGAGGTAAAGGCAACTGGCGACATGGGTCTCACCCCACTGAGTGGTAAAGGTAACTGGCGACATGGGTTCACCACACTGAGTGGTAAAGGTAACTGGCGACATGGGTCTCACCCCACTGAGTGGTAAAGGTAACTGGCGACATGGGTCTCACCACCCTTAGTGGTACAGGTAGCTGGCGACATGGGTCTTACCACACTGAGTGGTAAATGTAACTGGCGACATGGGTCTCACCACACTGAGTGGTAAAGGTAACCGGCGACATGGGTCTCACCCCACTGAGTGGTAAAGGTAACTGGCGACATGGGTCTCACCCGACTGAGTGGTAAAGGTAACTGGCGACATGGGTCTCACCCCACTGAGTGGTAAAGGTAACTGGCGACATGGGTCTCACCCCACTGAGTGGTAAAGGTAACTGGCGACATGGGTCTCACCACACTTAGTGGTACAGGTAGCTGGCGACATGGGTCTTACCACACTGAGTGGTAAAGGTAACTGGCGACATGGGTTCACCACACTGAGTGGTAAAGGTAACTGGCGACATGGGTCGCACCACCCTTAGTGGTACAGGTAGCTGGCGACATGGGTCTTACCACACTGAGTGGTAAAGGTAACTGGCGACATGGGTCTCACCACACTGAGTGGTAAAGATAACTGGCGACATGGGTCTCACCCCACTGAGTGGTAAAGGTAACTGGCGATAGGGGTCTCACCACACTGAATGGTAAACGTAACTGGCGACATGGGTCTCACCACCCTTAGTGGTAAAGGTAACTGGCGACATGGGTCTCACCCCACTGAGTGGTAAAGGTAACTGGCGACATGGGTCTCACCACACTAAGTGGTAAAGGTAACCGGCGACATGGGTCTCAACCCCACTGAGTGGTAAAGGTAACTGGCGACATGGGTCTCACCACCCTTAGTGGTAAAGGTAACTGGCGACATTGGTCTCACCACCCTTAGTGGTAAAGGTAACTGGCGACATGGGCCTCACCACACTGAGTGGTGAAGGTAACTGGCGACATGGGTCTCACCCCACTGAGTGGTAAAGGTAACTGGCGACATGGGTCTCACCACCCTTAGTGGTAAAGGTAACTGGCGACATGGGTCTCACCCCACTGAGTGGCAAAGGTAACTGGCGACATGGGTCTCACCACACTGAGTGGTAAAGGTAACTGGCGACATGGTTCTCACCCCACTGAGTGGCAAAGGTAACTGGCGACATGGGTCTCACCACCCTTAGTGGTAAAGGTAGCTGGCGACATGGGTCTTACCACACTGAGTGGTAAAGGTAACTGGCGACATGGGTCTCACCACACTTAGTGGTACAGGTAGCTGGCGACATGGGTCTTACCACACTGAGTGGTAAAGGTAACTGGCGACATGGGTCTCACCACACTGAGTGGTAAAGGTAACTGGCGACATGGGTCGCACCACCCTTAGTGGTACAGGTAGCTGGCGACATGGGTCTTACCACACTGAGTGGTAAAGGTAACTGGCGACATGGGTCTCACCACACTGAGTGGTAAAGATAACTGGCGACATGGGTCTCACCCCACTGAGTGGTAAAGGTAACTGGCGATAGGGGTCTCACCACACTGAATGGTAAACGTAACTGGCGACATGGGTCTCACCACCCTTAGTGGTAAAGGTAACTGGCGACATGGGTCTCACCCCACTGAGTGGTAAAGGTAACTGGCGACATGGGTCTCACCACACTGAGTGGTAAAGATAACCGGCGACATGGGTCTCACCCCACTGAGTGGTAAAGGTAACTGGCGACATGGGTCTCACCACCCTTAGTGGTAAAGGTAACTGGCGACATTGGTCTCACCACCCTTAGTGGTAAAGGTAACTGGCGACATGGGCCTCACCACTCTGAGTGGTGAAGGTAACTGGCGACATGGGTCTCACCCCACTAAGTGGTAAAGGTAACTGGCGACATGGGTCTCACCCCACTGAGTGGTAAAGGTAACTGGCGACAAGGTTCTCACCCCACTGAGTGGTAAAGGTAACTGGCGACATGGGTCTCACCACCCTTAGTGGTAAAGGTAGCTGGCGACATGGGTCTTACCACACTGAGTGGTAAAGGTAACTGGCGACATGGGTCTCACCACACTGAGTGGTAAAGGTAACTGGCGACATGGGTCTCACCCCACTGAGTGGTAAAGGTAACTGGCGACATGGGTCTCACCCCACTGAGTGGTAAAGGTAACTGGCGACATGGGTTCACCACACTGAGTGGTAAAGGTAACTGGCGACATGGGTCTCACCCCACTGAGTGGTAAAGGTAACTGGCGACATGGGTCTCACCACCCTTAGTGGTACAGGTAGCTGGCGACATAGGTCTTACCACACTGAGTGGTAAATGTAACTGGCGACATGGGTCTCACCACACTGAGTGGTAAAGGTAACCGGCGACATGGGTCTCACCCCACTGAGTGGTAAAGGTAACTGGCGACATGGGTCTCACCCGACTGAGTGGTAAAGGTAACTGGCGACATGGGTCTCACCCCACTGAGTGGTAAAGTTAACTGGCGACATGGGTCTCACCCCACTGAGTGGTAAAGGTAACTGGCGACATGGGTCTCACCACCCTTAGTGGTACAGGTAGCTGGCGACATGGGTCTTACCACACTGAGTGGTAAAGGTAACTGGCGACATGGGTCTCACCACACTGAGTGGTAAAGATAACTGGCGACATGGGTCTCACCCCACTGAGTGGTAAAGGTAACTGGCGATAGGGGTCTCACCACACTGAATGGTAAACGTAACTGGCGACATGGGTCTCACCCCACTGAGTGGTAAAGGTAACTGGCGACATGGGTCTCACCACCCTTAGTGGTAAAGGTAACTGGCGACATGGGTCTGACCCCACTGAGTGGTAAAGGTAACTGGACATGGGTCTCACCACACTAAGTGGTAAAGGTAACTGGCGACATGGGTCTCACCACCCTTAGTGGTAAAGGTAGCTGGCGACATGGGTCTCACCACACTGAGTGGTAAAGATAACTGGCGACATGGGTCTCACCACACTGAGTGGTAAAGATAACTGGCGACATGGGTCTCACCCCACTGAGTGGTAAAGGTAACTGGCGACATGGGTCTCACCACCCTTAGTGGTAAAGGTAGCTGGCGACATGGGTCTTACCACACTGAGTGGTAAAGGTAACTGGCGACATGGGTCTCACCACACTGAGTGGTAAAGGTAACTGGCGACATGGGTCTCACCCCACTGAGAGGTAAAGGCAACTGGCGACATGGGTCTCACCCCACTGAGTGGTAAAGGTAACTGGCGACATGGGTTCACCACACTGAGTGGTAAAGGTAACTGGCGACATGGGTCTCACCCCACTGAGTGGTAAAGGTAACTGGCGACATGGGTCTCACCACCCTTAGTGGTACAGGTAGCTGGCGACATGGGTCTTACCACACTGAGTGGTAAATGTAACTGGCGACATGGGTCTCACCACACTGAGTGGTAAAGGTAACCGGCGACATGGGTCTCACCCCACTGAGTGGTAAAGGTAACTGGCGACATGGGTCTCACCCGACTGAGTGGTAAAGGTAACTGGCGACATGGGTCTCACCCCACTGAGTGGTAAAGGTAACTGGCGACATGGGTCTCACCCCACTGAGTGGTAAAGGTAACTGGCGACATGGGTCTCACCACACTTAGTGGTACAGGTAGCTGGCGACATGGGTCTTACCACACTGAGTGGTAAAGGTAACTGGCGACATGGGTTCACCACACTGAGTGGTAAAGGTAACTGGCGACATGGGTCGCACCACCCTTAGTGGTACAGGTAGCTGGCGACATGGGTCTTACCACACTGAGTGGTAAAGGTAACTGGCGACATGGGTCTCACCACACTGAGTGGTAAAGATAACTGGCGACATGGGTCTCACCCCACTGAGTGGTAAAGGTAACTGGCGATAGGGGTCTCACCACACTGAATGGTAAACGTAACTGGCGACATGGGTCTCACCACCCTTAGTGGTAAAGGTAACTGGCGACATGGGTCTCACCCCACTGAGTGGTAAAGGTAACTGGCGACATGGGTCTCACCACACTAAGTGGTAAAGGTAACCGGCGACATGGGTCTCAACCCCACTGAGTGGTAAAGGTAACTGGCGACATGGGTCTCACCACCCTTAGTGGTAAAGGTAACTGGCGACATTGGTCTCACCACCCTTAGTGGTAAAGGTAACTGGCGACATGGGCCTCACCACACTGAGTGGTGAAGGTAACTGGCGACATGGGTCTCACCCCACTGAGTGGTAAAGGTAACTGGCGACATGGGTCTCACCACCCTTAGTGGTAAAGGTAACTGGCGACATGGGTCTCACCCCACTGAGTGGCAAAGGTAACTGGCGACATGGGTCTCACCACACTGAGTGGTAAAGGTAACTGGCGACATGGTTCTCACCCCACTGAGTGGCAAAGGTAACTGGCGACATGGGTCTCACCACCCTTAGTGGTAAAGGTAGCTGGCGACATGGGTCTTACCACACTGAGTGGTAAAGGTAACTGGCGACATGGGTCTCACCACACTGAGTGGTAAAGGTAACTGGCGACATGGGTCTCACCCCACTGAGTGGTAAAGGTAACTGGCGACATGGGTCTCACCCCACTGAGTGGTAAAGGTAACTGGCGACATGGGTTCACCACACTGAGTGGTAAAGGCAACTGGCGACATGGGTCTCACCCCACTGAGTGGTAAAGGTAACTAGCGACATGGGTCTCACCACCCTTAGTGGTAAAGGTAACTGGCGACATGGGTCTCACCCCACTGAGTGGTAAAGGTAACTGGCGACATGGGTCTCACCACACTGAGTGGTAAAGGTAACCGGCGACATGGTTCTCACCCCACTGAGTGGTAAAGGTAACTGGCGACATGGGTCTCACCACCCTTAGTGGTAAAGGTAGCTGGCGACATGGGTCTTACCACACTGAGTGGTAAAGGTAACTGGCGACATGGGTCTCACCACACTGAGTGGTAAAGGTAACTGGCGACATGGGTCTCACCCCACTGAGTGGTAAAGGTAACTGGCGACATGGGTCTCACCCCACTAAGTGGTAAAGGTAACTGGCGACATGGGTTCACCACACTGAGTGGTAAAGGTAACTGGCGACATGGGTCTCACCCCACTGAGTGGTAAAGGTAACTGGCGACATGGGTCTCACCACCCTTAGTGGTACAGGTAGCTGGCGACATGGGTCTTACCACACTGAGTGGTAAATGTAACTGGCGACATGGGTCTCACCACACTTAGTGGTACAGGTAGCTGGCGACATGGGTCTTACCACACTGAGTGGTAAAGGTAACTGGCGACATGGGTCTCACCACACTGAGTGGTAAAGGTAACTGGCGACATGGGTCGCACCACCCTTAGTGGTACAGGTAGCTGGCGACATGGGTCTTACCACACTGAGTGGTAAAGGTAACTGGCGACATGGGTCTCACCACACTGAGTGGTAAAGATAACTGGCGACATGGGTCTCACCCCACTGAGTGGTAAAGGTAACTGGCGATAGGGGTCTCACCACACTGAATGGTAAACGTAACTGGCGACATGGGTCTCACCACCCTTAGTGGTAAAGGTAACTGGCGACATGGGTCTCACCCCACTGAGTGGTAAAGGTAACTGGCGACATGGGTCTCACCACACTGAGTGGTAAAGATAACCGGCGACATGGGTCTCACCCCACTGAGTGGTAAAGGTAACTGGCGACATGGGTCTCACCACCCTTAGTGGTAAAGGTAACTGGCGACATTGGTCTCACCACCCTTAGTGGTAAAGGTAACTGGCGACATGGGCCTCACCACTCTGAGTGGTGAAGGTAACTGGCGACATGGGTCTCACCCCACTAAGTGGTAAAGGTAACTGGCGACATGGGTCTCACCCCACTGAGTGGTAAAGGTAACTGGCGACAAGGTTCTCACCCCACTGAGTGGTAAAGGTAACTGGCGACATGGGTCTCACCACCCTTAGTGGTAAAGGTAGCTGGCGACATGGGTCTTACCACACTGAGTGGTAAAGGTAACTGGCGACATGGGTCTCACCACACTGAGTGGTAAAGGTAACTGGCGACATGGGTCTCACCCCACTGAGTGGTAAAGGTAACTGGCGACATGGGTCTCACCCCACTGAGTGGTAAAGGTAACTGGCGACATGGGTTCACCACACTGAGTGGTAAAGGTAACTGGCGACATGGGTCTCACCCCACTGAGTGGTAAAGGTAACTGGCGACATGGGTCTCACCACCCTTAGTGGTACAGGTAGCTGGCGACATAGGTCTTACCACACTGAGTGGTAAATGTAACTGGCGACATGGGTCTCACCACACTGAGTGGTAAAGGTAACCGGCGACATGGGTCTCACCCCACTGAGTGGTAAAGGTAACTGGCGACATGGGTCTCACCCGACTGAGTGGTAAAGGTAACTGGCGACATGGGTCTCACCCCACTGAGTGGTAAAGTTAACTGGCGACATGGGTCTCACCCCACTGAGTGGTAAAGGTAACTGGCGACATGGGTCTCACCACCCTTAGTGGTACAGGTAGCTGGCGACATGGGTCTTACCACACTGAGTGGTAAAGGTAACTGGCGACATGGGTCTCACCACACTGAGTGGTAAAGATAACTGGCGACATGGGTCTCACCCCACTGAGTGGTAAAGGTAACTGGCGATAGGGGTCTCACCACACTGAATGGTAAACGTAACTGGCGACATGGGTCTCACCCCACTGAGTGGTAAAGGTAACTGGCGACATGGGTCTCACCACCCTTAGTGGTAAAGGTAACTGGCGACATGGGTCTGACCCCACTGAGTGGTAAAGGTAACTGGACATGGGTCTCACCACACTAAGTGGTAAAGGTAACTGGCGACATGGGTCTCACCACCCTTAGTGGTAAAGGTAGCTGGCGACATGGGTCTCACCACACTGAGTGGTAAAGATAACTGGCGACATGGGTCTCACCACACTGAGTGGTAAAGATAACTGGCGACATGGGTCTCACCCCACTGAGTGGTAAAGGTAACTGGCGACATGGGTCTCACCACCCTTAGTGGTAAAGGTAGCTGGCGACATGGGTCTTACCACACTGAGTGGTAAAGGTAACTGGCGACATGGGTCTCACCACACTGAGTGGTAAAGGTAACTGGCGACATGGGTCTCACCCCACTGAGAGGTAAAGGCAACTGGCGACATGGGTCTCACCCCACTGAGTGGTAAAGGTAACTGGCGACATGGGTTCACCACACTGAGTGGTAAAGGTAACTGGCGACATGGGTCTCACCCCACTGAGTGGTAAAGGTAACTGGCGACATGGGTTCACCACACTGAGTGGTAAAGGTAACTGGCGACATGGGTCTCACCCCACTGAGTGGTAAAGGTAACTAGCGACATGGGTCTCACCACCCTTAGTGGTAAAGGTAACTGGCGACATGGGTCTCACCCCACTGAGTGGTAAAGGTAACTGGCGACATGGGTCTCACCACACTGAGTGGTAAAGGTAACCGGCGACATGGTTCTCACCCCACTGAGTGGTAAAAGTAACTGGCGACATGGGTCTCACCACCCTTAGTGGTAAAGGTAGCTGGCGACATGGGTCTTACCACACTGAGTGGTAAAGGTAACTGGCGACATGGGTCTCACCACACTGAGTGGTAAAGGTAACTGGCGACATGGGTCTCACCCCACTGAGTGGTAAAGGTAACTGGCGACATGGGTCTCACCCCACTAAGTGGTAAAGGTAACTGGCGACATGGGTTCACCACACTGAGTGGTAAAGGTAACTGGCGACATGGGTCTCACCCCACTGAGTGGTAAAGGTAACTGGCGACATGGGTCTCACCACCCTTAGTGGTACAGGTAGCTGGCGACATGGGTCTTACCACACTGAGTGGTAAATGTAACTGGCGACATGGGTCTCACCACACTTAGTGGTACAGGTAGCTGGCGACATGGGTCTTACCACACTGAGTGGTAAAGGTAACTGGCGACATGGGTCTCACCACACTGAGTGGTAAAGGTAACTGGCGACATGGGTCGCACCACCCTTAGTGGTACAGGTAGCTGGCGACATGGGTCTTACCACACTGAGTGGTAAAGGTAACTGGCGACATGGGTCTCACCACACTGAGTGGTAAAGATAACTGGCGACATGGGTCTCACCCCACTGAGTGGTAAAGGTAACTGGCGATAGGGGTCTCACCACACTGAATGGTAAACGTAACTGGCGACATGGGTCTCACCACCCTTAGTGGTAAAGGTAACTGGCGACATGGGTCTCACCCCACTGAGTGGTAAAGGTAACTGGCGACATGGGTCTCACCACACTGAGTGGTAAAGATAACCGGCGACATGGGTCTCACCCCACTGAGTGGTAAAGGTAACTGGCGACATGGGTCTCACCACCCTTAGTGGTAAAGGTAACTGGCGACATTGGTCTCACCACCCTTAGTGGTAAAGGTAACTGGCGACATGGGCCTCACCACTCTGAGTGGTGAAGGTAACTGGCGACATGGGTCTCACCCCACTAAGTGGTAAAGGTAACTGGCGACATGGGTCTCACCCCACTGAGTGGTAAAGGTAACTGGCGACAAGGTTCTCACCCCACTGAGTGGTAAAGGTAACTGGCGACATGGGTCTCACCACCCTTAGTGGTAAAGGTAGCTGGCGACATGGGTCTTACCACACTGAGTGGTAAAGGTAACTGGCGACATGGGTCTCACCACACTGAGTGGTAAAGGTAACTGGCGACATGGGTCTCACCCCACTGAGTGGTAAAGGTAACTGGCGACATGGGTCTCACCCCACTGAGTGGTAAAGGTAACTGGCGACATGGGTTCACCACACTGAGTGGTAAAGGTAACTGGCGACATGGGTCTCACCCCACTGAGTGGTAAAGGTAACTGGCGACATGGGTCTCACCACCCTTAGTGGTACAGGTAGCTGGCGACATAGGTCTTACCACACTGAGTGGTAAATGTAACTGGCGACATGGGTCTCACCACACTGAGTGGTAAAGGTAACCGGCGACATGGGTCTCACCCCACTGAGTGGTAAAGGTAACTGGCGACATGGGTCTCACCCGACTGAGTGGTAAAGGTAACTGGCGACATGGGTCTCACCCCACTGAGTGGTAAAGTTAACTGGCGACATGGGTCTCACCCCACTGAGTGGTAAAGGTAACTGGCGACATGGGTCTCACCACCCTTAGTGGTACAGGTAGCTGGCGACATGGGTCTCACCACACTGAGTGGTAAAGATAACTGGCGACATGGGTCTCACCCCACTGAGTGGTAAAGGTAACTGGCGATAGGGGTCTCACCACACTGAATGGTAAACGTAACTGGCGACATGGGTCTCACCCCACTGAGTGGTAAAGGTAACTGGCGACATGGGTCTCACCACCCTTAGTGGTAAAGGTAACTGGCGACATGGGTCTGACCCCACTGAGTGGTAAAGGTAACTGGACATGGGTCTCACCACACTAAGTGGTAAAGGTAACTGGCGACATGGGTCTCACCACCCTTAGTGGTAAAGGTAGCTGGCGACATGGGTCTCACCACACTGAGTGGTAAAGATAACTGGCGACATGGGTCTCACCACACTGAGTGGTAAAGATAACTGGCGACATGGGTCTCACCCCACTGAGTGGTAAAGGTAACTGGCGACATGGGTCTCACCACCCTTAGTGGTAAAGGTAGCTGGCGACATGGGTCTTACCACACTGAGTGGTAAAGGTAACTGGCGACATGGGTCTCACCACACTGAGTGGTAAAGGTAACTGGCGACATGGGTCTCACCCCACTGAGAGGTAAAGGCAACTGGCGACATGGGTCTCACCCCACTGAGTGGTAAAGGTAACTGGCGACATGGGTTCACCACACTGAGTGGTAAAGGTAACTGGCGACATGGGTCTCACCCCACTGAGTGGTAAAGGTAACTGGCGACATGGGTCTCACCACCCTTAGTGGTACAGGTAGCTGGCGACATGGGTCTTACCACACTGAGTGGTAAATGTAACTGGCGACATGGGTCTCACCACACTGAGTGGTAAAGGTAACCGGCGACATGGGTCTCACCCCACTGAGTGGTAAAGGTAACTGGCGACATGGGTCTCACCCGACTGAGTGGTAAAGGTAACTGGCGACATGGGTCTCACCCCACTGAGTGGTAAAGTTAACTGGCGACATGGGTCTCACCCCACTGAGTGGTAAAGGTAACTGGCGACATGGGTCTCACCACCCTTAGTGGTACAGGTAGCTGGCGACATGGGTCTTACCACACTGAGTGGTAAAGGTAACTGGCGACATGGGTCTCACCACACTGAGTGGTAAAGATAACTGGCGACATGGGTCTCACCCCACTGAGTGGTAAAGGTAACTGGCGATAGGGGTCTCACCACACTGAATGGTAAACGTAACTGGCGACATGGGTCTCACCCCACTGAGTGGTAAAGGTAACTGGCGACATGGGTCTCACCACCCTTAGTGGTAAAGGTAACTGGCGACATGGGTCTGACCCCACTGAGTGGTAAAGGTAACTGGACATGGGTCTCACCACACTAAGTGGTAAAGGTAACTGGCGACATGGGTCTCACCACCCTTAGTGGTAAAGGTAGCTGGCGACATGGGTCTTACCACACTGAGTGGTAAAGGTAACTGGCGACAGTGATTGAACTTTTCCACTGGAACGCTTGCGGCACAGTCTATAACTCTTCCTTCTAGTGTGGGTCATATTGATGTAATGCAGTACGTTATGACTTAAGCGTGAGTCATGGGGCTGGTATAGTACGTCATGACTAAAGCGTGGGTCGGGGGGGGGGGGGGGTGAGGTGGGTTCGGATATGCGAACAGAGTAATTAGCGCAGATATTTGGAGCATGCGCACTCATACTTTCAAGATAAGCCGAACGCAAAATCCGCGGTCCGCGTGAATGTTGTACTTGCTGAACTGCTGATTTTTAAGATTGTTAAACAGTGCCATAAAATAAATCAACGGATACGTGTTGTGTTCATTATTTTATTCTGGTTGTCATAATATTCATTTTTGAATAATAAAATGCGAGGCTATAACATATCATTGGCAATGTCATTATTATTATAATATATTTATATAGGCCATATAATGATGCGTTAGATTCCTGTAGCGGGTCAAGCTACAAGACCATTATAACGTGACACATGATGGGAGTCTGGACCACAATCGTTGATAAAGTATCGACATAAGTTGTGTATTGGAAGAAAGCTAAAGAGATATACCAGCACAATAAGTCTTCATTGTTTATTATTGGCTTTGATAATCAATAGTTAGATGAGAGCCCAGTAGATGGCGTTGAAGAGAACAAAGGCCGCTGGATGAACATATCGCGTGACGTCATTGATTCGCTTCAGAGCTCTTGGGCCGCAGACCTTAGTCAAACCAGATTGTGACGTCATGTCTGTCGGTGCGCCCTCGTCCTGCTGAGTAAGAACAACACTTCAGTCTGGGTTATAATGGCGACGCGTGTGTGACAACTTCAGAAGAACAGAAATATGAATCTATTGTTGTCCATTTTGATGGTACAATTTGATATCACAATTTAGTATCTGTCGTATGCTCGTCTATCTGGGATTTTGATATATTCACTTGTCCATATATCATTTGGTATCTCGTATTCATTGATCATGACTGTGGCGATTGCCTGTCTGAATACAGTTCGCACGATGACAGGCCTTGCTGGCTGGCCTTAGGTCGTGTTGAATCCATTCGTTGGTAGGAGAATGATAAGTTAGACATCGAGAGCTGAAAACTATTTATTTCCTGATGTGGAATGTATTGATGAAGCGGATGCATGAAGCGTCTAGAATGATAATCCTGTTGGCGGTCACAAACAAGAAGTGTCTTAATCTCGTCCACCTACCATGAGTTCGAATGCATTCCCCGAAGCCCGTGTGGTGGCAGCACCTAAGATGTGCAGCGCCACCACTTGGATGACGGTGGCTGCCAGAAACCAGAAGCAGGCGAGGAGCCAGACATCCAGAGCATTGATGCTTCCCACACGGGGTCTGGCCATCTCACTCCCGACCAGAACGAACGCCATGGTAACCAGCAGCAGACCGCTAACGATGATTCTCTGGAGCGACGCCCAGAGCGGGATCCAGAAGACGAGGCATCCGGTCAGGACGAGCAAGACGGACGGGACGTATACCAGGAGAACCCAGTGACCGGATATTCTTGCCAAGGTGAAGGTCACCATGATGCAAGGGTAATCCCACTCCATCGCTATATCATCTGAAATCATGTCATGCTTTGGGCATCTATTGTATGCATCCTTTACCGAAAAATGCCGAAATTACCATGTTATGTCGATACCATTGACCGTGTCAGCCGCGAAATCCACAACGTTTGAGGTGAGCTTTGAGATGCGTATTCGCGTTGGACAGCTTTCACGAGGCGACGGGCCTCAGTGTGGCGAAGTCACACTGCCAACCTAAGTTATCAAGACACATTTCATGACGCTTGCAATGCCCCACCCACAGCTGGGCGACCCCTCAGTTAGAACGGGCACTGAGAGATATCATATCGCCGAATGCCTTAAGTTTGTGGAGTCACTTACCATTAAAGCATTTGGATGTTTTTGCAGACATCAACCTGAAAATAAAGTTCGGTGTCGTTCTGTTGCGGACCATCACACCACTGCTGCTATTTCCGCTCCAATCCAGTGTCACCCTCTGCCACTCGAAGTCTGCAAGCGGTGACCAAAGACAGGGCCAATATATTGGGGCCTATTGGTATTACCTTGAGTGTTTATACTTCCAAATATGGCGAGACCGTTTGCAATGTCCCTTTTCGTCAGGCATTGCAATGGGTGGATGTTCATTATGTTTATCTGGTTAACAGCTCGCTTTAGTAAACGTTTAAAAATACTAAATCTTCTCGTTGTAGTGAGGAAGGAATGGACACATGTAATTATAAACAGGGGCCTGTTTACCCAGATATCTTTAATGGACTTTGGTAGTGATCCATAAAACACTTTTTTTGGTGGGGCATAGGTCTCAGAGAGGGGAGCAGGAATACTCCCCCTCAAGGCAATTCCCCCCCGGACACCCCCCCCCCCGACAACCCCCCCCCCCCGGACAATTCCCCCCTAGGACAATTCGCCCCGGACAATTGCCCCCCCCCCCGACTAATCCCCCATGGACAATTCCCCCTAGGTCAAGTCCCCCTCGAGACAACTCCTCGACAATCCCGCCTCGGACAATTGCCCCCTAGCACAACTCCTCCCTGGTAAGTTCCCCCCGGGACCATTTCCCCCGGAATATCCCCCCGGGACCATTCCCCCCAGGACAACTCTCTCCGGTCAATTGCCACCCGCCCCCCCCCCCCCGCTCCCCGCCCCACCACCACCCCAGACAATTCCCCTCCGAGCCCCGGACGATAACCACCCACTGGAAACACACACCCACAAACGGACAGGCCCCGCTTCCCCGCACCCCCCGAAAATACCCCCCCCCCGAAAATACCCACCCAGACAGCCTCGATCCCCCGTCGGACAAACCCCCTGTCCGGGCCAATATTTTCATATGCACCTTTTATTCCACTGAAATTTGACGAGACCTATTAAGTCTCAATGTTTTATTTAGTTTTGACAGATTTTAATATAGATTCGAAATATTGCACCATTTATCTTCCGGCAATATATTACGCAGCGAACACCCCCCCCCCCCCACACACACAAACCTCTCACCCCTTGAGATCCGCTGGGTCTCTCTAATACGTCCGAGCCATCGATGTATGTTACACAAGTTAACTATAACGACAGTACCCATCAGCCAAAGGCTATGGAGGCCCAGGGCTTATTGTGAGCTGGTTGAGACAGCACTTCTCAGTGTATATGAAAATATAATATGAAACGTGCACATCTACAATGCAACCTAACGGGTTATAGAATAGACAGCGCCACGCTCCTTCATACGCTCAACATACTGTTGGTGATCTGGAGTTGGGGTTTGACCGTTGGGGCTTGTCTGGGGGGAAGGGGGCGGGGGAAATTATCCTGGGGGGACTTGTCCTATGGGGGAATTTTCGGCGGAGAATTTTGTGCGGGGGGAAATGTCCGCGAGTTGTCCTAGACAGGGCGTTACATTTCATTCGAGTGATTGGCTTATCTATTTCTAATCTATATTATGTGAATTTCGCGTGAAACTGTTTAACTGGTCATACCTGGTCCCCACTCCCACACACTGCAGCACACATGCTCGCTCACCTCAATGTCACATACGCTAGTCCCAACCCCCACCCGGGGGGCCTCCCTGGTGTAGTGGTTAGCGCACTAGACCGCAGATCAATAGGTCCTGGGTTCGAATCCGGGCTCGGGCACCTAATCTGGGGCATGTTTCATTCCTTCATCCTTCATCGTCTCGGGAGGTTCCTTGGCCCAATTTAGCCTGTATGTGCACAAAAGTGGCCTAAAACACCAACATTCCATTCCATTCCATTCCAACCCCCACCCACCCACGCCCCATTTCCAGAAGGTCAAGGTTGCGGAGGCAAAGGAGGCGGCGACGAACCACCACAACCCGTGTGTATAAAGAACATCGTGACTCACATGTCTCCATTTGGAGCTCACATTCCTGAGTGTCAAAAGGGAATGCCCACATATCCATGTCACAGTGAAACACGGCAGTCAACCTGCAATAGACACAACTGGTGATTCGTACGCTAGATAATTAGTGCACATGAGGAGACATATGGCACCATCGTAACGAAACTATTTCTTATAGAGAAAGAAATCGTTTGGGTCATAAGTATGCTACGGGGGATCCCCTGCAACAATCGAGCCTCGGGTGGAAGCGACAGTGCTAATTCACTAAGTAATTTATGGCATTCGGTGTAATGCAAGTCACAACATATTATCTGGCATCATTCTGTTAACACTATTTGCCGTACCTTGCAAATATATAATTTGTGTTGGCCATTTGCAGTTATAAACGTATTTGTTTACTACCATCGCTAATTTTTTTAATAATCATCTACACACTGGGTTAACTGCATGATAGATCGCATGGCTAGGCCTATTACAAGTAGGCCTACAATACAACTTGGGTCTGCATCGTTTAATTAATGTTTTTTTTTCTACAGGCTTGACGTATATACATCTATAAACTAAATGGTCAACATGCTTTTTTACAAGATAAACATCGGAGCTCACAAGTTTATATTTTGCATGAGAAGTATTGGTTACAAATGCTGTATGAAGTACAAGAGAGTGGAGATTCCTCAATCAACAGGGTCTTTACCGTTAGTTTGTAAACATGTTTACGTTCTAAAGTCTCTATTTGTAGACCAAATGTGCTTCCAGATGTCACCTCCAGGCGTAAGAACTAACCAAAGAATATTGCTAACAGATAGCTCTGCATTGCGCTGAATGTGACGGATGCATGAGCCTACTTGGAACTATGTTTGATGTCCCCGTTCGGTTTGACGGCGAAACCAACGCTCTCCCGAAGGAGGTCGTGCGAAATAACATCCCTGGAATTAACGAAGAACACGTCCGGCAGCCAGAGGATCTCCCGGGCCAGGGAGGGCGGCAGGACCACCCGGCTGACGGGTCCCGTGTAGTTCAGCCTCGAGTCCGTCCATGACAGGCGGAGGTACATGTCAACCGCGACTTCCTGAGTGTGGGGGGGCGGGGGGGCAATAGGCCAGAAAATAAGGAAACAAGAAGAAGGTGGAAAAGCCGTGATATATAGGGTACGGGAACAGAGAGGTGAAAGAGGAAAGGATGGGATATGGGGCGATGGGAGAAGGGAAAGAGCAGGGAGAACAAGGTGAATGGGAACCATATGGAAATCTGGCATTCGAACTATTTCTTTCATTCAGCTAAATTAACATTACGATGGTGAACCACAAACGATAGACCAAGTCATGTCGCCAAGTCCTGTCACCAAGTCATGTCACCAAGTCATGACGCCAAGTCATGTCACCAAGTCATGTCACCAAGTCATGTCACCAAGTCATGTCACCAAGTCATGTCGCCAAGTCATGTCACCAAGTCATGACGCCGAGTCATGACGCCAAGTCATGACGCCAAGTCATGACGCCAAGTCATGTCACCAAGTCATGTCACTAAGTCCTGTCACCAAGTCATGACGCCGAGTCATGACGCCAAGTCATGACGCCAAGTCATGACGCCAAGTCCTGTCACCAAGTCATGTCACCAAGTCATGTCACCAAGTCATGTCACTAAGTCCTGTCACCAAGTCATATGACCAAGTCATGTGACCAAGTCATGTCACTAAGTCATGTCACCAAGTCATGTCACCAAGTCATGTCACCAAGTCATGTCACCAAGTCATGACGCCAAGTCATGTCACTAAGTCATGTCACTAAGTCGTGTCACCAAGTTACGTAGCCAAGTCATAACGTCAAGTCATGTCAGTCATTGCAGAGTTAAGATGAATAATATAAGAACATTTCAATCTTGATGTCCGATTAAATATGGGTTAGGCATGATTGAAAGCAACATAAGTATAAGATATAACGGAAACGAAAAACGTACAGTTATGGTTTACTGTTAGTTACCATGTTTGCTTCATCTGTTGTCCACAATTGCATAATAAACATGTTGGCTTTCACGTCAATGGTACTGCCTGCCGTCGGCCGAAAGGAAAAGGCATATAATACTATCATCAGATAGCGAGTCTGCTTGTCCGTGCATATATCACAGCATAATAACTGTTGAAATGGTGGTAAGCGTTAGACTAATGATATTCGTTCAGCGTGACCTATATTTATATTTCTAATGGAAAGTTTGACTCTATCACAAAAACACAAAACTCAACAGCACTGAATTTAAACGTTGGACAACCCGAATTGATATATATATATATATATATATATATCACGAATATAAAGTTCAATATGCGGCATTAATTTTTTGGCCATTACTTGGAAAGAGAAAAGTGCGATCAATGCCATGGCAGGCCCATCAATTTAATGTCTTATCGGGTATGATAATCTTGATGGCGTAAGCGCTGACCTTTCTCTACGTCAGGAGGCACTCTGTAGTCACTGTTTGCCTTGAGCCTGTCCATCACCTGGGCCTCCGACTGACCGCTGCAAGGGGTCACACACACACACATATAGATGGCGGGTACATCAAGGTTGGGGCAACATAACAGTGGTATTGAACAAGCGTCTATGGGTTGGTCACATACAGGCCAGCAGAGGGCAGCACTGCACCATATGGTGTGGGGAATTTGGCCATGAAATGATACCAAGCCGTCAATCGGCACGGATATTTGAAAAAACAACACTGAACTTAGTCAAATAGCGACACGGAACGTCGTGAAAAATCGACACTGGACATTGACCCCCCCCCCCCCCTCCCACACTTCCCCTCCCAGACCACTTTAAATAATTAAGGGATACCCCTTAAAGTGTTCGTGCCACGCCAAAACAACTTTGGCTCATATTAATCTTCTGTGTTTCCACGCTTATATTATGGAGCTGAAACGCCCCAAATGGTAGAAGGGAATACTTTTTCCACTTGTTTTCGCACCTACCAATTTAACTTCTGCGAGCGAGGAAAGTGACTTCAAACGGGAATACAAACGCATGTGCTTTTATATTGAGACTCAAATTCTGTCTGCTCATTGGCTTGAACTCAACGAAACGCACTCAACCATAAAAACAATACACGCCCTCGCCCACAGATGTCTACGCAATGCATCAAAGCTCATCTGTCAATTTTGTGACATCATTGGGGAATAATCAAATAACGCTCAGATGCAATGCTCCCAGAAATAAACCCGCCGGATCTCACTTTTGCTACTTTGACGAACGCGTTTATAGTGATATCGCGGAATAAAACATGTAAACTCCAATTAAAACAAATTATTATTTGTTTATCTTCCCTAAACCAAGTTAACTCTGAGCAAGACAGAATCGTGGCACGAACACTTTAACTCTAAGGGTTACCCCTGTACTTTCTGGGGGTACCCATTAAGTATTTAAGGGATGCGCCTTGATTACCTAAGGGACATCCCTTAACTAATTAAAGAACCCGATGTGCTGTCATACCTATCCCAGGTATCTTAAGGGTATTATTCGCGCGGTCCAAGACAAGACTCACCTCACCAAACTGAGTGCGGACACCAGCCATAGAGACAGCGCGATCTCGATGTGCATCCTCAAGCTGCCTCGTGTTATCCCTTTACTACGGACAGACTGCCTCTAAGTAACGTTACGGGGGGCGTGTTCAGGGCCTTGGGCTTGGTAAGGTGGGGGAGAGTGGGGGGGGGGGGGAGTGGACGGAGGCTCACTATCTAAACTATACCGGAGCCTGTACTCATTGGGTCAAAGTCCGCTCGCCTTGTATTTTGGAACAGTGGAACAATAGTGGAACTATGGAAGGGAATCGGGGCCAAAATTTGATAATGCTTCATTTTACACTTTATGCTATCCATGTGTCATTTTACACCTGTTCATTCAACATTTCAGTATTCCACGCATAATTTGTAACTTGTTCATTGAACATTTCACGCGGTGACATACGTGTTTCAAAATTTCAAGTCGCTTGATTTGACAACGCAAGACATTTCAAGATTTGTCCGTGCGACATTCGACAACTGAAGATTTTACATCGCAACATTTTACAATATTTTCACACCAGGAGGCGCTGCGCCCTGCGCATAGGTACAAGAACGCCCTCACGCGGGAGATTACCGCGGTCATGTCATCAAATGGCAGAGCGCCGTAAACGTTTGTTCTGCGGGTCCTCGACTCTTGTTGCTTGTTTCTCTCCTTTGTACCTCTTGAACGAATAGTCTGGTATATATATAGCATCTAACATCTCAGAAGGGATTCTAAAGGCAGGTCGTCCGCGTAATCCCTGATTTAAATGCATTTGCATGACAGACTGTGATGCTTGCCTGCGATCCCATACTAATTGGAGTCCTTCTTGTAAAAGTGATAGCGATTCATCAATATTTCTCATTACTGCAAGATCAGACATCATGGACATGGTCAGTTCTGCTTCATCTTCAAAGTTCTCTAGTCGATCATTCTCTAAGCACTGTACCAGAGACCTTATCTTGCACTGGAGAAGTTGTTTGATTTGATCCATCTCACATTAATTCACTGCAAAGATAAAAGTACTCATATTACTTTAAAATGAAAGGAAAAAAGAATAGCCAACTTAAAAAAATACTACAGTAAGGTATAATGCCCCCACGCAATCTCTGATTAGGCTGATATCAAAATAATTAAGTTTATATGCTTCTATTAACTTACTATTAATCACAAATGATTTAATCAAGTATGTTACACATCAAAGCCATCACAGTTCTACATCAGTTTAATTGATCCCAGACAATATGTCGAAAACGACTGGAAAGTAGATCTAATTAGGCTATGGCTGATGCTCTCATGTCCGTCATGATCATCATGACCTTTGACCTCCCATACATCATGAAGATGACCTTATTATTAGGCTTATAAACAAATTTATTAAGCTGATGGCTTTCTTTTAATATGCTGTACACTTTCTTCAAAATACAATGCTTCCCCAGATCAACGATTAGTCAGAAACCTCTATAGAATTGATCACTAGATTATTAGTGTATCAGGGAACATTCAAATAGGGAAAGAGTATCTTCAGACTCACCACGATGTGCACGCTAACTTCGCCCGCAACTCGCTCAAAGTGACTATTTCAACAAAAGGTAAACAAAGAAAAGTACACATAAAGTTGTGGGTTCAAAACGTGTGTAGTTATGTTAATGTGCTGATGACGTAGCACGCATGAAGTAATGACCACCAGAGGGAGCACCAACGTCTCGCTTTCCTGAAGTCACCGGTACCAACCATACATATACTAAACGTGATGGGCCAGTAAAAAGGCACAATCACCCACAATCAATATGGCGAGCAAGCGACCAGGGTTGTATCCGGCTCGTAATCACTCGATGTATCCGCCATGCTTGAAGAAAAATTCGCGACTGGCAGCGCCTCCTTCACGCAGAGTGTTATACAGTGCAGTTCTGGGCCGTGACGCCAGGGGGCATAGCGAGATTGCCGGCCTGCCTGGTGCCGTGCATGCGAGCGGCCAGGCACCAGTCAATGTTTACAAATTTGTTGAAATAGTACCTTTAAGTTTATATGAGTATGAGCGGCGGTACCAGCTTAACGCCAGTGTCAAGACGCGGGCAATCTCTCGCAAGAGGGCGTTCTTGTAGCGGTGCGCAGCGCCTCCTGGTGTGGAAATATTGTAAAATGTTGCGATGTAAAATCTTCAGTTGTCAAATGTCGCACAGGCAAATCTTCAAATGTCAAATCTTGCGGTGTCAAATCAAGCGACTTGAAATGCTGAAACACGTATGTCACCGCGTGAAATGTTCAATGAACAATACTGAAATGTTGAATGAACGGGTGTAAATTGACAAACGGATAGCAGAAGTGTAAAATGAAGCATATCGAATTTTGGCCCCGATTCCCTTCCATATGGAACAGCCACTGTGAGGTGGGTGGGGTGGGGTGAGATTGGAATGCGACAAACGGGACTTAAGTCAGAGAAGTTGTGACGCGATATTTCACAGCCCTATGGTGGGGATATCTTTTCAGATGTAATGAGATGAAGGTTATTGTACGGCCGCCCTGCTGGGACTTGGATAGATAATATGTCTTCAACCATACTCTACTGAATTTCTCGAGATCTCGACTCTTTAAGTAAAGTCCTCGAGTTATTATCTTGAAATCTCGACTTATTAAGTAGCGACCTCGAGTTATTAAGTAGTGAGGTCACCTTAATAGTTACACCCGATATAATGTTGCACACAGCCTAACTTCCATCATCCCAACAACTAATAAGTCGCAGACTTCCATTATCTGCGGCCCCCTAACATGCTGGCCTATCAGGGCCTAGTCACGTGACGATCGAGCCCCCCCCCCC
Organism: Arenicola marina; assembly: GCA_964019135.1. Taxonomy (NCBI): domain Eukaryota; kingdom Metazoa; phylum Annelida; class Polychaeta; family Arenicolidae; genus Arenicola; species Arenicola marina. The sequence goes on along the minus strand of OZ025249.1, from coordinate 6,755,163 downwards.
CTATCTCTCGCCGACCCGGCTGACTGAGCCCCTGTAGATTAATTCCTCAAGTACCAATAGCTTAACAGACTATTAATACGGCACTCTTTCCTACAGAAGATCAACTCTATATAATAATGTAGTTTGATTTGATTTTAGTAAAGCATTTGATTCTGTTAATCATAAATTGCTTTGGTATAAACTGATTGACTAAGGGATGCTCGACGCTATATTACGAGTGTTACAATCCATGTATTCTAACCTAACTGGGTGTGGCTACAAGCGAAGGTATCTCTGCTTATTTCGTTATGGTAATTGGCACCAGACAGGGCTGCCCCATCAGCCCATTGTTATTGTTCATGTTAATTCAGTACTTGATATGTGTCCATCTGCTGGGGAAAACGGTATGTATATAGATGAACAATTTGACAATGTATGTGCCATATTGTATAGAGACGATTTAAATGAAATAAGTGATACTATAGGTCGACTATAAAAACTGATTGATGGTTTATCAAATTTCTGCGGAAAATGGGGACTGTCAGTCAATCTCGCGAAGATAAAAGTCATGTTGTTTAGAAATGGTGTGTAGTTAAAGCTAATGAGATATTATTATTCCGGGTATATTATTTGTTGATGCTAGTGGAGAAGGACTTGGGGCAGTATTGCATCAAGAGCAGAGAGATGGCACACGGGTTATTGCGTACGTCAGTCGCGGAGTTTAGAGATTATTTGTATGGGAGTCGATTCACTGTTTTAATGGATAACAACCCTCTGTCTCTTGACTACCGCTAAGTTGGACGCCACTGGAAATCGCTGGCTCTCCGCCTTAGCGAGCTTCAACTTTGACATCATACACCGTGAAAGCAACGATGAATTGATTTTTGGGCGGACATTTTGCAACGTAATACTCATAGCTTTTCAGTGAGATTTTGGACTCAACATGACACATTGCATCGTGTTTGGCCTTGCCACGACCAGCAATGACGGCTTAGCGAATCTGGCTGGGGTGCCCCGACAATAATGGGTCATATATCTGGGTAACTATGGCTCCCAACGCCGGGCTATGGCTCAGGTCGCCGTGAAACTCGATGACACGATAGGCCTGCAGCAAACGCTTCGGTGAATGTCAAAAACTGCGAGTTTGATACCTTTAAGCGCTGCGAGTTCGATACCTTTAAGCACTGCGAGTTTGATACCTTTAAGCACTGCAAGTTTGATACGTTTAAGCAGTGCGAGTTTGATACCTTTATGCACTGCGAGTTGGATACCTTTAAGCAGTGCGAGTTTGATACCTTCAAGCACTGCAAGTTTGATACCTTTAAGCAGTGCGAGTTTGATACCTTTATGCACTGCGAGTTGGATACCTTTAAGCAGTGCGAGTTTGATACCTTTATGCACTGCGAGTTGGATACCTTTAAGCAGTGCGAGTTTGATACCTTCAAGCACTGCGAGTTTGATACCTTTAAGCACTGCGAGTTCGATACCTTGAAGCAGTGCGAGTTTGATACCTTTAAGCACTGCGAGTTGGATACCTTTAAGCAGTGCGAGTTTGATACCTTTAAGCAGTGCGAGTTTGATACCTTTAAGCAGTGCGAGTTTGATACCTTTAAGCAGTGCGAGTTTGATACCTTTAAGCACTGCGAGTTTGATACCTTTAAGCAGTGCGAGTTTGATACGTTTAAGCAGTGCGAGTTGGATACCTTTAAGCAGTGCGAGTTTGATACCTTTAAGCACTGCGAGTTTGATACCTTTAAGCAGTGCGAGTTTGATACGTTTAAGCACTGCGAGTTTGATACCTTGAAGCAGTGCGAGTTTGATACCTTTAAGCACTGCGAGTTGGATACCTTTAAGCAGTGCGAGTTTGATACCTTTAAGCAGTGCGAGTTTGATACCTTTAAGCACTGCGAGTTTGATACCTTTAAGCAGTGCGAGTTTGATACCTTTAAGCACTGCGAGTTTGATACCTTTAAGCACTGCGAGTTTGATACCTTGAAGCAGTGCGAATTTGATACCTTTAAGCAGTGCGAGTTTGATACCTTTAGGCACTGCGAGTTGGATACCTTTAAGCAGTGCGAGTTTGATACGTTTAAGCACTGCGAGTTTGATACATTTAAGCAGTGCGAGTTTGATACCTTTAAGCAGTGCGAGTTTGATACCTTTAAGCACTGCGAGTTTGATACCGTTAAGCAGTGCGAGTTTGATACCTTTAAGCAGTGCGAGTTTGATACCTTTAAGCAGTGCGAGTTTGATACCTTGTAGCAGTGCGAGTTTGATACCTTTAAGCACTGCGAGTTGGATACCTTGAAGCAGTGCGAGTTTGATACCTCTAAGCAGTGCGAGTTTGATACCTTTAAGCACTGCGAGTTTGATACCTTTAAGCAGTGCGAGTTTGATACCTTTAAGCAGTGCGAGTTTGATACCTTTAAGCAGTGCGAGTTTGATACCTTTAAGCACTGCGAGTTTGATACCTTTAAGCAGTGCGAGTTTGATACCTTTAAACACTGCGAGTTGGATACCTTTAAGCAGTGCGAGTTTGATACCTTTAAGCAGTGCGAGTTTGATACCTTTAAGCACTGCGAGTTGGATACCTTTAAGCAGTGCGAGTTTGATACCTTTAAGCAGTGCGAGTTTGATACGTTTAAGCACTGCGAGTTTGATACCTTTAAGCACTGCGAGTTTGATACCTTTAAGCACTGCGAGTTTGATACGTTTAAGCACTGCGAGTTTGATACCTTTAAGCACTGCGAGTTTGATACCTTTAAGCACTGCGAGTTTGATGCCCTTAAGCACTGCGAGTTTGATACCTTTAAGCACTGCGAGTTTGATACGTTTAAGCACTGCGAGTTTGATACGTTTAAGCAGTGCGAGTTGGATACCTTTAAGCAGTGCGAGTTTGATACCTTTAAGCACTGCGAGTTTGATACCTTTAAGCAGTGCGAGTTTGATACGTTTAAGCAGTGCGAGTTTGATACCTTTAAGCACTGCGAGTTGGATACCTTTAAGCACTGCGAGTTTGATACGTTTAAGCACTGCGAGTTTGATACCTTTAAGCACTGCGAGTTTGATACGTTTAAGCAGTGCGAGTTTGATACCTTTAAGCAGTGCGAGTTTGATACCTTTAAGCACTGCGAGTTTGATACCTTTAAGCAGTGCGAGTTTGATACCTTTATGCACTGCGAGTTGGATACCTTTAAGCAGTGCGAGTTTGATACCTTCAAGCACTGCAAGTTTGATACCTTTAAGCGCTGCGAGTTCGATACCTTTAAGCACTGCGAGTTTGATACCTTTAAGCACTGCGAGTTCGATACCTTGAAGCAGTGCGAGTTTGATACCTTTAAGCACTGCGAGTTGGATACCTTTATGCAGTGCGAGTTTGATACCTTTAAGCAGTGCGAGTTTGATACCTTTAAGCACTGCGAGTTGGATACCTTTAAGCAGTGCGAGTTTGATACCTTTAAGCAGTGCGAGTTTGATACCTTTAAGCAGTGCGAGTTGGATACCTTTAAGCAGTGCGAGTTTGATACCTTTAAGCAGTGCGAGTTTGATACCTTTAAGCACTGCGAGTTTGATACCTTTAAGCACTGCGAGTTTGATACCTTTATGCACTGCGAGTTGGATACCTTTAAGCAGTGCGAGTTTGATACCTTCAAGCACTGCAAGTTTGATACCTTTAAGCGCTGCGAGTTCGATACCTTTAAGCACTGCGAGTTTGATACCTTTAAGCACTGCGAGTTGGATACCTTGAAGCAGTGCGAGTTTGATACGTTTAAGCACTGCGAGTTTGATACCTTTAAGCAGTGCGAGTTTTATACCTTTAAGCAGTGCGAGTTTGATACCTTTAAGCACTGCGAGTTTGATACCTTTAAGCAGTGCGAGTTTGATACCTTTAAGCACTGCGTGTTTGAGACCTTTAAGCACTGCGAGTTGGATACCTTTAAGCACTGCGAGTTGGATACCTTTAAGCAGTGCGAGTTGGATACCTTTAAGCAGTGCGAGTTTGATACGTTTAAGCACTGCGAGTTTGATACCTTTAAGCAGTGCGAGTTTGATACCTTTAAGCAGTGCGAGTTTGATACCTTTAAGCACTGCGAGTTGGATACCTTTAGGCACTGCGAGTTGGATACCTTGAAGCAGTGCGAGTTTGATACCTTTAAGCAGTGCGAGTTTGATACCTTTAAGCACTGCGAGTTTGATACCTTTAAGCAGTGCGAGTTTGATACCTTTAAGCACTGCGAGTTGGATACCTTTAGGCACTGCGAGTTGGATACCTTGAAGCAGTGCGAGTTTGATACCTTTAAGCAGTGCGAGTTTGATACCTTTAAGCACTGCGAGTTTGATACCTTTAAGCAGTGCGAGTTTGATACCTTTAAGCACTGCGAGTTGGAGACCTTTATGCACTGCGAGTTGGATACCTTTAAGCACTGCGAGTTGGATACCTTTAAGCAGTGCGAGTTTGATACCTTTAAGCAGTGCGAGTTCGATACCTTTAAGCAGTCCGAGTTTGATACCTTTAAGCAGTGCGAGTTTGATACCTTTAAGCACTGCGAGTTGGATACCTTTAGGCACTGCGAGTTGGATACCTTAAAGCAGTGCGAGTTTAATACCTTTAAGCAGTGCGAGTTTGATACCTTTAAGCACTGCGAGTTTGATACCTTTAAGCAGTGCGAGTTTGATACCTTTAAGCACTGCGAGTTGGAGACCTTTATGCACTGCGAGTTGGATACCTTTAAGCACTGCAAGTTGGATACCTTTAAGCAGTGCGAGTTTGATACCTTTAAGCAGTGCGAGTTTGATACCTTTAAGCACTGCGAGTTTGATACCTTTAAGCAGTGCGAGTTGGATACCTTTAAGCACTGCGAGTTTGATACCTTTAAGCAGTGCGAGTTTGATACCTTTAAGCACTGCGAGTTTGAGACCCTTAAGCAGTGCGAGTTTGATACCTTTAAGCAGTGCGAGTTTGATACCTTTAAGCACTGCGAGTTGGATACCTTTAAGCAGTGCGAGTTTGATACCTTTAAGCAGTGCGAGTTGGATACCTTTAAGCAGTGCAAGTTTGATACCTTTAAGCAGCGCGAGTTTGATACCTTTAAGCAGTGCGAGTTTGATACCTTTAAGCAGTGCGAGTTTGATACCTTTAAGCACTGCGAGTTTGATACCTTTAAGCACTGCGAGTTTGATACCTTTAAGCAGTGCGAGTTTGATACCTTTAAGCAGTGCGAGTTGGATACCTTTAAGCAGTGCAAGTTTGATACCTTTAAGCAGCGCGAGTTTGATACCTTTAAGCAGTGCGAGTTTGATACCTTTAAGCAGTGCGAGTTTGATACCTTTAAGCACTGCGAGTTTGATACCTTTAAGCACTGCGAGTTGGATACCTTGAAGCAGTGCGAGTTTGATACCTTTAAGCAGTGCGAGTTTGATACCTTTAAGCACTGCGAGTTTGATACCTTTAAGCAGTGCGAGTTTGATACCTTTAAGCACTGCGAGTTTGAGACCTTTAAGCACTGCGAGTTGGATACCTTTAAGCACTGCGAGTTTGATACCTTTAAGCAGTGCGAGTTGGATACCTTTAAGCAGTGCGAGTTTGATACGTTTAAGCACTGCGAGTTTGATACCTTTAAGCACTGCGAGTTTGATACCTTTAAGCAGTGCGAGTTTGATACCTTTAAGCAGTGCGAGTTTGATACCTTTGAGCAGTGCGAGTTTGATACCTTTAAGCAGTGCGAGTTGGATACCTTTAAGCACTGCGAGTCGGATACCTTGAAGCAGTGCGAGTTTGATACCTTTAAGCAGTGCGAGTTTGATACCTTTAAGCAGTGCGAGTTTGATACCTTTAAGCAGTGCGAGTTTGATACCTTTAAGCAGTGCGAGTTTGATACCTTTAAGCACTGCGAGTTGGATACCTTTAAGCACTGCAAGTTTGATACGTTTAAGCAGTGCGAGTTTGATACGTTTAAGCACTGCGAGTTTGATACCTTTAAGCACTGCGAGTTGGAGACCTTTATGCACTGCGAGTTGGATACCTTTAAGCACTGCAAGTTGGATACCTTTAAGCAGTGCGAGTTTGATACCTTTAAGCAGTGCGAGTTCGATACCTTTAAGCAGTCCGAGTTTGATACCTTTAAGCAGTGCGAGTTGGATACCTTTAAGCACTGCGAGTTTGATACCTTTAAGCAGTGCGAGTTTGATACCTTTAAGCACTGCGAGTTTGATACCTTTAAGCAGTGCAAGTTTGATACCTTTAAGCAGCGCGAGTTTGATACCTTTAAGCAGTGCGAGTTTGATACCTTTAAGCAGTGCGAGTTTGATACCTTTAAGCAGTGCGAGTTGGATACCTTTAAGCACTGCGAGTTTGATACCTTTAAGCACTGCGAGTTTGATACCTTTAAGCACTGCGAGTTTGATACCTATAAGCACTGCGAGTTTGATACCTTTAAGCAGTGCGAGTTTGATACCTTTAAGCAGTGCGAGTTGGATACCTTTAAGCAGTGCGAGTTGGATACCTTTAAGCACTGCGAGTTTGATACCTTTAAGCAGTGCGAGTTTGATACCTTTAAGCAGTGCGAGTTTGATACCTTTAAGCAGTGCAAGTTTGATACCTTTAAGCACTGCGAGTTGGATACCTTGAAGCAGTGCGAGTTTGATACCTTTAAGCAGTGCGAGTTTGATACCTTTAAGCACTGCGAGTTTGATACCTTTAAGCAGTGCGAGTTTGATACCTTTAAGCACTGCGAGTTTGAGACCTTTAAGCACTGCGAGTTGGATACCTTTAAGCACTGCGAGTTGGATACCTTTAAGCAGTGCGAGTTGGATACCTTTAAGCAGTGCGAGTTTGATACGTTTAAGCACTGCGAGTTTGATACCTTTAAGCACTGCGAGTTTGATACCTTTAAGCAGTGCGAGTTTGATACCTTTGAGCAGTGCGAGTTTGATACCTTTAAGCAGTGCGAGTTTGATACCTTTAAGCAGTGCGAGTTTGATACCTTTAAGCACAGCGAGTTTGAGACCTTTAAGCACTGCGAGTTGGATACCTTTAAGCACTGCGAGTTGGATACCTTTAAGCAGTGCGAGTTGGATACCTTTAAGCAGTGCGAGTTTGATACGTTTAAGCACTGCGAGTTTGATACCTTTAAGCAGTGCGAGTTGGATACCTTTAAGCAGTGCGAGTTTGATACCTTTAAGCAGTCCGAGTTTGATACCTTTAAGCAGTGCGAGTTGGATACCTTTAAGCACTGCGAGTCGGATACCTTGAAGCAGTGCGAGTTTGATACCTTTAAGCAGTGCGAGTTTGATACCTTTAAGCAGTGCGAGTTTGATACCTTTAAGCAGTGCGAGTTGGATACCTTTAAGCACTGCAAGTTTGATACGTTTAAGCAGTGCGAGTTTGATACCTTTAAGCACTGCGAGTTTGATACCTTTAAGCAGTGCGAGTTTGATACCTTTAAGCACTGCGAGTTGGATACCTTTAGGCACTGCGAGTTGGATACCTTGAAGCAGTGCGAGTTTGATACCTTTAAGCAGTGCGAGTTTGATACCTTTAAGCACTGCGAGTTTGATACCTTTAAGCAGTGCGAGTTTGATACCTTTAAGCACTGCGAGTTGGAGACCTTTATGCACTGCGAGTTGGATACCTTTAAGCACTGCAAGTTGGATACCTTTAAGCAGTGCGAGTTTGATACCTTTAAGCAGTGCGAGTTTGATACCTTTAAGCAGTGCGAGTTGGATACCTTTAAGCAGTGCGAGTTTGATACCTTTAAGCACTGCGAGTTGGATACCTTTAAGCACTGCAAGTTTGATACGTTTAAGCAGTGCGAGTTTGATACCTTTAAGCACTGCGAGTTTGATACCTTTAAGCAGTGCGAGTTTGATACCTTTAAGCACTGCGAGTTGGATACCTTTAGGCACTGCGAGTTGGATACCTTGAAGCAGTGCGAGTTTGATACCTTTAAGCAGTGCGAGTTTGATACCTTTAAGCACTGCGAGTTTGATACCTTTAAGCAGTGCGAGTTTGATACCTTTAAGCACTGCGAGTTGGAGACCTTTATGCACTGCGAGTTGGATACCTTTAAGCACTGCAAATTGGATACCTTTAAGCAGTGCGAGTTTGATACCTTTAAGCAGTGCGAGTTTGATACCTTTAAGCAGTGCAAGTTTGATACCTTTAAGCAGTGCGAGTTCGATACCTTTAAGCAGTCCGAGTTTGATACCTTTAAGCAGTGCGAGTTGGATACCTTTAAGCAGTGCGAGTTTGATACCTTTAAGCAGTCCGAGTTTGATACCTTTAAGCAGTGCGAGTTTGATACCTTTAAGCAGTGCGAGTTCGATACCTTTAAGCAGTCCGAGTTTGATACCTTTAAGCAGTGCGAGTTGGATACCTTTAAGCAGTCCGAGTTTGATACCTTTAAGCACTGCGAGTTGGATACCTTTAAGCAGTGCGAGTTGGATACCTTTAAGCAGTCCGAGTTTGATACCTTTAAGCAGTCCGAGTTTGATACCTTTAAGCAGTGCGAGTTTGATACCTTTAAGCAGTGCGAGTTTGATACCTTTAAGCACTGCGAGTTGGAGACCTTTATGCACTGCGAGTTGGATACCTTTAAGCACTGCAAGTTGGATACCTTTAAGCAGTGCGAGTTTGATACCTTTAAGCAGTGCGAGTTCGATACCTTTAAGCAGTCCGAGTTTGATACCTTTAAGCAGTGCGAGTTGGATACCTTTAAGCACTGCGAGTTTGATACCTTTAAGCAGTGCGAGTTTGATACCTTTAAGCACTGCGAGTTTGATACCTTTAAGCAGTGCAAGTTTGATACCTTTAAGCAGCGCGAGTTTGATACCTTTAAGCAGTGCGAGTTTGATACCTTTAAGCAGTGCGAGTTTGATACCTTTAAGCAGTGCGAGTTGGATACCTTTAAGCACTGCGAGTTTGATACCTTTAAGCACTGCGAGTTTGATACCTTTAAGCACTGCGAGTTTGATACCTATAAGCACTGCGAGTTTGATACCTTAAAGCAGTGCGAGTTTGATACCTTTAAGCAGTGCGAGTTGGATACCTTTAAGCAGTGCGAGTTGGATACCTTTAAGCACTGCGAGTTTGATACCTTTAAGCAGTGCGAGTTTGATACCTTTAAGCAGTGCGAGTTTGATACCTTTAAGCAGTGCAAGTTTGATACCTTTAAGCACTGCGAGTTGGATACCTTGAAGCAGTGCGAGTTTGATACCTTTAAGCAGTGCGAGTTTGATACCTTTAAGCACTGCGAGTTTGATACCTTTAAGCAGTGCGAGTTTGATACCTTTAAGCACTGCGAGTTTGAGACCTTTAAGCACTGCGAGTTGGATACCTTTAAGCACTGCGAGTTGGATACCTTTAAGCAGTGCGAGTTGGATACCTTTAAGCAGTGCGAGTTTGATACGTTTAAGCACTGCGAGTTTGATACCTTTAAGCACTGCGAGTTTGATACCTTTAAGCAGTGCGAGTTTGATACCTTTGAGCAGTGCGAGTTTGATACCTTTAAGCAGTGCGAGTTTGATACCTTTAAGCAGTGCGAGTTTGATACCTTTAAGCACAGCGAGTTTGAGACCTTTAAGCACTGCGAGTTGGATACCTTTAAGCACTGCGAGTTGGATACCTTTAAGCAGTGCGAGTTGGATACCTTTAAGCAGTGCGAGTTTGATACGTTTAAGCACTGCGAGTTTGATACCTTTAAGCAGTGCGAGTTGGATACCTTTAAGCAGTGCGAGTTTGATACCTTTAAGCAGTCCGAGTTTGATACCTTTAAGCAGTGCGAGTTGGATACCTTTAAGCACTGCGAGTCGGATACCTTGAAGCAGTGCGAGTTTGATACCTTTAAGCAGTGCGAGTTTGATACCTTTAAGCAGTGCGAGTTTGATACCTTTAAGCAGTGCGAGTTGGATACCTTTAAGCACTGCAAGTTTGATACGTTTAAGCAGTGCGAGTTTGATACCTTTAAGCACTGCGAGTTTGATACCTTTAAGCAGTGCGAGTTTGATACCTTTAAGCACTGCGAGTTGGATACCTTTAGGCACTGCGAGTTGGATACCTTGAAGCAGTGCGAGTTTGATACCTTTAAGCAGTGCGAGTTTGATACCTTTAAGCACTGCGAGTTTGATACCTTTAAGCAGTGCGAGTTTGATACCTTTAAGCACTGCGAGTTGGAGACCTTTATGCACTGCGAGTTGGATACCTTTAAGCACTGCAAGTTGGATACCTTTAAGCAGTGCGAGTTTGATACCTTTAAGCAGTGCGAGTTTGATACCTTTAAGCAGTGCGAGTTGGATACCTTTAAGCAGTGCGAGTTTGATACCTTTAAGCACTGCGAGTTGGATACCTTTAAGCACTGCAAGTTTGATACGTTTAAGCAGTGCGAGTTTGATACCTTTAAGCACTGCGAGTTTGATACCTTTAAGCAGTGCGAGTTTGATACCTTTAAGCACTGCGAGTTGGATACCTTTAGGCACTGCGAGTTGGATACCTTGAAGCAGTGCGAGTTTGATACCTTTAAGCAGTGCGAGTTTGATACCTTTAAGCACTGCGAGTTTGATACCTTTAAGCAGTGCGAGTTTGATACCTTTAAGCACTGCGAGTTGGAGACCTTTATGCACTGCGAGTTGGATACCTTTAAGCACTGCAAATTGGATACCTTTAAGCAGTGCGAGTTTGATACCTTTAAGCAGTGCGAGTTTGATACCTTTAAGCAGTGCAAGTTTGATACCTTTAAGCAGTGCGAGTTCGATACCTTTAAGCAGTCCGAGTTTGATACCTTTAAGCAGTGCGAGTTGGATACCTTTAAGCAGTGCGAGTTTGATACCTTTAAGCAGTCCGAGTTTGATACCTTTAAGCAGTGCGAGTTTGATACCTTTAAGCAGTGCGAGTTCGATACCTTTAAGCAGTCCGAGTTTGATACCTTTAAGCAGTGCGAGTTGGATACCTTTAAGCAGTCCGAGTTTGATACCTTTAAGCACTGCGAGTTGGATACCTTTAAGCAGTGCGAGTTGGATACCTTTAAGCAGTCCGAGTTTGATACCTTTAAGCAGTCCGAGTTTGATACCTTTAAGCAGTGCGAGTTTGATACCTTTAAGCAGTGCGAGTTCGATACCTTTAAGCAGTGCGAGTTTGATACCTTTAAGCAGTGCGAGTTCGATACCTTTAAGCAGTGCGAGTTGGATACCTTTAAGCAGTGCGAGTTCGATACCTTTAAGCAGTGCGAGTTTGATACCTTTAAGCAGTGCGAGTTTGATACCTTTAAGCACTGCGAGTTTGATACCTTTAAGCAGTGCGAGTTTGATACCTTTAAGCAGTGCGAGTTTGATACCTTTAAGCAGTGCGAGTTTGATACCTTTAAGCAGTGCGAGTTCGATACCTTTAAGCAGTCCGAGTTTGATACCTTTAAGCAGTGCGAGTTCGATACCTTTAAGCAGTCCGAGTTTGATACCTTTAAGCACTGCGAGTTGGATACCTTTAAGCAGTGCGAGTTGGATACCTTTAAGCACTGCGAGTTTGATACCTTTAAGCAGTGCGAGTTTGATACCTTTAAGCAGTGCGAGTTGGATACCTTTAAGCAGTGCGAGTTTGATACCTTTAAGCAGTGCGAGTTTGATACCTTTAAGCAGTGCGAGTTGGATACCTTTAAGCAGTGCGAGTTGGATACCTTTAAGCAGTGCGAGTTTGAGACCTTTAAGCAGTGCGAGTTGGATACCTTTAAGCACTGCGAGTTTGATACCTTTAAGCAGTGCGAGTTTGAGACCCTTAAGCAGTGCGAGTTTGATACCTTTAAGCAGTGCGAGTTTGATACCTTTAGGCACTGCGAGTTTGAGACCCTTAAGCAGTGCGAGTTGGATACCTTTAAGCACTGCGAGTTTGATACCTTTAAGCAGTGCGAGTTGGATACCTTTAAGCAGTGCGAGTTTGATACCTTTAAGCAGTGCGAGTTGGATACCTTTAAGCAGTGCGAGTTTGATACCTTTAAGCACTGCGAGTTTGATACCTTTAAGCAGTGCGAGTTTGATACCTTTAAGCAGTGCGAGTTTGATACCTTTAAGCAGTGCGAGTTGGATACCTTTAAGCAGTGCGAGTTTGATACCTTTAAGCAGTGCGAGTTGGATACCTTTAAGCAGTGCGAGTTGGATACCTTTAAGCAGTGCGAGTTTGATACCTTTAAGCACTGCGAGTTTGATACCTTTAAGCAGTGCAAGTTTGATACCTTTAAGCAGTGCGAGTTCGATACCTTTAAGCAGTCCGAGTTTGATACCTTTAAGCAGTGCGAGTTGGATACCTTTAAGCAGTGCGAGTTTGATACCTTTAAGCAGTCCGAGTTTGATACCTTTAAGCAGTGCGAGTTTGATACCTTTAAGCAGTGCGAGTTCGATACCTTTAAGCAGTCCGAGTTTGATACCTTTAAGCAGTGCGAGTTGGATACCTTTAAGCAGTCCCAGTTTGATACCTTTAAGCACTGCGAGTTGGATACCTTTAAGCAGTGCGAGTTGGATACCTTTAAGCAGTCCGAGTTTGATACCTTTAAGCAGTCCGAGTTTGATACCTTTAAGCAGTGCGAGTTTGATGCCTTTAAGCAGTGCGAGTTCGATACCTTTAAGCAGTGCGAGTTTGATACCTTTAAGCAGTGCGAGTTCGATACCTTTAAGCAGTCCGAGTTTGATACCTTTAAGCAGTGCGAGTTCGATACCTTTAAGCAGTCCGAGTTTGATACCTTTAAGCACTGCGAGTTGGATACCTTTAAGCAGTGCGAGTTGGATACCTTTAAGCACTGCGAGTTTGATACCTTTAAGCAGTGCGAGTTTGATACCTTTAAGCAGTGCGAGTTGGATACCTTTAAGCAGTGCGAGTTTGATACCTTTAAGCAGTGCGAGTTTGATACCTTTAAGCAGTGCGAGTTCGATACCTTTAAGCAGTCCGAGTTTGATACCTTTAAGCAGTGCGAGTTCGATACCTTTAAGCAGTCCGAGTTTGATACCTTTAAGCACTGCGAGTTGGATACCTTTAAGCAGTGCGAGTTGGATACCTTTAAGCACTGCGAGTTTGATACCTTTAAGCAGTGCGAGTTTGATACCTTTAAGCAGTGCGAGTTGGATACCTTTAAGCAGTGCGAGTTGGATACCTTTAAGCAGTGCGAGTTGGATACCTTTAAGCAGTGCGAGTTTGAGACCTTTAAGCAGTGCGAGTTGGATACCTTTAAGCACTGCGAGTTTGATACCTTTAAGCAGTGCGAGTTTGAGACCCTTAAGCAGTGCGAGTTTGATACCTTTAAGCAGTGCGAGTTTGATACCTTTAGGCACTGCGAGTTTGAGACCCTTAAGCAGTGCGAGTTGGATACCTTTAAGCACTGCGAGTTTGATACCTTTAAGCAGTGCGAGTTGGATACCTTTAAGCAGTGCGAGTTTGATACCTTTAAGCAGTGCGAGTTGGATACCTTTAAGCAGTGCGAGTTTGATACCTTGAAGCAGTGCGAGTTTGATACCTTTAAGCAGTGCGAGTTTGATACCTTTAAGCAGTGCGAGTTTGATACCTTTAAGCAGTGCGAGTTGGATACCTTTAAGCAGTGCGAGTTTGATACCTTTAAGCAGTGCGAGTTTGATACCTTTAAGCAGTGCGAGTTGGATACCTTTAAGCAGTGCGAGTTTGATACCTTTAAGCACTGCGAGTTTGATACCTTTAAGCAGTGCGAGTTTGATACCTTTAGGCACTGCGAGTTCGATACCTTTAAGCAGTGCGAGTTGGATACCTTTAAGCAGTGCGAGTTTGATACCTTTAAGCAGTGCGAGTTTGATACCTTTAAGCAGTGCCAGTTTGATACCTTTAAGCAGTGCGAGTTGGATACCTTTAAGCAGTGCGAGTTTGATACCTTTAAGCAGTGCGAGTTGGATACCTTTAAGCAGTGCGAGTTTGATACCTTTAAGCAGTGCGAGTTGGATACCTTTAAGCACTGCGAGTTTGATACCTTTAAGCAGTGCGAGTTTGATACCTTTAGGCACTGCGAGTTCGATACCTTTAAGCAGTGCGCGTTCGATACCTTTAAGCAGTGCGAGTTGGATACCTTTAAGCAGTGCGAGTTGGATACCTTTAAGCAGTGCGAGTTTGATACCTTTAAGCAGTGCGAGTTTGATACCTTTAAGCACTGCGAGTTTGATACCTTTAAGCAGTGCGAGTTTGATACCTTTAGGCACTGCGAGTTCGATACCTTTAAGCAGTGCGAGTTCGATACCTTTAAGCAGTGCGAGTTGGATACCTTTAAGCAGTGCGAGTTGGATACCTTTAAGCAGTGCGAGTTTGATACCTTTAAGCAGTGCGAGTTTGATACCTTTAAGCACTGCGAGTTTGATACCTTTAAGCAGTGCAAGTTTGATACCTTTAAGCAGTGCGAGTTTGATACCTTTAAGCAGTGCGAGTTGGATACCTTTAAGCAGTGCGAGTTTGATACCTTTAAGCACTGCGAGTTTGATACCTTTAAGCAGTGCGAGTTTGATACCTTTAGGCAGTGCGAGTTTGATACCTTTAAGCAGTGCGAGTTTGATACCTTTAAGCAGTGCGAGTTCGATACCTTTAAGCAGTGCGAGTTGGATACCTTTAAGCACTGCGAGTTTGATACCTTTAAGCAGTGCGAGTTTGATACCTTTAGGCACTGCGAGTTCGATACCTTTAAGCAGTGCGAGTTTGATACCTTTAAGCAGTGCGAGTTTGATACCTTTAAGCAGTGCGAGTTTGATACCTTTAAGCACTGCGAGTTTGATACCTTTAAGCAGTGCGAGTTTGATACCTTTAGGCACTGCGAGTTCGATACCTTTAAGCAGTGCGAGTTCGATACCTTTAAGCAGTGCGAGTTGGATACCTTTAAGCAGTGCGAGTTGGATACCTTTAAGCAGTGCGAGTTTGATACCTTTAAGCAGTGCGAGTTTGATACCTTTAAGCACTGCGAGTTTGATACCTTTAAGCAGTGCGAGTTTGATACCTTTAAGCAGTGCGAGTTTGATACCTTTAAGCAGTGCGAGTTGGATACCTTTAAGCAGTGCGAGTTTGATACCTTTAAGCACTGCGAGTTTGATACCTTTAAGCAGTGCGAGTTTGATACCTTTAGGCAGTGCGAGTTTGATACCTTTAAGCAGTGCGAGTTTGATACCTTTAAGCAGTGCGAGTTCGATACCTTTAAGCAGTGCGAGTTGGATACCTTTAAGCAGTGCGAGTTTGATACCTTTAAGCAGTGCGAGTTTGATACCTTTAAGCAGTGCGAGTTTGATACCTTTAAGCAGTGTGAGTTGGATACCTTTAAGCAGTGCGAGTTTGATACCTTTAAGCACTGCGAGTTTGATACCTTTAAGCACTGCGAGTTTGATACCTTTAAGCAGTGCGAGTTTGATACCTTTAAGCAGTGCGAGTTGGATACCTTTAAGCAGTGCGAGTTGGATACCTTTAAGCACTGCGAGTTTGATACCTTTAAGCAGTGCGAGTTTGATACCTTTAAGCACTGCGAGTTTGATACCTTTAAGCAGTGCGAGTTTGATACCTTTAAGCAGTGCGAGTTGGATACCTTTAAGCACTGCGAGTTTGAGACCCTTAAGCAGTGCGAGTTTGATACCTTTAAGCAGTGCGAGTTTGATACCTTTAAGCAGTGCGAGTTTGATACCTTTAAGCAGTGCGAGTTGGATACCTTTAAGCACTGCGAGTTTGAGACCCTTAAGCAGTGCGAGTTTGATACCTTTAAGCAGTGCGAGTTTGATACCTTTAAGCAGTGCAAGTTTGATACCTTTAAGCAGTGCGAGTTTGATACCTTTAAGCAGTGCGAGTTTGATACCTTTAAGCAGTGCGAGTTTGATACCTTTAAGCAGTGCGAGTTTGATACCTTTAAGCACTGCGAGTTTGAGACCCTTAAGCAGTGCGAGTTTGATACCTTTAAGCACTGCGAGTTTGAGACCCTTAAGCAGTGCGAGTTTGATACCTTTAAGCAGTGCGAGTTTGATACCTTTAAGCAGTGCAAGTTTGATACCTTTAAGCACTGCAAGTTTGATACCTTTAAGCAGTGCGAGTTGGATACCTTTAAGCAGTGCGAGTTGGATACCTTTAAGCACTGCGAGTTTGATACCTTTAAGCACTGCGAGTTTGATACCTTTAAGCAGTGCGAGTTTGATACCTTTAAGCAGTGCGAGTTTGATACCTTTAAGCAGTGCGAGTTTGATACCTTTAAGCAGTGCGAGTTTGATACCTTTAAGCAGTGCGAGTTTGATACATTTAAGCACTGCGAGTTTGATACCTTTAAGCACTGCGAGTTTGATACCTTTAAGCAGTGCGAGTTTGATACCTTTAAGCAGTGCGAGTTTGATACCTTTAAGCAGTGCGAGTTTGATACCTTTAAGCAGTGCGAGTTTGATACCTTTAAGCAGTGCGAGTTTGATACCTTTAAGCAGTGCGAGTTTGATACCTTTAAGCAGTGCGAGTTTGATACCTTTAAGCAGTACGAGTTTGATACCTTTAAGCAGTGCGAGTTTGATACCTTTAAGCAGTGCGAGTTTGATACCTTTAAGCACTGCGAGTTTGATACCTTTAAGCAGTGCGAGTTTGATACCTTTAAGCACTGCGAGTCGGATACCTTTAAGCACTGCGAGTTTGATACCTTTAAGCACTGCGAGTTTGATACCTTTAAGCAGTGCGAGTTTGATACCTTTAAGCACTGCGAGTCGGATACCTTGAAGCAGTGCGAGTTTGATACCTTTAAGCAGTGCGAGTTTGATACCTTTAAGCACTGCGAGTTTGATACCTTTAAGCACTGCGAGTTTGATACCTTTAAGCAGTGCGAGTTTGATACCTTTAAGCAGTGCGAGTTTGATACCTTTAAGCAGTGCGAGTTTGATACCTTTAAGCAGTGCGAGTTGGATACCTTTAAGCACTGCGAGTTTGATACCTTTAAGCACTGCGAGTTTGATACCTTTAAGCAGTGCGAGTTTGATACCTTTAAGCAGTGCGAGTTTGATACCTTTAAGCAGTGCGAGTTTGATACCTTTAAGCAGTGCGAGTTTGATACCTTTAAGCACTGCGAGTTTGATACCTTTAAGCAGTGCGAGTTTGATACCTTTAAGCAGTGCGAGTTTGATACCTTTAAGCAGTGCGAGTTTGATACCTTTAAGCAGTGCGAGTTTGATACCTTTAAGCAGTGCGAGTTGGATACCTTTAAGCACTGCGAGTTTGATACCTTTAAGCACTGCGAGTTTGATACCTTTAAGCACTGCGAGTTTGATACCTTTAAGCACTGCGAGTCGGATACCTTTAAGCACTGCGAGTTGGATACCTTTAAGCAGTGCGAGTTTGATACCTTTAAGCACTGCGAGTTTGATACCTTTAAGCACTGCGAGTCGGATACCTTTAAGCACTGCGAGTTTGATACCTTTAAGCAGTGCGAGTTTGATACCTTTAAGCAGTGCGAGTTTGATACCTTTAAGCAGTGCGAGTTTGATACCTTTAAGCAGTGCGAGTTGGATACCTTTAAGCACTGCGAGTTTGATACCTTTAAGCAGTGCGAGTTTGATACCTTTAAGCACTGCGAGTTTGATACCTTTAAGCACTGCGAGTTTGATACCTTTAAGCAGTGCGAGTTTGATACCTTTAAGCAGTGCGAGTTTGATACGTTTAAGCAGTGCGAGTTGGATACCTTTAAGCAGTGCGAGTTTGATACCTTTAAGCACTGCGAGTTTGAGACCCTTAAGCAGTGCGAGTTTGATACCTTTAAGCACTGCGAGTTTGAGACCCTTAAGCAGTGCGAGTTTGATACCTTTAAGCACTGCGAGTTTGAGACCCTTAAGCAGTGCGAGTTTGATACCTTTAAGCACTGCGAGTTTTATACCTTTATGCAGTGCGAGTTGGATACCTTTAAGCAGTGCGAGTTTGATACCTTTAAGCACTGCGAGTTTGAGACCCTTAAGCAGTGCGAGTTTGATACCTTTAAGCACTGCGAGTTTGAGACCCTTAAGCAGTGCGAGTTTGATACCTTTAAGCAGTGCGAGTTTGATACCTTTAAGCAGTGCAAGTTTGATACCTTTAAGCAGTGCGAGTTTGATACCTTTAAGCAGTGCGAGTTGGATACCTTTAAGCAGTGCGAGTTGGATACCTTTAAGCAGTGCGAGTTTGATACCTTTAAGCAGTGCGAGTTTGATACCTTTAAGCAGTGCGAGTTTGATACATTTAAGCACTGCGAGTTTGATACCTTTAAGCAGTGCGAGTTGGATACCTTTAAGCACTGCGAGTTGGATACCTTTAAGCAGTGCGAGTTGGATACCTTTAAGCAGTGCGAGTTTGATACCTTTAAACACTGCGAGTTGGATACCTTTAAGCAGTGCGAGTTTGATACCTTTAAGCACTGCGAGTTTGATACCTTTAAGCACTGCGAGTTTGATACCTTTAGGCAGTGCGAGTTGGAGACCTTTAAGCACTGCGAGTTGGATACCTTTAAGCAGTGCGAGTTGGATACCTTTAAGCACTGCGAGTTGGATACCTTGAAGCAGTGCGAGTTTGATACCTTTAAGCACTGCGAGTTTGATACCTTTAGGCAGTGCGAGTTGGAGACCTTTAAGCACTGCGAGTTGGATACCTTTAAGCAGTGCGAGTTTGATACCTTTAAGCAGTGCGAGTTTGATACCTTTAAGCAGTCCGAGTTTGATACCTTTAAGCAGTGCGAGTTGGATACCTTTAAGCACTGCGAGTTGGATACCTTGAAGCAGTGCGAGTTTGATACCTTTAAGCAGTGCGAGTTTGATACCTTTAAGCACTGCGAGTTTGATACCTTTAAGCAGTGCGAGTTTGATACCTTTAAGCACTGCGAGTTTGAGACCTTTAAGCACTGCGAGTTGGATACCTTTAAGCACTGCGAGTTGGATACCTTTAAGCAGTGCGAGTTGGATACCTTTAAGCAGTGCGAGTTTGATACGTTTAAGCACTGCGAGTTTGATACCTTTAAGCACTGCGAGTTTGATACCTTTAAGCAGTGCGAGTTTGATACCTTTAAGCACTGCGAGTTTGATACCTTTGAGCAGTGCGAGTTTGATACCTTTAAGCAGTGCGAGTTGGATACCTTTAAGCACTGCGAGTCGGATACCTTTAAGCAGTGCGAGTTGGATACCTTTAAGCAGTGCGAGTTTGATACCTTTAAGCAGTGCGAGTTTGATACCTTTAAGCAGTGCGAGTTGGAGACCTTTATGCACTGCGAGTTGGATACCTTTAAGCAGTGCGAGTTGGATACCTTGAAGCAGTGCGAGTTGGATACCTTTAAGCACTGCGAGTTTGATACCTTTAAGCAGTGCGAGTTTGATACCTTTAAGCAGTGCGAGTTTGATACCTTTAAGCAGTGCGAGTTTGATACCTTTAAGCACTGTGAGTTGGATACCTTGAAGCAGTGCGAGTTTGATACCTTGAAGCAGTGCGAGTTTGATACCTTTAAGCACTGCGAGTTGGATACCTTTAAGCACTGCAAGTTTGATACGTTTAAGCAGTGCGAGTTGGATACCTTTAAGCACTGCGAGTTGGATACCTTTAAGCAGTGCGAGTTTGATACCTTTAAGCACTGCGAGTTTGATACCTTTAAGCAGTGCGAGTTGGATACCTTTAAGCACTGCGAGTTGGATACCTTGAAGCAGTGCGAGTTTGATACCTTTAAGCAGTGCGAGTTTGATACCTTTAAGCACTGCGAGTTTGATACCTTTAAGCAGTGCGAGTTTGATACCTTTAAGCACTGCGAGTTTGAGACCTTTAAGCACTGCGAGTTGGATACCTTTAAGCACTGCGAGTTGGATACCTTTAAGCAGTGCGAGTTGGATACCTTTAAGCAGTGCGAGTTTGATACGTTTAAGCACTGCGAGTTTGATACCTTTAAGCACTGCGAGTTTGATACCTTTAAGCAGTGCGAGTTTGATACCTTTAAGCACTGCGAGTTTGATACCTTTGAGCAGTGCGAGTTTGATACCTTTAAGCAGTGCGAGTTTGATACCTTTAAGCACTGCGAGTTGGATACCTTTAAGCAGTGCGAGTTTGATACCTTTAAGCAGTGCGAGTTTGATACCTTTAAGCACTGCGAGTCGGATACCTTGAAGCAGTGCGAGTTTGATACCTTTAAGCAGTGCGAGTTTGATACCTTTAAGCAGTGCGAGTTTGATACCTTTAAGCAGTGCGAGTTGGATACCTTGAAGCAGTGCGAGTTTGATACCTTTAAGCACTGCGAGTTGGATACCTTTAAGCACTGCAAGTTTGATACGTTTAACAGTGCGAGTTTGATACCTTTAAGCACTGCGAGTTTGATACCTCTTTTAAGCACTGCGGCAACCTCTAAGTAGAACCCGATTATCCGCAGTCCCATCCTATTCCCGCCCCGCCTCCTCGCCCCCCCCCCTTCCAACCCCCACCCTCCTACCTACCCCCCCCCCCACCCCTACCCTCCCACCTCTGGGAATTCTCCGTGGCGACGATCGCCGATCGATATGATTGTTTGTTAACTAAAGGTTTAATGAAAGTTAGAAAAATAGTGAGAAATGAGTTTATAGATTCCATGCGCATATGGCAGGATATGGCACATAACCTAACCCCCCTCCCAAAATACCAGCAATACTATCGCCCACACACATGATAGATGACAAGGTAAACAGAGCGACGGCCATAGCAAAGCCTAATTTTGGGATCATAGGAATTCTTTTCGCAATAGGACTGTTATTGCATCAAATTCTGCTTTTCGTTGAAGCTGACAAATATAAGTTTATTTTAAGTTTGTCAATGAAATATTTCGTGTCAAATTAGAAAACGAAGCGGAAAATATTTTCCGTGCCGACTATAGAATTAGGCTGGCTGGTTCCATTCCCAAATGTTATAAATGTCACTACGGGAGCAATATAAGTATTTTTTATTTACAAGCAGGTATAATATAGGCATTCCAGATAGTGTCATCGTCAGTTACGGTGAAGTTAAGCATAAGATTCAAATTAAACTGCAGCCGCTTCCCCCGCGCTTCCCAAACGAACTACTTAGGTCTACTTACTGTTTGATTAACGACGTCATAATCACCGGGTAAGATATATCCGAGAGGAAATAATTCTCACGGGCGGCACCAAATTATTCTGTTTGGGGTATTTTGACAAACAGTTTCATGCGAATCACAAACTAGACCAGTACTGTCACTTTTCCATCTCCAAATAGTGAGCAAGCTGACATGTGCTTATCAGCTTATTATGCTTAGGATTGCTTAGGATGCTTGTGTAGCATTTCTAAGTTACACTGGTCTGGCAAACTTACTTTCCAAGAAGTATATACATGTATGCATTTGGCTTCAGTGATACCTCAGTTCAATGGGTCCTTTCACATACGCTAGCAAAAATAGATAATTTATGCTTCCTCTATATGGGAATGCTAGAATTAAGCCTTAATTTATCAAACAAAAAGTTTTTAGCTTTTTATAAGTGGAGACTTGTGTTGATAAAAAATAATAATTTCTATAGCTGATGTGTCTTTTTAATTTGATTAATTAAATTACACTTTTTTGGCTACTTTTGACATAAACACACAAGGAAACACAAATTAGTTGAAAATATCTTTAAATACATGGATATTTTCATCAAGAATCTGCAACGTAAACATGCAGGACCAATATTAATTCAGTGTATAATCTTTATGATTCACCACTTTTTTGCTCATACATTGGATAAAAATGATGATAATAAATCCCTGTTTCTATTAGTCTCTTGCACTGGATTTGCTTCTATCATATCAGCTCAGGTTGACAACATATGGTATAAAATAAAACATGCAGGTATTTCATATGTAGCAGATACAAAAACTAAGTGAAGCTACAACATATAATATAATAAAGAAACAAGAGAACCACAAACTATTTAAAATATTGATAACAATTAACCCATAAGGAATCCAGCAATATTAAGAAATTGTGGCTGGTTTATATATAGAGACATTTAACATTTAACCAGCAAAACATAAAAAATCCCAATGAAATCATCAATATATAAGTTATATTTTCAATTTCATCTATTAATTATCCTGCAGTCAGCTACAGTTATGACCTCTCGGTTGCTATATTGTATTAGATTGTGTTCCATCAATTTAAATGAAGAAAAGATCAATTTATGAAATTCAAAATAAAATAGGACATTATATGGTTTAATATGATATAATAATCATCAACTTTGTTCTACATTAAGTCGGCCCTGGTTGACAAATATTGTTCGTGACAATTTGCAATTTGAGACAATTCTATTTGAATAGTGCCTCTGTTTAGGGTTGTAACGCAGTCTGTAGACTTTTCTATTTCTTCATAGATATATTAAGTGACCTTTTCACTTGCAATGCACTGATGTCTCAATTGAAATTAATGTTATATAACTCTGTAATGATAAGTCCTTTTTAGGTTGTCCGACTTAATTTATTAAATGACACCTTTTTGGTACTGTTGTCCTGATGTCTATACAAATGACATATAATAACAAAACAAGGGAACTACAAACTTAGAAACTTAGACAACTTAGGTTGTCCGACTTAATTGATTAAATGACATCTTTTTGGTACTTTTGTCCTGATGTCTATAAATATGACATATAATAATAACAAAACAAGGGAACTACAAACTTAGAAAATATCCATAATAACAAGTAGCACAAAAGGACGCGAGTAACATCAAATAAACATTTTTGGCAGGTTTATATGCCGGTATATATATTTTCATTTAACCAGCATAACATCACAATTCTAAGTCTAATTCACAATTATAATGCAAAAAATAAAGTCAACGTGATCTTCTCAACGCTGAATGGCTGAAATGTTCGACGATTGGTTGACAATTCCCAAATCTTGAAGTTGATCGAAACTTTAGAACATGCGCTTAGCTTACAATGCCTGTAAAACCGGCCCTCCAATTGATGAGTTGATTGTGTGAACAGAGCAAGACTTCCATGAGAACAACTCTCAGTGAAAAGCAGTGTTAGTGAATCAACGCTTTTACTTTAAAATGCTTCATCCATTCATGTCGGACATATATATGCGCGTGGCACCGTTAGTATGAATGGCATGACCAATGTCATACGTTCCCCCGTTCATAAGCGGCACCGGATACATGTGCCATCGAAAACGGTCGAATTTCCATATATTTTGTGCTTTCTGATCTAATGAAGCCACCCCCCCCCCCCCGCCTGGAGCTTAACGGTGACATTTCATCGTCTTAAAATTTGCAAGTTCTGACAAGATCAGACACGCTAGCTATTCTTTGTCCCAGTCTGCGTGCCATGGGCAGAAAACGCCAAAGAGATCGTGCATAAACTTCCACGTTACAAAAATGACACCGATTATAAAATGTGGGAAACGTTCATCCTCACGTCCGCAAACAAGAAGGAAAGTGCTGTCTATAATTACACAGTGTAAATCGCTGCAGCAACCCCGGACACTTGGCATCCAAAGTTCCGGTCTCCTGGCGGCATACTGATCAATAATCAGCGGCTACAGCAGCGCGCGCTCACGGCCGAATCGTGCAACCGCCCTTCCATAGAATTGACATGTGTCCTTAACAGTTGTGTAGCCGTTCAGATACGCATTTGGATTGTATACTGTGTGTATTACCATTATAATGGCGAATGAAATAGCCAAGGTATTTCCAGACAGATCCGGCAACATTGAAACAATGCGTTTGGAGCCACTATCGACCGCAGCGAAGCATCGCTGTCGACAGCTCTGGGATATCACAACAGTACACGGCGTGAGAAACACGGCCAGAGCTAAAGGTAGGGATACTGGCGACCGCTTCTAGGCTCCTATAATGGGCTAACCCGAACCAAAGAACGTCACGGGATATGCCCCTGTCGAGGACGAAGACACAATTTAATAAGTTTGTGGCCGGTCATATATGAGGTGGGTCTGGCCAATCCAGAAAGGTTTCTCGTGTGTGGGTGTGGGGCTAAATTCAGTGATCAAGTCAGGACATGGTCCTAGATTCAAAAAAATAAAGCGCCCATATTTTGTATGAAAGAACAAGGAGAGGAAAAAAAGAGGCAGGGTGAAGCTGGGGGTGGGTGGGGAGGGGGGGCAGATTAGAACGAGTCCCAAGTCAAGAGGCTGGGGAGGAGGGACTTATACCTATATGAATTCGGCATATGTCACTATGCTAATTGGATTCTCCATATATTCGCATCACATTTGTCTATAGTTTCCTTCATTACGGACATCGGTTTTATTACATGGTTTTCATGTAATCAGTAAAATCTGTAGTTGTTCGAACATGAACAGGTAGTTCGTACGGTCAACCAAAGATGGCGGGAGAGATCGGTACATCTGTGGCTGACCGTTACTTATGTCTTAGTAGTTCTTCTAATTTAGTAGTTCTTCTAATTGGTTACTTAACTACCGTAAGCCTACTCATGACCCTATGGATGATGATCATTATGATACAATAATTGATTGAACGAGAATCAATGACATGTATTCGTTCCCTAGGCGGTCTGTCCGCTTAAAGACTTGAATGAATGAATGAAGGCAAAATCATCGGGAATGGAAACGAAATGATGTTCTTTATCTTTCCATCAGGTCCCGCGAAAAGAATCTTCTGGGGTGCGATGCTGGCAACCTCAATAGTTGCCGTCATCTGTAACGTCGTCCTCGTGAGCATCCGTTTCTATAGCTACCCGATCTATTTGCAAATCGGATTGTCTCACGCACGCGAGGTGCTGTTTCCGGCAGTGACGCTGTGCAATATGAACCCCGTTGTACGCTCAAGGTGGGACGTGTATGTGGATGGTCAGGCCGGTGACTCGCCGGGCACAGAGGCGGCTGGAAGCAATGAAAACGGCGCCCAGGCTCGAAGGAAGAGGAGTACGTCGGCACCAGGTGTGTGTTATGGGTCATCTGAAAAGTGGCCGAAATGTCACGTTGATTTCACTTGGCGGCAAAAGGGGGGGGGGGTGGGGGGCGGATGTGGAGCGGGAGGGGGGCGCCTGGGGTGGAACAAGAAGTCAAGGCCTGTTAATTGATGTCCTTTCTTCCATTTGGAATTAAAGATGGGGTTTTAGCCAGCAATTTATTTATTATTATCTTTGTATTTTCCATCGGGTTCTCACACAGAATGGATGGGTGCAAAGTAAACCGGCAATCGTAACAGTAAAACAGTAAAAACGGGTGTCGATCATTTTACGACGGAGTTAGTCAGATAACTCGAGTTTAAACACTTATTTAGCGGCGGAAGCCATTTAGCATCGACACAACCAACCACCATAACTTAACTTCATAATAATACGAGAACTTCTTCATCTTGTACTTAACTATATTGGCATTATTTCTATCATTTCCTCTAAAGTAGCCTGTGTTCTATAGCGAGAAACATACTGGAATATTGAGCCAGCGATTTATATAATAAAACTCGCTCATAAATCTGGCGCTCCCCTTTAGTACATTCCTGGATCCGCCAGTGTTGCATAACCCAATTTTGTGTTCAAATCTTCCATCCTTTCATTATTAGTCATACTTATTATATTGCTGAAGTATTACTCAGATCAAATATTATGTAAGCGACCATACGTTATACTTACATATGCCGCACGACGCGCGCGCAATACGGGGATATATATTGCAAATCCTCTCGGGTCAATATTCATTTTTCCTGGGCACCAGTTCCTGCACAGCATAGCGACTTGGATATTATAAAGACTATACGTCATTATTTCATCAGATGTGGATCACAAGTTGAGCTGTACCGTTCATCAATTCGATGTAATCATAGCTGTAACAGTGGGTGAATATAGCTTTTGGTGACCACCAGCTTGGTGTTGCCGTCCAAAGTAGAATCGGTAGCATTATGTAGGTACAGTCTTATAGAAGCCATCGTCTTTTAATTTATTAAGACGAAAATGATTTTCGTCTTATGTCGGTGTGTTCGGTTTGTCTGTGGGTCTGTTTGTCTTGTCGCGCCATATCTGCCGAATGCCTTAAGATATCGACTTTGAAATTTACAAAATGATGCGAAATGGCAATCGTCAGGCTAAGTTCGTAGATGGGTCATGTAGGTCAAAGGTCAAGGTCACAGGAATTTTTCGAAATTCGCTTAACCATTGAAAGATAGGACCAAAAACCGGAAAAATCGCTATAACGTTCGCAGTTTCCATTTAATCACACTGCAAATTATTTCACGTATTGGGCCCATCAGTACCTTCTAAATCGTCTTTCATTTATGCAAATCGCCCGAATAGTTTTCCCGCTAAAAATTTCCAAAGTTGAACATGGGACCCTACGGGAGCATTTTGGCGGGAAACTGGCCTCCCCAATTTCTCCATGAAGGGGACATGTCAGACAAACGACACCTTGCGTGAGACATGACATTAGTATTTGGGCGCAAAGCACTATATTGATCAAGATCACGCTTCCAAGATCAATGTCACAACAAGTTCAAGCTCACAAATCATATTTTTCTTCGTTGCTCCGTTAATATTGCCTAGAGATCCGCGGTTTGTCTCAAAGTGTTATTCTGAGAGAGGCACACAGGAAATGTGGTCTCAGATTTCACCTCACATTTATAGTTTTCGAGCTATTGATTGGTTAAATATGACCCGAATTAAAATGGAGAAAAATCGCTGTGCCTACATAAATGCAGATAGACTTCCTGTATGTCGTGGAATAGGTACCAATATTACTGACATCATGTGTGCCAAATACCATTCAAATCAGACCAGTGCTTTGCACGTAAAAAAACGAAAAAGATTCGATACGCCAAATGACTCACGGCGCGCTGACATTTCGGCCTATACTCTGTCAGTAATGCATGCACATAGTCGGCACTCGCTATCAAAATATTCCAGTTGCACTTATCCCCAGATTTTCGTCTCCCTTCTCAAGCTACGCTTGACGTTCTCGTTATGTTATTAAGAACTGTATGATGATAATCAGTATTCAGCACGGTTATGAGAAATTGTACACTT
Organism: Arenicola marina; assembly: GCA_964019135.1. NCBI lineage: Eukaryota > Metazoa > Annelida > Polychaeta > Arenicolidae > Arenicola > Arenicola marina. The sequence goes on along the minus strand of OZ025249.1, from coordinate 6,728,232 downwards.
CACTTACAAGAAATGTGAAATACTATTAAAGTTGCATATCGAGCTCTTTCCCGCCAAAACTAAAGAGGTCATAATACAAATAAGAATCAGTCCTTGAATCATTCAAGATTTCTTTTGTCTGTACTCCACGCATGCCAGACTGCCAAATGGAGTCTATTAGCCTTGACCGTGATATCAATTTACTACAAGTTTTCATTTTAGTGGTAAATCAGTTTGTGCCCTTTGCAATGCTTTGTTATAAGTAGCAGTGCCGAGACAGAGTTCTGTGGTGTCCTGGGATAGACACGTTTGCCACATCACAGCCAAAACGACGATATTTATCAGGTTTCTGAATTTATAGAATGAAACAATCGAGTTTTTTGCAAATTTTGATATAAATTTTGCCTGGGCTTAGTTTTGGCGGGACAGAGCTCGATATCCAACTTGTTGGTACCGCTTTGGTTCGCTTTAGGGCATCAGCATCTAATCTGTGTATCTTTCACCCGTTCATTTTTCCTCGTCCTGGGATGTTCTATGACCTAGTTTAACACGCGTGTTCACGAAAGCCGTATTACCGACCCACTCATCCTATCTTGCAGTGATGGAACGCACGTGTGAGAGAGTGACCAATCTAGATCCTCCAACATGCTGCTTCCCCGACCTGAACCCCACCTGCCCACCCGGTGCCACGCTGGACATCATCGACGGGTTCTTCGGCCGAAAGATATCGGAGAGCTCAGGGGTGTGCATATGGGGCCATGGTGACCATGGTGATAGCACAACCTGCTGGGATATCAATTCGTACACGTTGATCAGAAGTACGTGTCAGGGGAAAAACCAGTGTACGTTGGAGCCGACGTGGGATATGTTTGGAGACCCTTGTATCGGGACTTACAAGTACCTGGAGGTGACTTACCGTTGCGATGGTTTGTATACAATCTTTGCTTCTGGTATTTAATGATTGACAATGGCGACAACTTGGTGCATGGCACAATGTACGCGCACAAGTGAAATGTTTGCGGATATCCAAAATGTATGCCTACAATGTAAGCGTATGGCCACAATGTATGCGTATAACCACAATGTATGCGTATAACACCAATGTATGCGTATAACCACAATGTATGCGTATAACACCAATGTATGCGTATAACCACAATGTATGCGTATAACCACGATGTATGCGTATGGCCACAATGTATGCTTGTCACATTGCAATCTGTGTCACATTGCATGTGTTCACATTGCATGTGTTCACATTGCATGTGTTCACATTGCATGTGTGTCACATTGCATGTGTCACGTTGCATGTGTGTCACACTGCATGTGTCACAGTGCATGTGTGTCACATTGCATGTGTGCATGTGTTCACATTACATGTGTTCACATTGCATGTGTTCACATTGCATGTGTTCACATTGCATGTGTGTCACATTGCATGTGTCACAGTGCATGTGTGTCACTTTGCATGTGTGTCACATTGCATGTGTGTCACATTGCATGTGTCACAGTGCATGTGTGTCACAGTGCATGTGTGTCACAGTGCATGTGTGTCACATTGCATGTGTCACAGTGCATGTGTGTCACAGTGCATGTGTGCCACGGTGTATATGTGTCACAGTGTATGTGCGTCACAGTGCATGTGTGTCACAGTGCATGTGTGTCACAGTGCATGTGTGTCACATTGCATGTGTGTCACATTGCATGTGTCACAGTGCATGTGTGTCACTTTGCATGTGTGTCACACTGCATGTGTGTCACAGTGCATGTGTGTCACATTGCATGTGTCACAGTGCATGTGTGTCACAGTGCATGTGTGTCACAGTGCATGTGTGTCACAGTGCATGTGTGTCACAGTGCATGTGTGTCACAGTGCATGTGTGTCACAGTGCATGTGTGTCACATTGCATGTGTGTCACATTGCATGTGTGTCATATTATGTGTGTATCACATTGTATGCGTCACATTGCATGTGTCACAGTGCATGTGTGTCACATTGCATGTGTGTCACATTGCATGTGTGTCACATTGCATGTGTGTCACATTGCATGGGTGTCATATTATGTGTGTATCACATTGTATGCGTTTCACATGGCATGCATATATATTTCATGTCGGTAACAGATGCCACGGATAAAGTTAACTAACCATACAATATTAACATAATGCAGTGCTAGTGATTATATATATATATATATGTATATATATTGATCGAAATTAATATTTAATGTTGAAACAACAGTGTCAACGACCAACATTATGAAATAAGTGAAAGGCGAGTGATTGCACAGATGCCAGGCAGCGACCATGCAACTCCTCAACATCCGTCTTGCTTAAAGGGAAATGCCGGGCCCATATCATGTACCTTTCCAGTTAAACCATAGGCAATTAACTAAACATTACACAAAATAAATATTTTTTTAATCATACATTAGTGACGTTCCAAGCACTTTTGCACGACCACCCAACTTGCCACGGGCACCCGCCTCAGTGCACTGATGATGACGTCACCGGCGATGAAGCGACCAGTATTTTTAGACGACTACTACCACCGGAAGCTATAATAACTGCTGGCGAGTCGGACGAAGAATTTGAAGTAAACACCGAATTTACATAACTGATGGTTTCATCGGGGACCAGTTTCAACCTGCAGGCGTTGACGATGGTGGATTAAGCATTCTTTATACATGTCGTTGACGCCGCATCGCGTTGTCAGCTGCTGTCTTAGAAATTCACTGTCAATGAAGAGTGTATGGACAGGACTGCCGTATTACAGAACGGACGTATGGGTTAGGGTGGGTGGGGTGGCGGTCTATATGGGTGGTAGGGAGGGGTGGGGGAGGAGTGGTGCGTGAAGCTGGCAGCCGGGTCGACTCAAAGCCATATTTCTCAAAGTAGTCGGAACAAACTCTTGAATGTTTGGTGGGTTTAAAACTCACACGAGCAAGCCGCAAAAGCTGCTGGTCGCCTAGTGAACAACAGTAGAAAATATCCTGTCCTTTTCTGCACTTGAATTGTTACAGCCAACAGCTGAAGAGTACACCATTTTGTTCTAAATGCATCGATGTTTCAAATTTATGAGTCAAATTTGCTTGTCACTATTCATGAGAGGTGTTAGACCGACAGCTTTTTCCAGAGTGGGTGACTATACCTAAATACCGCTCGCATGTAAACAAAGTTTTGGTTCAGCGGAAGGTAGTCGTCAGTGACGTCAACGCCTTGCGTGCGCCTTGCGTGCGATTGGCTAACTCTGGTCACGTGTTCAGAACATGTCGACACCCGCCTGATGAGCAAAAATATGTATTTTATACTGTTGATGTGCGATTTTCTCGATAATGCTTTCCTTTTAAACAGAACGATTAACGGCAAATAGATGTTATACCAACTGCGTTTTATTTTTATATCACATTGCAGCCCCCACACCACACATTGATATATGGAATTGGCATAACATGTATGTAGCGTAGATACCGCTTGGCACGGGCGCTGGGCCTATCTCACATATTTAACGTCCTACAAGGCCAAGACAACGGCAGCCATATTAAAGTTTTCATATACTCAGCACTTCAGAGCAATGGTTCCTCACACCAGAAGCACCAATGTGGCAGTTTATGTCTTCACGTGCGGACATGGTAAACAAGACAGTTAAAAGAGTAAATATAGGATATTTGCGTGTTATGGTAATAGTTCCGCGGCCAAGTCAGTTTAATATAGCTTTCCTTTATTAACGACGTTTATGAACAAGTAGCAGGGTCTGGTATATATGGGTTGGTCGGTGCTAATGTGTTTGTGTTAAGTTCAGTGTTATATAGTAAGTAAATAATTATATGTTCTTTATCAACCAGGTATTCCGGATGAAACCACTACACAAGAGCCCACAACTTTACCAGACACAACTACTGAGGAAAAAACTACCATACCCGTTACAACTAACGGCATTACAACTTTACCAGACACAACAACTAAGAAAATAACTACCGTACCTGTTACAACAACTAACGCCATTACAACTTTACCAGACACAACTACTGAGGATATAACTACCATACCCTTATCCACCACAAACCAAATAACAACGGATTGGACAACAGATAAAGTAACCGACACAACTACGCGACAGATCACATATGTTGATAAACCTACCTCGCCGGGTCCGTCGCGAAAAGGCTATGTCACTGATACCAGTTTGTTGTCGACCGTGAGCAGTGCTCGGAATACCAGCGATCCTCTGGACCCTACTGTGTCCTGCATTACCCCACCTAAGGACTACTGTGAAACCCGCGTTGTCAGTCACTACCTTAACAAACGGAACCCAGTGACTGTTCCTGAAGACGCAGTCACACTTTCGGGCACGACTGCACCATACATAAGCACCTTCAATAAGGACACGACTGCCTATTTGCCCATTAAAAGTCAAGCCTATCAGGACGAAGAGCGCTTTATCGAAACGTTAGCTGAGATTCCAAAGCCGATAAGAAGCCAACTAGGTTACAGTCTGCAGGATGTCGTTCTGGACTGTTCGCTAGCAGGGGTCCCCTGCGCTGAGAGGTTGGCAGGCACCGGCGTGTCGTTTTAATAGCTATACTATTTACGACTTTACCACTAAAAAAGACGATTTATCAATAAATATGGCCACATAATTAATACAGACCAATATAGTTCCGAAGATTTATAAGATGGATTGATATCGTACTTGTGCTAGTGGATGTAAATTGTTAACAAAATTCATCTTCTTTCAGTCTATTTCAGCAGTTCAGCAATCCTGAGTTTGGTAACTGTTTCACCTTCAACTCTGGTTGGAACTCATCGATTCCGATTGAGCATTCGTACAAGACTGGCATACGACACGGTATGAGCGACATGATTAAACACGGTTAAACAGCACACATGCTCATAGTGGAAAGACCCGTATCGACAAAACGATATAGAGCCCAAGCAGACAATGCGAGGAGCGTATTAACGGCCTAAGAATGGAAAGTCTTCACACCAAGTGTATTTTTGAAATACAAAGAGTACATCACGCAATGAATGAAATGAGGTTGGATGAAGCCGGCCGGTTCCATTTTACCTACCCACGACCTGTAAATCTGCGGCTCAGTCTGTTTGCTACCTACTGAGTTAGGGAGTCGCTGCGCGGTATTATCACGGTCACTTTGTGTCAATTCCAGGTCTGCAGCTCCTTATAAACGTACACCAGTCAGAGTACATGAAAGAAGCGGGGGACGCCGCGGGGGTCAATATCGTAGTCCACAATCAGAGGGAGATCGTGTTTCCCGAGGACGAGGGGGTGGCAGTGGCTCCTGGAAGAGCCACACAAATCGGGATTCGAAAGGTAAGGAATAATATATATAACGAAGAACCGGTGTGTGATTAATGTGTCCTCCATAGTTATATTCGAAGGAGCTGTCCGCCAAGTACGATTTAGTGCTGAGTTTCCCCGCAGGTTATCGTCCAACGATTGAAGGCCCCTTATGAAGAGTGTGTGGAACCAGAACAAATCAACGTGACCTTGAACGCCTACCAAATTGACCACCCAGTGAGGTACAGAAGGACGGTAAGCACCAGTGAACACCCTGTACTCAGCGCGGTTACTAAAAAGGACCACCCTGTACTGTGTAGATAGACGGTAAGAACCCCTGAACACCATGTACTGCTACCAAAATATTTAACCATGTGCTATATAAAGTATATGCCGCATTAACATAATACTGAACCTAGGTTTGAAAAGGGTTTGTTTTATCATGCATTTTTTTATAAAAGCTTTTTATGATGCATTTTCTTTATAAAAGCTTTATTTCATAAAACACAATAACACAAACGTTTTTTCGAAGGCACATAAAACGCATAAAATATGATGATGAAATATCCATACAATATCTACAGTATTCCATAATATGCAAAGGATACTTGTTTGAGCCCTGTGTCACCCAATGCTGTTCTTTTTTATGAAGGCTTGTGTCAAGACATGTGCACAGCGGGCCTGTATGCGTTACTGCGGGTGCATAGACCCAATGTTACCGGCCTTAGCTGACAATGAGAATGACGGCCACTTCCCCATCTGTTCTACCGCTAACATTACTCAAGGTACCACAGGAAAGGCTGTTGTAATATTTACATGTTTCATAAAATGGATGATACCTGACATTCACAATGAAAATGTATCCCCGTATTTGCGTACATCGCTGATACATGCTTAAAGATAAAAGGTGATACCTTGCATGCGTCATTTATTTCCAGAAAGTTGCGTGCCGGTATTTGCTTCTTCATTGTTCAAAATTGTTCTACATTTAACTATTGACTGAAAAACATTAAAGAGTTAAAGAGGCGAACATTTACAACAAACCATTATGAACCGATTTAAATGAGATGTGATGGAAGCATGTTATGAGATCGTTCTTCATGCAGCACATTGACGGCACGTCGTCATTACATGTGGTAAATAGACATGTCTTATTTTTAGAGCGATGTAGATATAACCTGAGGACGAACCAGGAATCACGTGACAGTTTGAAATGTGAATGCCCTACGGCATGTAGGTAAGCAAAGATTGCAGACGATTCACTATTATGCAGCCAAGCTACAGCTAAAAACAGCAATGTCATCAAATTATGATTGGCGTGCAGGAACCAGAGCTGGTTTATATGATAATGGGATGATCGAGTTTATATATTGCTTCGTTGGTGTAAGTACGAGTTTGCCCCCATGAAAAGAATCGTACATGGCTTAAAGCGAATCTCCTGATCAAGTCGTTATATGTTATATGGAATAGATCCTATGTTGCATGCATACTAAATGATACAATAAACGTCATTGCCACTGTTTAACATCGGAGGTCCTCTCTTAGTGTAGTAAATCGTATTAAAGCTTGTCACAAAGGCAATGAATTTGATCAGAAGAAGCTGTCGGATTTATTGTGTTTTCACCGCCGATGACAATGTATCATTGTGTGCCTCCCCAGAAGCATTTCGTACACCACGAAGTCATTCGTGTCGCAGTGGCCTTCAGACGTATTAAAGGTAAGTGTCAACTCCACTTAGGAATCATGTAATAGGTTAAACATGCACACTACTTAAGGAATGATAGCTTACTCCGTGGTGAAGATCCAGCAGAGCTTTCTGTTTACCGAGGTTCGATATCGACAATATTTCGCTTTGCAGGCCTGTTGTATTTAGACATGTATAAGCGCATGAAGCCCTGGAACTACACAAAGCCAGTGGTATACTGGTCCGCTATGTAAGACACATACACTTTTACTACACGTAATATAGTTGAACATAATATATTTCTGCCACAATTATTCTTGTGAATAAATTTCCCATTACGGAAAGAGAGTGAAATATTTTATCTGTCGGCAGATGAATACAGGTAACACAGATCACAAACAGGTTCCTGCATCACCTGTAATGACTAATTACTTTGCTTAAGACTTAATGCGGTAAAGCCATTGCTTTGCTTCGTGCAGGCCGATGTTCTCACTCGAATTGCACGACGGGTCCCGCGGCTGTTCAGCGACAAGGACGACCCGGAAATGTACAAACGGAACCTGGTTAAGCTCAAAATTTACTTCGAAGACTTTAATATGGAACTGATGGAAGAATACCCAGCTTATACGGTATGAATCCATAACTCGCATGTCGAAACTTCTGGCTGGTTAACCTTGCATTTCAGCAATTATCCCCGGTGCTGATTATCGGGATCCACAATTTGCGATAATTTCCAAACGGGTGCTTTGATCTGTAGCCTAGAACCCCCAACCAAAGCGAGCACCAGCCAGCATTTTGTTCGACATAACTTTAACTAATATCTGTTGGGTACGTTAAATGTATATTCCAGTATTTCCATCTCACCTCTATAATATGCCGTTACATGTTGTGTTCGATATTTGTGGTCTCGCTTCGTGTTGGTATCCGCCCCAGTATCCCGCGCATCGAAGGTGCGCATGTGGACAATATTGATTGGAGTCACTTACGGTAAGCCGGAAGCAGACCCACCAGTCTCTGTCCTCCACAGACACCGTCTTCTACTTCGCCATGGCAGCGGCAGGATGCGCGCCGGCATACATACACCACATACTCTATACACATATCGTCAACCAAGTCCCTATGTGGCTTGTTTTAGTTACAATGGCAGATGGAAATTTGAGTAGCAAGAAGCGCCAACGATGCGCACAGTTTTATGATGTAGTACACATGAAAGTCATTTTTTCGCGCGTCTACGTGTATCGGTCGGATAAACATTGTCTCCAAAAGCATCTCCTTTTAACTTCTGGTAAACTATTGCATTGCCTTTATGTCAAGAATTATTATCTCTTCTTGTAGGTGGGCCAATACTTTTCCAACATAGGGGGTACCGTCGGCCTCTGGTTAGGCTGCTCCTTGCTGACAATGGCCGAATATCTGAAATTCTTCTGGGATATCATAAGAATATGTCACAGGCGAAAAGCCTCCAGCCATCTGCGTCAGAACGAGACTAACGAGCATGCCGTGGTGGAGGTGCCAGAGCAGAGTCCTAGGCCATCTGCGTCAGAACCAGACTAACGAGCATGCCCTGGTGGAGGGGTCAGAGCAGAGTCCTTGGCCATCTGCGTCAGAACCAGACTAACGAGCATGCCATAGTGGAGGTGACAGAGCAGTCCTAGGCCATCTGCGTCAGAACCAGACTAACGAGCATGCCATAGTGGAGGTGACAGAGCAGTCCTAGGCCATCTGCGTCAGAACCAGACTAACGAGCATGCCCTGGTGGAGGGGTCAGAGCAGAGTCCTTGGCCATCTGCGTCAGAACCAGACTAACGAGCATGCCATAGTGGAGGTGACAGAGCAGTCCTAGGATATCTGCGTCAGAACCAGACTAACGAGCATGCCATAGTGGAGGTGACAGAGCAGTCCTAGGCCATCTGCGTCAGAACCAGACTAACGAGCATGCCATAGTGGAGGTGACAGAGCAGTCCTAGGCCATCTGCGTCAGAACCAGACTAACGAGCATGCCATAGTAGAGGTGACAGAGCAGTCCTAGGCCATCTGCGTCAGAACCAGACTAACGAGCATGCCCTGGTGGAGGGGTCAGAGCAGAGTCCTTGGCCATCTGCGTCAGAACCAGACTAACGAGCATGCCCTGGTGGAGGGGTCAGAGCAGAGTCCTTGGCCATCTGCGTCAGAACCAGACTAACGAGCATGCCACAGTGGAGGTGACAGAGCAGTTCTAGGCCATCTGCGTCAGAACCAGACTAACGAGCATGCCCGGGTGGAGGTGACAGAGCAGTCCTAGGCCATATGCGTCAGAACCAGACTAACGAGCATGCCCTGGTGGAGGTGCAAGAGCCCCAGACCTCTTCGCAGAAGGTTAAGATTGTCGACCTGACGCGACGCGCGTGAAGTTTGAAGAAACTTGATTTGTCTGTTTAGGCCGATGCTTGTCGTCCCTTCGCTATCGAATATGATACTATTTATGATACACATATATACATAGCACATTTCAAGGCTTATTGCAACTACTATAGGTATATATGTGTAAACTTTGAATTTCATGGTTATTGCAAATGAATAAGTATTACGAATGTTACAGAATTTACATATTATTAATACTCATATTGTCTTGTCCTACATAAGCTGCGACACATAATAATTTTTGTAGTATCGAGACCAATATAGAAAAAAAAGGAAATCGTTTATTGAACTTTAGGCACAACGCCCATAGTACATAATAGGATTACACTGATTTTCAACGAGATAATAACAGTTAAACACTTTACATAACACTGGCGTCGACGAAATGCATGGTACACATATTGGGCCAAGTTATTTATCACACACGGGTTTTCTGAGGTAAACAAGGTAATAAAATTCTGTCTTGACGAGTCACAATTACAAAAAACGGGAGATATTCTTGTCTTAACGTGTCATAGAGCGGCCATTTTAGAATAAAGTGGTATTCGTCTTCAATGACAATATTCCTTGCGTTTTCACAGTAGATGCACAACCGCCTTTGACGCTCAATGCCCTTATGGCGACCAACTTCAATTCCCAAACTATGCGCTGAGCACCTGAGCCTACACAGCGCCCCCTCAGTTTCTGAGACGCTAGATCTTAAATAGAGTTCTGGCTCTAACGCAGATTTAAATCCACAATACGTTTGTAGCCTGTTCATCTTATGCAAATTTGTTGACCATAGTTGTTTCGACATATCCGTTAGCCTTTGCTTTGTTACATTTAGAAAAAGGTTGGTTTGACCGACATCTTGGGCAATCCAGACATACCCAAAACCAATCTGATATAATAAGGGGCAGTATCAAAAGTGATGGGCAAAACTAAAAGACGGCGTAACAGCAGCCGGACCCCAAGAAAACCGGAGAACAAGAAACAAAGAAAGATTAACAACTGCTATCAGGATATGGCAACACACGGAAAGAAGAACCAAGAAGACACGCGGGATGACATGAAGCCAATGATACAGGAGATATTGGACCAGGTAGCTTGCCTATCAGAGATAAAAACAACAATGCAGGCAATGAAAGAACAGCTGCAAAACCTAACAGAAACTTCGGAGTATAATAGTAAACGGGTAGATGAGCTGGAAAAGGAAAATGTTTCACTAAAAGACAGGATTTCGGCGTTGGAAAAGAACGATGTGACAGCACGTCTAGATAGTTAAAACGTAATATCCGGAAAGTTAAAGAAGGATATTTTGGCGCTCGAGGCGTACGGGAGACGGGAAAATTTAGTTTTCCATGGCGTGCCAGAGTACGGTGAAGGGGAAAATTGTGCACAAGCCATTCAAACAGGATAAAGAACATGCTGCTGATACAAGATTCCAACGATGCCACAGGCTGGGTGCTATACCGACAACACAATAGAACAGAACTCACCCAAGGCCGATCATCGTCCGTTGTGCATACTTTCGGGACAGACAGGACGTGTGGAGGAAGAGGAAAATGGTACGAGGGACCAAGCTGTTCATCAACGAGCATTTGCCAAAGACATTTCAAGAAGAACGTCGACGTCTACTGCCAGTGATGAAAGCGGTGGCGGCAGGACGTTAAGCTGGCTAACCTCATCGAGAACAAGCTTATCATTGACGGAAAGGTGTTCTTCGTCGAGACAGTATCCTCCCTGCCGGACAAGTGGTTAAAAGACTTTCCCTGATGCAGTTTTTGAGAAAGCCCCTGAGGTATAATATCGTGCCACCGAGTAAATTGTGAGTGAACGAACCAGTACTGTTGTATGTTTCACTATGTGACGCGGGTGGCTGAACACGGCTTGGTTTCTTGTTTGTGTTTGCTACCAGAATCTCTGTGGCGTAAAGTCAATGAGCTGTTGTTGATCTCGTGTATGACTCCAAACAACATCGTACATTGCGTATCCGGGTTATAACTGCATGAAACTGTGCAAGAAGTGACCATGCTCTTGGACGCTCAGTCGGCCGACAGTGCTTCTCGGTGCGATCTGACAGGGTTTTCCATGTTTTTTTAATTTTAATTCCTCCTGTGTTGGGTATTTGTTTGTACTATATAAAATATAAGAGTTCCCTTTCTCTATTGTGGTATATAATTTGTCTATATTTTGCTGTATACGTATTTTCTGTACTTGCGAATTTTTCTGGGATGGATGTATATGCAAAAACACAACTCCGAAAAGTATGGCAATATCAATCTATCCATATATACATAGTCATTAAAAAAACACAAATTTACGATCGGAAGCATGAACGTGAGAGGAATTGGGTCTGCACAGAAGTGTAATGACGTTAGATTATGGCTTGCTGAAAAAAAATTGCGTGTATTGTAAGCAAGATATACACTTAGACACGATCTTGCAGGTGGCTTTGAGTACGGAATGGTCGAGCGAGTGTTTTTTTAACTCAGTTTCATCTCAAGCAAGGGGGGAAGCAATAGTCTTAGCAAATAGTGCACAATATGAAGTACAAGGAGTAGAGAAAGATAACGCAGGTAGTTTAATATTATTAGATGTCACTAATGCAGGTAATTTAATATTATTAGATGTCACTATTAATGGCACTCGGATGACTTTGGGTTGTGTGTACGGTCCAAGTAAGGATTGTCCAGAATTTTATACTGATTTACAGCGTGGAATAGAGAAACTGGTTAATGCCACAATAATAATATGTAGAGACTGGAATTTGGTCCTAAATCAAGAGCTGGATACATATGGATATAAGAGGGAAAATAACACCAAGGTAAGAAAACGTGTATTGGATATGATGGACACTCTTGAGCTGATAGACTGTTGGAGAATTCTCCATGCTGACACAAGAAGATATACTTGGGTAAATCAACAGCGAAAAACACAAAGGGTAAGGCTAGATTTTTTCCTTGTCTCCTCAGATATTCACGCTACCATACAAAAGGCATCAATCGGATATGGGTATAGAACGGACCGTTCATTAATAGCGATAGATGTCCAGGGATTAACCTTAGATAGAGGCCGGGGTTTCTGGAAAATGAACACATCTTTGCTGTATGATCAACAGTATGTTAACATGATCAAAACCTGTGTCACCAAGGTGGAACATCAATTTGGCAGGGGCAATGATATGGCATCGGAAGACCACTGGAATAATGCTGTAAACGATCAACTGTTCTATGAAAGGCTAAAATTAGAAATTAATGGCACCACTATAAGTTACAGTACATTTAAGAAAAGGCAACGAACGAAACGATAGCGACGGTACAGAGAGAACTAACGGAACTAGACAATATAATACAAAGGAGTGGGGACCAGCCCGATGACATCGTTAATAATCGAGATGAACCTAGTGAGGCTACGGGCCCCTGGGGTAAAGGCCATTATGTTACGCGCGAAGGCAAAGTATTACGAAGAGGGTGAAAAGCCAACAAGATATTTTGACATCCTGGAACAGAGGAATTACATCAATAAATTTATAAGTGAACTAGTGGTGGATGGAGAGAAAATCGTACAACAAGAGGCTGTATTAAGGGCACAAAGGGGGTTCTATAAACGGTTTTATGCAAACAATGATAACATTTGTGGGGAGCATCACATTAATGAGTTTCTAAACGATAAGAATGTAAAACGTTTGACTGATGAACAAATGGAAGCATGTGAAGGGGAAATAACTGGTGATGAAGTAGAGGAAGTTATCCAGAATATGAAGACCAACAAGTGTCCTGGAAGTGACGGTATACCAATAGACTTAAGTTTTTCTGGAAAGATATTGGCGAGTATCTTCTAAGAAGTCTAAATTACGCTTATAAGCATGGCACTATTTCTGTGACCCAGAAGCAAGGAATTATTACTTACCTTCTAAAACAGGACAAACCAAGGGAATATATGAACAATTGGCGGAGAATAATTCTCCCGAACACAGATTATAAGATTCTGTCAGAAGTACTGGCTTTGCGCATGAAAAAAGTACGTCCACATATTATTAGTTCAGATCAAAATGAATTCCTGAGTGATCGTTTTATTGGAGAAACACGAGGCTAGTCTACGATGTTATGCATTATTTAAAAGAACAAAATAAGACAGCATTGCTACTGTTAATAAATTTTGAAAAGGCCTTCGATACGGTAAGCTGGTCATATTTAACGCGAGTACTAAATGAATACGGTTTTGGTGAGTTTAGGAGATATTGTAATATTTTATATTCTGAATCTAATAGCTGTGTCATTAACAATGGCCATTTCTCAGACTTCTTTAAACTGGAGAGAGGGCGTAGAAAAGGAGATCCCTTGTCACCGTATTTATTTATCTTGGCCGTCGAGCCACTCTCTATGTCAATTAAGAATGACAGTAAGATCAGAGGTATTCGGTTTTGCCAGCATGTGTACAAACTCGGTCAATATGCTGATGACACTTTTCTGTTCTTGGATGGCAGTGAAGGCTCTTTGAGAGCTGCTATGCGGATGTTAGAGGCGTTTAGCAAATGATCAGGTTTGAAGATAAATGTCGAAAAACCGAAGGCAGTGTGGCTGGTAAGAAGGCCAAAATATAAAGATAAGATATGCGCAGATCTAGAAATTTGTTGGGTCACAAGTTTTGTACTGCTAGGGATACGATTTGACATTGATCTGGCTAAAGTACCCAACTTAAATCTTGATAGTAAAATATGAAGTTGAAAATATGTTAGCAGCTTATGGGCGACGAAACCTGTCGTTAAGAGGCAGGGTGACAGTTTTGAAAACTTTAGCTATACCGAACTTGGTACACGTTTTGTCTGTTCTGCCCCTACCAGATAAGTCACTTGCTAATCGTCTGGAGGGTATTGTACGGTCATTTTTATGGAAGAAAAAACGGTCTAAAATTGCACTAAAGCGCATGGTACAACAGGTGAACACAGGTAGAGGACGGGCGGCTTAACCTGACCCACATACCATTTTTTATAAAGGCGTTCAAGATTACTTGGACTTGGATTGGACTCCACAGAAGGAGCCTGGCAGAACCTCTTTACTGAAACTATTTGCGAAGACAAAAACCTTATGTTGGGAGCCTGACCCGCAATCGCTGCATCTGTTGGAAGCGAAAGCAAACCCTTTTTGGTCAGAGGTTTTAAGAGAATGGATTTATGTTAATAAATATGATGCGCCAATTTGGAATTCTTACTTTTTAAAGAACAAAAATCTTACTCGACGAAAACAGCGAAACACACCAATTAGCGCCGTTCTAAAATGCAACTTGTGCGAGAATTATGACAATGAATGTGTTTTTTGCATTATTCTACCGTATTATTCTACCGTATTATTTTCGCTTTGACTATTAGTGTTAAGAAAGCAGTCGTGCTGAGCCAAGGGGCTATTACACCACCAGTGATTACTCTAAATAACATGCCTTTAGAGGTGGTAAATAAGTTTTGCTACCTGGGAAGTACCGTTACGGGTAATTTATCCTTGGACGAAGAAATAAATACTCGCATTGAGAAGCAGCCACCACCTTTGGTAGGTTAAACAAACGTGTTTCGAAAAATTCAAAACTAACCATTTGCACCAAAATGCTAATCTACAGGGCATGTGACCTAGCCTGCTGTATGGCAGTGAAACGTGGACTAAATACTGTGGCCAAGAAAAAAAGTTCAACACCTTCCATCTTCGTTGCCTGCGAAACATTTTAGGCATCTCTTGGCAAGGCAAGGTAACAAATGCCGACTTGTTAGCCAGGGCCAACCTACCGAGCATTCTTGCTCTTGTGAAACAAGTCTTCGTTGGCTTGGAAACGTTCATCGAATGCAATATGAACGCATTCCAAAGGATATGCTCTACGGTGAGCTTGCCGATAGCAAAAGACCAACTGGACGGCCAAAGCTCAGGTTTAAGGATGTTTGCAAGCGTGACATGAAGGCTTTCGGCTTTCGATACAAATTCTTGGGAGGACCTAGCATTCGAAAAGGACTGAATGGTCACGTGTCGTGCGTGAGGGAATGGCCCACCACGACGGGCTCTGGTTTGACAAACTGGACTTGAAACGCCAATCTAGGCACCCAGTGAGTACAAACCAAGACCTATCAACAGGTCATCGATGCGACGACTGCGGCAAGCTCTGTCGGTCACAGATAGGCTTGTTCAGTCATAAGCGCAAATGCCGCGACGCAAATCACATGAAATCTAACAAAGCTGCAAAATCTATCGTCTTTCGCAGACGGACGGCTGCCAAAAACACATTATTCTACCTTAAATTTGTATACGTGTGGTTTCAACCACAAAGCCATTCCGTTGCTAGATTTGTGTTCACATACAGCCCGCTGTATTGTTCTTACACTGCAGGCACTGATCAATAAGAACAGTAACTGCACTGTAGCTTTCGTTTTTTGGCTCCGTGTTTTGGTGCCACGATTGTGTTGTTTTTTTAGTTTACAGTTAATTTGTTTAGGGAAGACAAACAAATCAGAATTTTAATGGGATTTTACAGTTTTCATTCCACGATATCACTATAAACGCGTTCGTCAAAGTATCAAACGTGAGGTCCGGCGGGTTTAATTCTGGGAGCATTGCATCTTAGCGTTATTAAGAAATTCCCCACTGATGTCACAAGATTGACAGGTGGGTTTTGATGCAGTGCGTAGGTATCTGTTGTGGAGGGCGTGTATTGTCCTCATGGTTGAGTGCTTTTCGTCGAGTTCAAGCCAATGAGCAGAGAGAAGCTGAGTCTCAATGTAAAAGCACATGTATGCGTTTGTATTCCCCTTTGACGTCACTTTCCTCGCTCACAGAATATAAATCGGCATGTGCGAAAACAAGTGGAAAAAGTATTCCCTTCAACTATTTGGGGCGATAATATAAGCGTGGAATATAAGCGTTCGATAATATAAGCGTGGAAACTAAGAAGATTAATATGAGCTAAAGTTGTTATGGAGTGGCACCAACTGTTTAATATCGGACAACTGTGCGCTTAGTCATCAGTGCTTACTTCTCGGAACATGACGTTGTAGAATCGTCGAAATCCTTGTACATAACACAGGAAATAAATTGTTTATTAATCGTGTATCAACGTTGTACTTTCTCAATTTGATAGGACAGGTAAATTTTCAGGGGGGGGCGGGGGCAGGGCAGGTCAATCTCAACACCACGGATTGGCAGATATGTTTCAGCCAGTTTCTTCACATTATCTGACGCAAATTTTGCAACAAAGGCAGCGTTGACTACCTCGGCCAACGTGTCAAGAATGGTTGGACCACATTTATCCTCACATTCGTAGAAGTGAACCAAACTATCCATTATATTAGTGTTATCTGCTTCCATTGGCTCATTGTCACTGTCCTGTAAGAGGTCACTGAACCCATCATCCATTCAGGGTGGCGCGGGCAGTCGAAGCGAGCGAGGCGCACTCAAACCGTGTGAAGAAGTCAATAAAGAAAACAATATAGTTTTCTACATTTTCTTTGCCGTGTGTTACTCCATCCGTCTCAACATCACTATATACACCAGCCAGGGAGCATAGTTCAGTTTTACACACGAATCAAGGAATTGGCTCATCTAACCTGACCTGACCTGAATCGAACAAAAACAATCGACGAAGTTTTGCAAGAGAGACGCTCTGGTCTCGGTGCCATGGCCTCCACAAGTCGCTCTGGTCTCGGTGCCATGGCCTCCACAAGTCGCTCTGGTCTCGGTGCCATGGCCTCCACAAGTCGCTCTGGTCTCGGTGCCATGGCCTCCACAAGTCGCTCTGGTCTCGGTGCCATGGCCTCCACAAGTCCGAAACCTACAGGGGACAGAATGAAGTCAGGGACACAAAGAGATGTCCGCTTTTGTTTTACTGACGCACTCCTTTCTGTTAATCTGCTTAGTAAACGAAAAAAACGCGTGTACAATCATCATGCAAAGATAACAATTAAAGGTCTAGGGATATTGGGTTCAGGTGTTCAGAACCGTCTGAGTCGTGTATCTGATTGGAATCACGAAGACGAAGGGTGACTCCATACAGAACATGTCTGCACCTGATGCCCGCGAACTAATGCATGCAACATTATTATTATAAAGAAGGCGTGTTGGAAAGCAGCGATTACCATGGTGATTTATAACATCACCCTGGTTATCGTGCATTACTATAACTACCCGGTGGCTTTAGAAAACGGAAGACAACGAAGTCACGAAAACTTCCGTTTCCGGCGGTGACGCTGTGCAACCTTAAAGTAACATATTCTGCATTTGTTTATATTACCAACCTCTTCTCCATGTCAAATAAGTATATTCTGTCTTGAATTTAAATCCTCAAAGCCTGTGGGCTATCCGGAGAGAAGCAAATTTGTTAACCGGAGCAGAAGTTGTTGGCCGGCTTTATATCCCTGCGCGCCTGTTCGCTGTTCGGTATTCTGTGTGATGTCTGCCGCGGCTCGCTAGGACGTCCGCGCGATATAAATTTGCTTGTTTTATGTTGAAATTGTTGTTTTACAGACTCAAAGAGATATAAAACATGTGCATCATAATTTTGAGATATTTTAGTCTTGATTCTAAAATGTAAAAAATATAAATGTAAGTAGGCTGCTTTAACCCCGGTGATGCGGTCACGGTGGGAACCAGTATACAAGTATCACCAAAACCATGAGTCATGACATCTTGGAGATTCACAAAGTGTCAACCCCGAAGACGTGGTAGGGGGAGAGAAAACCGAGTATCGCAGAGAGGAGTCTCTCAGCGAACCAAGTAAGCCTCATCATCCGCAAATTTTAAAGATTGTTCATATGTCTATATTGTTCATATGACTATTGAACTAGTCCCATTGCGATTCGGGGATGCAGTTTGCCCATAAATTTCATTATAGTTTGTCGGATGCGATAACATCGAGTCGCACTTGTCGCACTTGTCATGTTTGCTATGTGAGTGAGAACGACGAATCAACAGTTAATCCGTAAGAAACCTGGCAAATAGCAAATACAATGTAGTAGCAGCATAAAAGGCATAATATATGTTTTGTGATCTCAGGACGGTAACGTTAAAGACGATCGGTCACATGCAGGACCTCGGTGCATAATATGTTAGTGAACGGTTGAACAGCAAGAACGAACTAGACAAACATTTCGACGTAGATTTCCTTGTCAACAGTTATCCTCTAGGCAGCATGCAAAGATTATGCGACTATAACTTACTAAATGATATCAATGCGCAAAAAAGCGATGATGTTAAGCAAGCGCCATGGGAACGTCTGCTCGGTCCATGTAGTCTGATGGCAGAGATTTTTAAATGCTCAATTGAACTAGTTAACCTGATAATCAGTTCAGGTTTCATGAGATTGTGTAGCTACACAAGTATCATATCAAAGGCACCAGTCCGCTAAAGGGGACCCACAACGGATCCAGGTAACCATAGGAGAATCTCTTTATGCGCTTCAAGCGGCACACTATTTAGAACGATAGACGTTGTATGACAAGTAGTCCACCAGTTGTGACTCTAGAGGTGAACGTGGGAGGCATCCGATATTTGTACATTGCACATTAAAGACGATGAGATATTAGTGCAAGCAAAATAAAGAGTGACAACCGACTGGCGAAATATTTGAGACGCGAACCAATGGGTAGAAAAAATTGGGCATCAGACATGACACTAGGACAAGGGTGATACAATTGAACCAGGAATCTATAATAAGTTTGTAGCGATTCCGGCAGCTCGTCAGGATAAGACGCAGATGGGGGAGGGGGGGGGGGGCACTATTACACAAATCGGGTGCCTTGATGCGTGAGAGAGCGGCTATTTGGCATGAAAAAGATACTCCTATAGAGTGGAAATTTATGATGAAAAAGATGCCTCTATAGAGCGAATATTTTAAAACTTGCGATCGGGGGCGGGGGGGGGGGGGGTGGGCTTTGAAAATGTGCGTTCATAGAGCGGATTTACCGCGGAACCCCCCCCCCCCCTCCCCCGCACCCAAACCCAGCAATGTATTAACCCCCCCCCCGGGTCTGTTCCACAGTAGGACTTTGCATGAAAGCTCAGTTATACACCTCAGATGGCCTAAATTTTGCATTAAAAAATGTCAGTGGGGGAAGGGGACCTAGACTCCGCCCCCCCCCCCCCCCTCCCTAGCCGAATCGAATCCAGGACCTATTGGTGTGCGGTCCAGTGGACTAACCACTGCACCAGGAAGGGCCCCCTAACATAGCGCGATCGCACTATCTACCCGGGGTTCGCCTTTGCGATGCGCTTAAATAGCCGAAGTCACTAAATCTGTTCAAGTGTCCACCTAGCGAGTTGTGGCATCACCACTGATTATTCCGTGGAAATAGCCCTAATAGTCATAAAGCAACCATGAAGTGTGCAGCATCATCGAACCAGTGACGGTTTTGTCTGACACGCTATATTCAACACGTGTATGGCAAGCGGTTTATGCAATAACCAGGATTTTTTTTTTATGGCGCGAAATATAAGTTAAATAATTCTTATCCAAACTATATCTGATGTCCAGTAAGTCAATCAGTAGTGCAGTATACTTAAGCACATGAATATAAAGCTTTGCGCGGATCCAGGGTTTCACTGTGGATGGGTTGGTGGTGAAGGGGGGGGGGGGGGAAATGAGGAGTGTCACCATCTAGAAGGTGTGTAAGGTATATGTTGGGTCTTTGCCTCAACTGAAGCGTGGCCAGTTAGAAAATTAACTAGAAGGTATTTGTATATGAAGAGGGAATGGGGCCGGGAGGGGTGGGGGGGGGGGGGGGGGGAAAGTGATCACCTGTATTTTGAGTTTTTGCCTCAGGTATGTTTAGGACATTTTTTATAAGGCGGCATGCATATATTGAGAGTGGGGTGGGGGAGTGGGGGGCAGTGATCAATGGAGTCCCACAACTTAAGCACACATAAGATGCCATTAGTTACGACGCGTATTGTAGACACGTGCAAACAGTAACCCCACTTATTGGCTAGCCTGGGTCTACTTCTAGCCATCCGCCCAGAAGGCGCAAAACCTTTCTGCTCTTTGCATTCAAATTTCGCACTTAGCCGAGGTATTCGCCGTCCGCTGATGCTAACGGTCGCTTGACAGGCGCCGCAAAAAGCACAAGACGGGTGGCAAAAAGTGCGACGACAGTAAAGCCGTCCGTTCCACCATCAGAGCCGTCCACCACCCGGCGGCTCCGGCCGTGTCCCATCGGGTGGTACGAGGCCTACTTCGCTGTTTGGCTCCTTACCAAACGAGTTCCCTAGTGGTGCCCCGTTATGGCTCGATCTCGAGGTTGGGTTAGGGTGAGGGGGACCCCTCTCCACTCCCAGCCCCACCCCATCCCAGTGCGAGCCCTCGCTCAATCGCCCCCCCCCCCCCCCTGGGCAGGCGACTGACGGAGGGGGGGGGGGTGGGAGGGGGGTTATGTTACACATAACGATGATACAAACAGTGGAGATAAGGCATGGAAGGTCCTGTGTGCCTTGGCAATGTCACATCGTTAACACATCACATATTACCGCTTCAGCAAGGACCGCTACCCATCCCCCCTGGGGTGGCACTGTTATGCGAATCTGGTGGCGGGCCGCGGGTGCCCCATTATGCCTGACGGAACGGACATTTGTGATAAAAAAGATACCCCTTTAGAGCGGATATTTTAAAACTGAAAATGTGCGACATAGAGCGAGTCAACGGGTAAAAATACCCCTTCCGGATGTTGTGAGTAAAACACCACTACCGAGCGATTTTGGGCGGTCAAATGCCCCTTGTGAGCGGATTTTAGAGGTGAAAAGGGGCAGCTAATCCAGCAATGTAATCAGACCGCCCTCCTCCCACTTCTGCGTGCCCATCCCAGCTCCTAACAAAGGCATGTCACGGAACAAACGCGTGCGGTCATCGCACTCAGTTCACCAGTGAGATAGATCTCTGTTAACGAAGACAGAGCTAGTCATACAAGCACAGACGGAGCTTCATTGAAGTCATATTGGACATCCCGGCGATGAAAAGAAGTATTTTTTTCGCCATATTGTAAAGAAGTTCATTCAGTGAATGATTTCCCGCCGTGGGAAATGCGATCATTTCGGGTATGTGTAATATTTGCCTGTAGATATAATAGACAGTGTGCCGCTCCTGTAGATATAATAGACAGTGTGCCGCTCCTGTAGATATAATAGACAGTGTGCCGCTCCTGTAGATATAATAGACAGTGTGCCGCTCCTGTAGATATAATAGACAGTGTGCCGCTCCTGTAGATATAATAGACAGTGTGCCGCTCCTGTAGATATAGATCTCTCTAATAGACAATGTGCCGCTCTAGAGAAAATATAAGGTCCCCCCCACCACCTATATCTTGTGGCCTTTCTCTCTGTGATGTAAATTTGCATCTAAAAAAAATTGACATTTAGACCTCACCCCCCACCCCGAGATGAAGGTAACGGTGAAGTGGTCGGATTAGCGAGGCACTAGTAAAGTGCTATAGATCTATGTTCGCTAGGTTCTGTCTCCAGTGGAAGATTCCACTGTATAGCAAGCGGTGAGACCTTGAGATCTGCAGCGGCCTGCACCATCGCAGTCTGTCTCCCTGCGGTCCTCATCAGTTAGGGCGTGGGGAGAATGACACCTAATTGCCATGGCAACCGACGGCTGGTCTGGCGTGGTCGGGGACTTGGGCGGGTCAGGGTCAGGGTCTGGTGACACAGAGGAAGGGGCGTAAAGGAGGGATGCTCTCGGCGGGGGAGAGTGGGGTGGGGGCTGGGTGAGTGGCCCTAGGGGGATGTGTGCGGTGGGTATGTATCTCCCTCCCGCGTGGCTCACCAGACCTCATATTGCTGGATGCACATACATGGCAATCACAGCAATGAGGACATTGGACGGGTTGGATCCACGTTCAACTTGGTGACATCGACAGATATGGCGGGCGGTTTAATTACATATCAGTGAAACCGAACGCAGATCGAAACCGTAGCTTCGTCTGCTTTAGATAACTGTGTGGACGCACTGGGAATGTGTCAAATTGATTTTAATGAATAAAGGACCGGTTCAAATTAATTAAGTGACTGCCTTAATTGCTCAGATATAAATGAACCTTGGGCTTGGACTTGGATATGACCTCTGGTCGTGATATGCGTCACACTCACACACAACTGCGCCCACATGGGCTGCCTTACGTTAAGTACACACAGACAGACGTGTCGGTTTCATTTCGTTATTGGCGGCTGTTCGCTGACACAGGACACGGGACGCATGAATGGCGATAGACAGAGCGGGGGACGAATGCCTCCTTCTGCCCGCCCGCTCACCGAACCCACGCGCTCTGGGCGCCTCATTACCTCAGTCTGCTCTCTCATTGGCTGACGTCTTCTAGGCGCTTCCAAATGGAGGCGGGAATGTCAAATGAAGGTCGAATGCCGCCGACGCCGTGGTCCAGCGGTGGCCGGTGTGTTGTGGCTCCGGGAATACCCGGGCCGCGACGCGACGTGCAGGCCAGCACGTCGGGGCTCCCTAAGGGGTCCAATGACGTCCGCGTTATGAGGAAATAACGTCATCCATTCCTGGTTGTCACGGGGCGGGGCTTGGCGCTAACTGTAGTACATAAGACGCGGGAACAGGCAAAGAGCGTCAGTGGCTTGTCACCGGGAAAACAAGGGAGGACTCTAGAGTTACCTGAGGAGGAAATATCAAATAATCAGGTAGGAAACGTGATTCTATTTTTATAATACTTGAATAATGTAACACTAGGCCTAATGCAGCATGTAATTTCAGCGGGATGAAATTGTATCATACGTATTTTAAGTTTCATCTTAAAAAGACACTATAGTGTAAGCTTAGATAACTTAATACAGAAATTCAATTTGTTGAAACTAACCCAATAGTTGGTCATTTAGTTTTAGACTAGTAAAATGAGCCTAAGATAGACGCTTTTTGTGGGTAGTTTTACAATAATGCTTTTCTACAATAATGACATTATTTGTCTGGTTCATAGATCTACTGTGTAATTGTTATCAATTGATTACATGGTACGATATACGTTGAGAACAGAATCCACGCCAATTCATTTCAAATAAAACCGATTAATCGAACGCACATTAAGTTTCCGCTGTCTGTATGGTGGATGACATGTGAACTAGGTATATATACTGTGCCTAAAATTTGTATCAGCACAAAATTAACTGACAAGACTTGTGATATGTATACGATCAGGGCCAGTTTTGAAATCAGGTATCAGCGCCTTCATAGGCCCGTTCATATATTGCTGGACGTAACCGTCCAAGCGTTTCCTTTGTTGTTTTTGTTCAGTTTCATGAATCCCCATAAGTAGCCCCATTTGTCCGCGCTATGTAGCCTGGTTCCTAGTTAGCCGTGTGCGAGAGTGCGGATGGCTGTCAGAGCGTGAGAGCAGGGAACTAGTTCTTCCTGGTATATTTTGACCTCGTAGCGAGGATGTTGGATAGCGCTGTCACGTTTCTGGCTGGGCTCTCCCGCTTGCTGGGCAACACAAGCACGTCGCTGACCCAGGCCGCCCACCAGCTGGCTAACCGGGATACCGGGGTGGGGGGTCAAAGGATAGGGTAGGAGCTGGGCAGGGGGAAGGGGCTGTCGAAAGTTGGGGTATGAGCGGGGGGCGGGTGGGGTAGAAGGAGGGAGTAGTAGCAGGGGGAGCCTTGCCGAAGGAGCAGGGTTAGGGGGGTTCCACCCCACCCCTTGGGAACCTGAACATACACTGTTAAAGTCTGGTTCTCCGAGCACCCCCCCACCCCCTCGGTCGAAAGTTTTCTGAGAGCAACCCCCCGCCCCCCTTAGCAAATTCCTAGATCCGCCCCTGGGTACGATCGGGTGGCTGTCGAAGGACGGCGTAGGAGCGGGGCAAGGGGTGGGGGGGAGGGGGGGGGGGCGGTAATCGAAGGGCACACAGCCATATTATATTATTATAGATCGTGTATGTTTGCATGGTTCCTGATATTGTGTGATTGACGCACACTTGTAGGTACTTAATAGATCTAGCAGCGATATTTTAAGTCAAATTGTACGTCAAAACAAAACACAGATCCAAAAACTAGATGAGGTTTCTGAAAATAGATACCCGGAGGTCCGCATGGTCATAAAGCTGTCTACTGCTATATCAGTTGGGGGCCAGGGTACAGAGAAAGGAAGTATGAAAAAACGGTCGTCGTGACTGGCACAGTACAGTGTGGCGGCGACGTGTACACCCGGTAAATAGACAGTCGCACTCACTCTACATGTAGGTGTACACCCAGATATATAATACACTTGGTGTGATAGTGAAACCTATGACCATGACACATTGTCCTGGTGGCTTATCGTCACCCAATATAGCCAACATGAACAATGTCTGATGAAGATATATATATGTCTAGTCATTGTCAGCCGTCCTTTCCACTAGAACAATGTTATATATATTATTTGTTAAATAAATTCCAACTTGAACTAATATAATTCAGGGGCAAATAGGAAAGTTAAACGTAAAAATGGCACTGAAGAAAATCAAAAGGAAAGTATTGATGAGAAAGAATATAAGGATAAATTTCTCATCTGATAAAAAGCAATATTGGCGGATCAATAAGGCCTTTTTTTCTTATTGACACAGATATGTTCAGATCGATAAGGACGTTTTCTTATTGACACAGATATGTTCAGATCGATAAGGACGTTGTCTTATTGACACAGATAGGTTCTGATCGATAAAGACGTCTTATTGACACAGATATTTTCTGATCGATAAAGATGTTGTCTTATTGACACAGATATGTTCTGATCGATAAGGATGTTGTCTTATTGACACATATATGTTCAGATCGATAAAGACGTTGTTTTATTGACACATATATATGTTCTTATCGATAAAGACGTTGTCCTATTGACACATATATGTTCAGATCGATAAAGACTTTGTCTTATTGACACATATATGTTCAGCTCGATAAGGACCAGGCTAATTAGTTTATTGATAAAACTGAACATGCAGTTCATAGCGGGGTAGAGTTTCTTTTCCATGCCGTCAAAGGCGCCACTGTTGCGGCGTTCCGCAATGTCCAATATTTGTTCAACGGAAGATATATCTCAGAGTATTGTCAGCATGGCTAAGCATAAAGTTGTATGCGCATACGAATAACGGACCTTCAGGGATAAAAATTATGTCATTGCTTCGGGCAGTTGCTTTAACTTTCAACCATTCAGGATTCAACATATATATTGTTTTTCCTTTGCAGCATGTCTGCCAGCAAGCCACAGATGCTGCCGAGTCTGAAGACATTTGGTTTTGGAGTGAAGGCCTTCAGGAAGTACCCAGAGGTCAGTTGTCCTGGCACCAGAAGTCTGTCGGCAATGCAAAATATATAGTCCTTTCGTATTGATACATGACGTCATACAGCGCGATCAGGTGACCTTCACCTTAATCTGGGTGACCCGCGTTGCCACGCCCCCCTGAAGTGTATCAGAAGATGGAGGTCAACGGACCTAGCCCCAGTTCTGTGGCTGTAGGACGGGCAAAAATCTGACAGGGCCCGTCTACAGCCACAGAGCCAAGCAAGCCCGTGACCGCGGAACGCCTTGGGTTGCCGTCTAACCGCATCTCTGTGAAACAAACTAAGCAACACTCACCGCCAAATCCAGTATTTTTTAACTCCATAGATGTTATGTTACTGGGTAGCACCGTTGATATCGTTCAACAGACTCGATGTTCCATGACATGTCCATCTTTTCCCACACAACAAATTTCAAATCGCCCGCTCACTCGCCGCTTGTCTTGGCGGAAGTTGTTAACTGCTCGCGTCGCGCGCAGAGCCAGAGCGAATATTTATCAACAATCACACGTGGACCGGCAACTCAGCCACCTTCCGCATGTGGAGTGCATTTGACATTTCAACAGTGCGCAATTATTACTCCCTTTAGTGGCGGATCCAAGGGGGTGGGGGGGGGGGGACGAGCCAAGTACTGTTAAATTAGTTGTTTTAAGTAAAATATTCGCACACGGGGTCTGGCGCCCCCCCCCCCCCCCCCCCCCCACCACACTTTCACAAATTTCTGGAGCCGCCACTGTTGCACTTTCATGTTTATATTGTGGCAGTTCACATGCACGGACCCCCCCCCACCCCACCTCTCTCTCAAAATGAAAATTGGAGGCAGATCGACGCAGCTCAACAACTGACAGGGGGCTCTCAAAATGTGTAACGGAGGGGGAGGGGGACAATGTGCGTTCATTTTTTCATTGAGGTGGGGGGGGGGGGGCAAGGGGTTGTGATTTTGTGCTGGCTTGTCACTTATTTTTACGTACATTGTATTTACGTTTACGAGGCAGTCTAAACTTAGACCGTTTGTCGATCTTCCTTTACACACATTTCTTTAATGGAACCCCCATTCCACATGTCATTGTTGATACACTGGCCACAGACAAATCTAGATACGCGCCGAAGATGGGGTGGTGATTTTTAGTAGGGTAAATCGCCCTTTTACGTTTTTGCAGGTCTGAAGGTTTACGGTTTGAACCTCAGGTGACAAATCGAAATCACACGCCATGGGGGAAGGGCGGGGGGGGGGGGGGGGCAAGGCGGCGTCCTGTTCCCAGATCACGAAAAATTTATTTCTTTACTCCCAGGCCACGATAAAAAAAAACTCCCCGCGTACAATCAAAGGGCGTAAAAAGGAAGCATGATACAAAATTTACGATTTCCCGATTCACGGTTATTTTATATGAAAAGTCTCAATTCACGATTCATGAAAATCCTTGATCACGCCGTCAGCCAATGCTTCCAACCCGCCCCCACCCCCCCCCCCACCATGACTGCAGGCCCACGTGTGATTGTTGACTATATTCGCTGTGGCTCTGCGCGCGACTCGAGCAGTTCACAACTTCCGCCAAGACGAGCGGCGAGTGAGCGGGCGATTCGAAATTTGTTGTGTGGGAAGAGATGGACATGTCATGGAACATCGGGTCTGTTGAAAGATACCAACGATGCTATCCAGTAACATAACATCTATGGAGTTAAAAAATACTGGATTTGGCGGTGAGTGTTGCTTAGTTTGTTTCACAGAGATGAGGTGAGACGGCAACCCAAGGCGTTCCGCGGTCACAGACTTGCTTGGCACTGTGGCTGTAGACGGGCCCTGTCAGATTTTTGCCCGTCTTACAGCCACAGAACTGGGGCTACAACGGACCCATCTTGCCGGGGTTCGGGATACCGACAACAGCGTCCGCAGCCAGGGAGCCGGAGGGCCCGCGTGGGAAGAAACTGGGCGAAAGAGAGGGGAGGAGTGGCCGAAAGGCGGGACTCTAAGGGCGTGTTTGATTATGCACTTCGCCTGCCCGGCGTGATTTTTTTGCGCATGCGCTTTTAAAGTTCCGTATGTCTGATATTCAAACGTGAAATCCGCGTTGTCCGACAGCAACATGGCCGACGAAGGAGCTATGTGGATGTCATTTCACTAAGATCTCGAACTTTGGCTCGTAAAAAAAAAAAAAATGAAGTGTCTGCCCTAAGAGGAACGAAAAATGTTGAATTTATCATAAATATATGGCAAACATGTTTTTGCATGAAGTTATTGGGGTATAATGTTAGTAATATTAATAATATTAGTATGACGCTTATGCTTATGAAGATATTGGGGTATAATATTAGTAATATTCATAATATTAGTATGATGCTTATTTTCGTTGCTCGTAAAATTACGATCTCTCGTTAAATTAGCATGTAAAATATAGGGTTACGAGTTCGTCATTGCAAGTGAAACGATCCACTTGGGCTGTTCCCTTGACGCCATGTTGGAAATCCTTGTGCCCCTGCTCGAAACCGAGAGCACGCGGCGCGGTGAAATTGATCACGTGACGCAACGCTCGGGGCACGATTTTCACTGTTTGATTTACAAGACGTCGTGATCGAGGTACTCCGCGCGCATAATCAAATACGCCCCAAGAGGGGGGTGGTGGGTGGGGGTTGGCTGAGAGGCAGGGGTCGAGAGGAGGGAAGGGGTGGTGGAGAGGCAGGTTTCGAGGAGAGGAGAGGCGAGGCTCCAGGAGGAGGGCAGGCCTGGCGGAGAGGCGAGTCTCGAGGAGGAGGGAGGGGAGGCTGAGAGGCATGGCTCGAGAAGGGGAGAGGTGGCGGAGTGGCGGGGTCCTTCTCCAAAGGTGGGCTGGGAACTCCTAGAGGAACGAGGGTGGGAATGACAAGGGTTCAGTTAATAATTGATTCTGGAGTTGTTTTGTTCGCAGCGTTCTCCGCGCGTTTTCCCAGCATTCCCCAGGCAATTCTAACCATTCAGGCCCACGTGAACCTATTAAATGGTTTATGGATGCAATAACCCAGTCTCACGCATGTCGGCCAAAACAAAAACAACAAAAACAAAACAAAACACTACGTCACTTTCATTTTATTGCTCATTAACACATTAACACGAGCGAAGTCGATCCCATATACTGACAAGGTTGCGGCAATGAATGACGCTATTCCTAGCGTAGCGTGGCTCATGGGTCTGGCATGACTCAGCCCCCCGCGGACACGAAGGTCACCCGTTTTGTATGACGGACAGACGGATCACGTACGCTTGGCCTTGGCTGCACGGCTTGAACATCGATAGATATGATAGGGCAAGAGGGCCTTGAGAGGCTGTTTCAATTTGGCATCGCATTGTGTCCTTGTGATATCGCCTCACCGACCGATTGCATGGCCACTAGAACGGAGAGGATTGACCACATTGGTGTGTTGAGGCCATATAGGCCTACTGATGATCCATATATCTACCATCGTTTCCTTTTCGGCAAAATGTACATAATCAGCAAAAATTGTACATTTAAGTTGACCGTTCGATTCAAGCAAAAATCAAGCAAATAGTAAGTTACAAACCATTTGACCAATAAGACGGGACCTTAATATTCGGTGACGGGTGTGTGTGTTCCCTACATGCAGGAACGCACGTACGCCTCGTGCAGGGCCACCCCTCCGGCCATCTGTCGATTGCCCTTCGATCTCGGCGGACAACGACCCGGGTGACGATTGACGCGCCCGCTCGCTCGCCATACCTGTGCAGGCTCGTGTATGTGTGTGTGCGTGTGGGGCGGGGTGGGGGCGGAGACGCCCACGCCCTGGGCACGCCGGCTGTGCCTGTGCACTAATGACTATAGATCGCTGTAGGTGGCATGTGTTGCGCTTACCAGACGACGGCCACCATCGGTGCTGTATTGGTGCCATTAGCCCCCCCCCCCCCCCCACTTTCCCGGGGCCACGCCGCCCGCCCCCCGCTACCCACTCTTACATTTCTCCTGTTTGCCCCCCCCACCCCACCTCCCCGGCTATCCACCCCGGCCGGCCGTAGGCTACCTGAGGACCGGCCGGGTCAGTGGTGCCGAAGTCATGCTCCTGACCTATGTCCAGCCCATGGCGCTCCAACTTATAAATCATTGCCGTCACACTGGTTCAGTGGTTCGGATCCATCGTTAAGTAGCTCAGGCCAATGTGTACATATTGAGTAATTATACATGATATATATTAACATATACCAGTATTATATCAAGCAACATATGTCAGCATTATATACAACAACATATATCTGTATATATATTCACATATATACTATATATACAACACCACATATCAGTACTTCAATGTATCGGTATGGGTAAGATACACACGTTTTTTGCTAGAAGTTGACATGTTTCCCATATCACAACTTGATAGCTACTACATACATTACAAATTTAGAGATACATATTACAATTGGAAAATGTTATTGGTAACGTGAGTGACGTTACATGTGTGGTAACCCTGGAGTGTTGACCTTGCAGTTGATCCCACTGGTGGCTGTTCTGGGCCTCGCTTGTGTCGGAGCCGCTGCCTCCAGTACATACGCCCTCTACCAGAAATCGGATGTTCAGTAAGTTAATTGTTCGGCAAGTGAGCCAAGCTGATGTAGGGCCTACGTACAAGCAAACATTTTAATTATTACGCTGTGAAATGAATGACGTACGCAATTATAACCCGCTTGAAAAAATAATTATCTCCAAACAAAGGCGTTATTTGCAATGAACATCCTGGTGTTACCTGTTGCAGTATCAACAAGTCTGCGGAGTTGCCGCCATGGGAACGAGTTGACCCGGAGAAACAACAGAAGGTGAGACTATCACTGCCATTCATAAATTATCAGGGGCGGATGCAGTTGGGGGGGGGGGTGAGTGGGTGGGGGGGGGGGACCCGGACCCGGCCCTGGCCCCACCTTTTAGGGCCAAAATGTATGCCATTTAACATATGAAAGCCCAAAACTAGGCCATCTCTCTAAACCGCGGCGCCCTCTATCCAGCATCTCTGGATCCGACCCTGATTATCATGTTATTGTAGAAATGTTAGAGCTGTTAGAAGTGACTGAGACTTTTTAGTGTCCAAACATTGGGATTACGATGTGAGCTTTATGATCTTGTTTCAGCTGTTGAATTTCAACGTGGAGTATAAGAAGATTCCGGAGTTGGAAGCCCTGAAGCGTGAGATCGGCAGCTACAAGTGCTAATCACCATGGCCACATAGCAAAACAGCATCCATAGGAAATGGCAATGAACTTTAGCCGTGTCTGCATGACACTTCTGTCTCGTGATTTGTACAACGCCTAAGGATTGGTTGATCGGCTCTCACAGCGACTCCTGGGACGGAATGGAACCAGACCGGGACCCTTCCAATGCCAGTCGAGGTGTGGCTTTCCGTCTCCACAACATAGACGGCGCTGTGATACGTGCTTAACTAACCCTCAAGGCGGAAATCTCACATTGTATATATTGTTCTAGTGATGCTGATGTCTATACCTGAATGACGTGAGAACCTGAACTGTATTGTATATTTCAGTTTTCGAATATTTTTGTTTAGTTTTTTAACAACTCGAGGTATTTCAGCGCCATTATTATAAGCAACTGAAGCATTTACCGAGCGTGGTAATTCATTTAAATTATGAAGCGAGACTCAAGATTAATTTATTTATCAGCACATAGTTTTGAATGTGTTCCATGAAGGCCATGAACAAAGCGACATGTTTTAAACCCCGGGCTATTTTTTTGTGGGCCTTTCGCTATATTTTTTTCGCCTAAAGTTTCCTCCATTACCAATAATTCAAGACAATAAACATATTGAAAACAATTTTACTTGGTTTTGCGGCAGATAATTCCGGACGAATGACCAGCGAGGGACAAAAAAAACATTTTGAACGATACAACAGTAAAAATTATCATCCGCCTTTAAACTGCTATATAGTGAAATGGCTATATCAAATGGCTATATCAAATGGCTCGATGAAGGTGGGTAGGAGGGTTACTATAGGTTGGTGATCAATACATTACGTTGTCAGGTAGGGCAGGTATCTATTGGGTCAGTGACCAACCTGAAAAACTAAACCCGATTCCCGTTCGTCACCACTCGGTCAGCCTGCATTATGATCAGGGTGTCCTATCTTAATATTGCATGTTGCCCGCAATACAAACTGCCATAAGAGCAATAACAATAACACACCGACATCCTTGTAGCAAACAGACCCTCAATCAGTCACTTGACGTTATCAATGGCGGCCAACAGGGACGATGGCGCACGTGCCGAGATTAACGTTAGCCAGACGGTGGGCAGCGGATGAGCTATTTATAGACACACTCTGGGCCGCAACTCTTGCATATATATAAAGGATGAGCGGAATCCGCGCAGTAGTTTACCTTTCCGGTGTTGCGGAAGATTCATAACTTCACTTTCGGAGCGGATTCGCTAACATACGAGTTCTATGTAAGTACATTACTTATAATTGGATTACTGAATAATATATCACCAAAGCAATTATTTTTTTTAAATCGAATAATTCGAAGACTATGTATTTCGGCTGTACGGGTATGTCAGTAACTTCAAGGGATATACAACTATCTACTTCACGGCGCATGATTTACATTGTGTTATTAAATAGTAGCGGATCTAGATGTATTTAGAGCCCCCTTCTACTCCCTCCTAATTGGAGCAATGGAGGTAAAAAGGCACTCCTGTCCCGAATGCCACACCTACTCAATGACATCCGTGCGATGTACATCTCTTGTTAGTCATCCGCCCCTTGACAAAATCTTGGATCCGCCACTGTTCATTATCGACACCGTCTTTTTCAATATGACTTGTGGCGTGTGTGACAATGCTTTAATTGTTTGTTTATATCAGCATGTCAGCCAATAAAGCGGCACCGATACCTCACCCGAAGACCTTTGGCTTTGGTATGACAGCAATGAAGAAATTCCCTGAGGCAAGTCAGCAGGGGCCAATGATAATAAAACACTTGTAAAGACACCAGTAAAGTTAGTTGAGGCACTTGAACTTTAACGATCCAATTGATCTAACAGTAGGATTCGTTTAGCATTCCGTATGTGAATCTCTCACCATACGCAGATACTATTTTTATCATGTATTGGTGTTTACTGGTATATTCTAGCATGTTTATATGTTATTTTATTCACGTGTTTCATACCACGTGAGCACCTTCAGACGAGAGAAAGGGTGGGTGGAGTGACGGGCGGGAGTGAGGGCACTATAAGCCCTGGATAATTAGATTACCATACCGGACCGTTATTGTAACCCCAATAGCTTTACCTGTTGACTAATCTGCGCAGAAAGTGTTATTTGAAAAGATAACATGTTTTATTTTAATTTTTATATGTTTTTTCTTCACCCATTCACAAGCGATCAGGCTTATTCATTGGCCAGACAAATAAAGGATGATGTTCCATGGCCTAGTTTATGGCTGTTATGCCCACGTCAGTGGATTATCGCCCTGTGGCTGACGTGATTGGGAACACATGGTTGCGCCACCCCATTATCCTTGAGAGGTCAAGCGCGCCGTGAGTCAAGTCTGGCTCAGGGTGATATAAGGGCTAGCGGAGGCCTTTGGGGTGGGGGGGGGGGGGGGGGGGGTACACAGTCGGCATCTGGGTGTATCGGTTTGTTGGGGCAGCAGGCCAGGTGGAAGCTGGAAGCGTAAAGACTGGGAAGACGCTGAGAGAAAGGATGTAATTAGCGCTCAGGCCTAGTTCCATGCCTGTGGGATGAAATGGTGCCTGTCCCGCAGCCACAGAACCAGGGCTGGGAGAAAGAAGAGTTGCCCGAGGGTTAGGTTTTATGCATCAGTGACCCTCATCAATACCTCGCAATAGGGCTACACCAGTCTAGTGCAGTCATCCCAGGGCCAACCCCCTGCCCGATCCCCACCCACCCTGCCGACCTTCTGGGTCTATCCCCAGACTGCAGACATTCACCAGCGCTCACCCTCCTGCATGGGTCTATTCAATACTCAGGAACGGAAGTCACGTGTCTAATGGTCTACAATGCATGAGAGCATTGCGGGACGGGTAATTCGGTGTCTGCAGTCCCTACGGCCGGCTCGTCGTGGCTAGCTGCAGTGAGGGTTGAAACCCTCATTCATTTGTCCGGAGTGAGGGTCGACACCAGATCGATAGTTTCTACATCTCAAGCCTGAAAGTCCGCGGCGCCGACGGCGTCGACACCTGTAACGACACACTGCAAGCATCGCGTCAGGCGTTGGACGTCGAACGTATAGGCCTACTGTATCGTCCAATTAAGTGACTTATTATATTGGCCTACATTGTCTGTTAGAGGCTTTATATAGAAAGCTTTATCTTAGCCGCGCAGAGCCCCCGTAGCTTAGTTGATGGCAGACCGAGCAGACCGCAATCATCATTGTCATTTGGCTTTGTTCCATATTTCATCATTCTCCGAAGAGACATCTTCGCCCGGCTTACATGTCCCATGCGTGCACACAGGTGGCATAAAACACCACTCCATCTATCTATCCATCCATCCATCCATCCATCATAAACCTGCTCAAGTGTTAGATTGTTTCCCCTGGAGCTCACCTCCCCCCCCCCCCCCCACCCCACCCCACCACCGCGCCGCGTCGCCTGCGGGCCGGGCCTATGTTCACTTTCCGCCTTTGTTATGATGCGAGACAACCATCACAGAGCCAGACCGAATGACGACCAGACAGCCTCAGATCTATCGATCCCAGTCCTGTTTATCATAAACAGTAGCTAGGAGACGAAGTTATCCCGGGTTAGAGGCTTGGTCCCCCACCCCCCCCCCCCCCGCCTACACACACCTTCGTTTGGCTCCTGAGGATGTGGCATGGCAATGCGAGGAATCGTCCACTGGGGTCGCTAAGATGGCTGCATTGAGGCTCTCGGCCACCTTTGTGCTCACACGAAGTAAGCCGGGCGAAGAAAGCTCCTGGGTGATAGATTAACCTGGTTGATCCGATCAGGGGGCGAGGTGGGCTGACCCCCACTTCCCTTTATTAACCCCCCCCCCCAACTCCATTATACATGGATAAGTCCCCCCTTCCCCCTCCCTCCAGTCGTAGCTATGTTTGGCTCAGCTGTTTTTGGAACGCCGTTTACGCCACTCCCCGGTCGTCAGTTATTGACCCCCCCCCCCCCCCCGCGACCCCTCCTGGATCCGCCCCTGACACGCTTCGGGTTGTTATCTAACGGTATGAAATGCAAGCTGTTTCAAAAGATTCTACATCGCGTTGGCAATGACCACGTCTCTCTCTCTCTGTCTCTCTAGGGCCCCAGAGGGGCTTTTTCGACACGGTGACACGGCGATTTTTTAAATCGACAACGCGACATTGGGGTTGTCTTAGAATCGAGACTTAGCGACACGCGACATGGACCTTTTCTTAAAATCGACACACGACATGGACCTTTTCTTAAAATCGACCAGCGACATGGCTACCCTCCCCCCCCCCCCCGGTCAGGGGCCCTCTCTCTCTGACACAGCCACCTCTATTTGGGGGCACGTTTTCCATGGCGCCCCCGGTTTCACTATTTGCACACTTTGTGCCCACATGCGGCGCATACCTACATATGTACCGGAGCGATTCTCAATAAAACACGTTTTACGTCACACGTTTCACGTCGACATGACCACGTACGCCATTAATAAAGAGGCCAGACTCCACCTGTGCCGTGCGGTCGGCTGTGGCCTAGTTCTATATTTGAAGCCCCGCCGATCCTGTTTTATGGCGCGCGAAGGAGAGGTAAAAGCACTCTCGGTCAAATATTGATTGTTGCGCAATGCGGACGGCGGCTGGCGAATAAGGGCCGTCTGGGGCCAGCCTGCCAGCCTGCCGGCCCGTTGGCCGGTGCTGCAGGCGGTAAAGTATTATTATGGACCAGGCCGCCATGGGTCAACTGATCACAACAGACACCGGCAGGGCCGCAAGCTCCGTTGCGAAATGTGCCCCCCCCCCCACCCCCTCCGCGGGGGGAGCTATCATTCCACCTCCTCGCCCTCCCTCCGGACCCCCTCTCCGGCACCCCCGGACCCCCTCTCCGGCACCCCCGGACCCCCTCTCCGGCACTCCCGGACCCCCTCTCCGGCACCCCCGGACCCCCTCTCAGGCACCCCCAGGACCCCACTCTCCGGCACCCCCAGGACCCCCCTCTCCGGCACCCCCAGGACCCCCTCCTCTCATCCGTACGTCTGAGTTCAGACTCGACGCATTGATTCGTTGCGATTGTTTTGGGTTTGAATGACTGGCAGATGGCCAGCTATTATGTCACTTCGATAAACAGTGGGAGGGGTGGGACCCTAGAGCGTTCAGGAAGGGCAGTGCACCCCCCCCACCCCCCACACTCACCCTAACTTTTGTTCTGAGTCAGGTGGATTGATTTTTCAAAGACAGCCAAGGGGGTTGGAGACACTTAATGTGTAAATCGAGGAGCGAAGGCAACATATATATGCACCCCAACCGTCTCTCGCCAGTCTGAAACCGCCCCTGGATATAGGCCTAGTGAAACAAATAGCTAACCGGTGTTAGGCACAGAAGAGAGTTGGGGGGGGGGGGGGGGGTCCGATCTCTGTATTCAGGGATTCTTGGAGATTCGCGATTAGCTGTTGGTTGTATTTGGGGATCGTTCAACGCGAAGACCGATCCGTAATAGCAGTCTGAATTCCTCGATATTCGCGATATCACCTTTATCTTTTATCTTTATCTTGGAGATTCCATACTTCCCTCCTCCACCGAACAGTATTTTGACGGTTAAAGCAAATATATGTATTTTTATCGTGCACAATTCATAGTTCATGTTTTGGCGGCGATTGTTCTTTTTTAAGTTGTGCTGTCTTTTAAATGTGACACAATTCTAGTGACCGGGGATATAATTATAACTGTACGTCTTGTTTCAGCTGATTCCTCTGGTCGGTATTCTCAGCGTGGCTTGTGTCGGTGCCGCCTCCTACATAGCTTACGCCCTCAGTCAGAAGTCAGACGTCATGTAAGTGCCAAAAACTACACCCTACCTAAAACACCAGGTCAGGTCGGCAAAACTAGACTTACCTACCACCAGGCACGGGCACTCGGTTCGTGAGATGGAAGTCTTACGGTCTGTGTATACCCTATATATAACAAGAGGGTAAGCAAGCTCTGAGGCTCAAACCAAAACACCAAAATATTAAAGGCTTATTTTAGCCTTAAATAATGCTGTCACAATAAAACCTGGGTTTCTTCAGATGCTACACAGTCAAGTATTTATAAATAAATACTTTTTATCCATATCCATATGCCATTAATCAAGAATGAAAGATCTTTTGGTCAAACTTTTGGACAAATCCACTTTCTTGCAAGTCTGTGCCACAAACTGGACAAAGGTTAAGGTCAAGAGCAAGTCAATAACTTCCTGTTTAAAACCTCTAACACCTATTGGCTAAATACATATGGTCAGCTGACATTTGACTTCTTTGCAACCTGTCCAAGTCAGCTGACCTCATGCATTTTTTCTACAGCCAATAAGATATCTAGATAGCTTGAACAGGAAGTTATTGACTTGTTCTTGACCTTAACCTTTGTCCAGTTTGTGGCACAGACTTGCAAGAAAGTGGATTTGTCCAAAAGTTGACCAAAAGATCTTTCATTCTCGATTAATGGCATATGGATATGGATAAAAAGTATTTATTTATAAATACTTGACTGTGTAGCATCTGAAGAAACCCAGGTTTCATTGTGACAGCATCATTTAAGGCTAAAATAAGCCTTTAATATTTTGGTGTTTTGGTTTGAGCCTCAGAGCTTGCTTACACTCTTGTTATATATAGGGTATACACAGGACATAGGACTTCCATCTCACGAACCGAGTGCCCGTGCCACCAGGTACGTCAGCAGTCAGTAAACACCAGATTTTATGCATATCCGAAAGACCACAGACTAAGTATGTCAATTGCTGCTGCATAGAACATTGTTCAAGTGAAGTAATACACTTATAGGCCCCAGATCTGATTTTTACTCTGTCCTGGATTAAGGCTGTATATGGTCGAGCACGTCCTCATCGTGTTGTGGCAACTTATACTTGTCAGGACAAATAGTTGTCCCACGAAATGTATTATTACCCACGAAATGTATTATTGTAGTAAACGTTAGGCGTGAGTAATACGTGAGCTATGCTGAAACAATGGTTCGCCAACACGGGTAGTTTCACTCGGACGACAGTTTTATTTATGTGAATTTCTTTATAGTCGTTAATCTGATATTCTTTCACACGTTGCTTGACAGTGTAAACAAGTCGCACGACAGCCCTCCATGGGAGAGGGTGGACCCGGAAAAGGCACAGAAGGTGAGGTGGCGTGGTAACAGGCGGCAAATCTCATCGATATAAAATACCACATGTCTAAATGCGACCTGCAGAGGGCGTTCTGCTTAAGATTTAGTCCCTCTGCCCAGAGTCAAATTTACTCATCAAAACTATCCTTCATACGCGAACTTTTAAATCAATCTTATTGAAGATATATTCGCGATTTGGTATCAAATACACCACTGTTTAGCATATACCGTGCGACTGGTACAGTACCGGATAAATTGACTCAATTTTGATGGATTAGAAGACATGTTACTTTAGAACTATTTGCTAGAGCTCGATCGAGGTCAAAAGCGTGCTTTGAACTTTGACCCAGTGTTACTTTGAAATATGTTTTCGTTTAACCCTTCCATTGTGATCGTACGACAATGGAATGCCTATATTTTTAAATTATGTATCCAAGATTCGGCCTAAAGAACTCTCTAAAACCTTTCGTGACCCCAGCACCGTTGAGGTCACCCGTGATGTTGGCGGCTACGTGGGGCAGAGGTGATGTGAGGAACGAGCTCCCTCTGCTGGCAGAGTTATGGTGGTCTGAATGGTCAGGCCATGCCCAGGATAACGGGGCGCGTTATGATACCGATTGGCTGATTACACAACGACAAAAACGTGAACACCATTTCTGGCACAAGCCTACACGTTTAACATTACAGCGCATCATTAAATTATGACACATGTCATTTTCTTCGAGCTTTTCACATCAGTGATCTGTACTGGCTTCACCCTTAATGCCGGTATCTTATAGACGCACCGTTGCAATAATGACAGACTAGATGGAAACACAAAACGTCAGTTAACTACGAAAAACCTTGAGGCAGCACACGATTTGTTTCGGTGGGTTCATTTGCTCGAAAAAGTGTATGGGGTCGTGTAGACAGGACTATACTATAGGTTGTCAGCATAATGAGGATACACGTTGATTAAAAGCATGTCCTTTGTGTTCCAGTTTCTCACACTGAATGTGAAGTGGGAGAAGATTCCAGAGCTGGAGGCTCTCAAGAAGGAAATCGGCAGCTACAAGAATTAATGATTAGCCCTGGTGTCTAGGTGTGGAGAGTGGTACGAACAGTGGCGGGGTCCCGTGCGGACACCTGCAATGTATGTGTCGCCATGTCATAGGGATACGGACGCCTTAATCCAGCTTTTGGATTAGGAGGCCAACCGGAGAGCAACAATGAAGTCTTGGATAATCTTCCTGGCCTGTGCGGCACTGGTGTGGTACGGTGTGGTGTGATGCTTGCAATCAAAGTATACGCGGAGCCCATAGCTGGAAGCTAATGCCGTGGGTTTTATTTGAGAACTAAACAAGAGTAGATTTTGCATTCTGATAATTTCTTAAATCTCACTGTGATTTGTTTGGAGTCTTAAAAATACAGGTAGCTTTAAATGAAGTTTGATGAAGTGGCAGACAGCGGTCTGTTGGTTAAACATCTCGAGAGAATGCATTGGCCAATTGATACCGTTTCAAGACAAGTAAATAATGTATGCATGTAACTCAATTTGTTTGGTATGCGGAATGTGTAAATATAATAAACATGTCAAACATGAGTCGTTTCTGTTTGTTTCAAAAATATATGTAAGCCAAAAAAAACGCAATAACAATTTTGAACAATTTATTGATTAATATTAGACAAAACAAATGTTATCAGGATATGCCATTGAAGACAGATCCAGCATGACAGCCAAGGCACATTTAAAATCATCAATATTATATACACAATGCATATGTGAGGCGTTATGAGACATCCGGCCCCTTGCGCCATAAAAACACAACTAATCATACATAAAATACGTATATGGCGCACAAAAAAGTGAGCCCTGGTTACAAAACAATTGCAGGACTGTTGGGTACAGAGCAAGGACTGGAGACGGATCTACGCGAAATATAAAAGGACTACTCTAGCGAACTTCCAGCAATCGCTATTGAACAAAAAATATATCGTCCAGAATTTGGCTTTCCTCCGGATCTTCCTCTCCGCCCCTCCCCTGCCTACGCCCCACCCCTCGGTGTCCACCCCCAGCCTCCCGAGTAGTGCCTCGACCCTTGACCCCCCGCCCGCCCGCCCCCCTCTCCTTGGACATCAGCTCCTCCATGTAGGACCCGGCGTCGCTGTCCGTGAGGTGGGTGGGGTTCGGGGCGGGGCGCGGGGCCGGACTCCTGGGCCTGGCTGTGCTGGACGGGGGTGTGGTGGGAGGGGAGGAGAAGGAACCTCTATCCAGGGGGCTGTTAGGGTTGGAGTATTGGTGGCGGTGGTGGTGATGGTGGTGGGGGTGGAC
The DNA here is from genome assembly GCA_964019135.1 of Arenicola marina. Lineage (NCBI taxonomy): Eukaryota > Metazoa > Annelida > Polychaeta > Arenicolidae > Arenicola > Arenicola marina. The sequence goes on along the minus strand of OZ025249.1, from coordinate 6,687,990 downwards.
GGGGTGGTTGCCATGGGAACGGCCCACGACATCAGGTTGTGTGTTGTGCTCCATCTCTAGAATCAAGTCGGCGAGCTGTGTAGACCTGTAGGAAACGATATCACGAGAAATATTCAACGCATCGGCAAATAACTTTAATGCCACAAGAATTTCAGATCCCAGGTATAAAGATACACAGCTCAAACCGTTGATAACTCCATGCATTGTTTTCTAATGCACTTTTTATAAGACACGCATGAAAATATCGAGAATATCAAATAAGACCCAAATAACTTGGAACCTATGAAATGTTAACTAGGTCTTTACCAACGGTAATCGGTAGTAAAACCAATCTTTAAAGCGGGTGTCCAAACTAATCTAATCACGATCTGCACCGAAAGTTTACATCTTAAAATTAATTTGGTGAGTGTTAGCGCTTCGTTTCAGCTGACTGGTAAGGAGAAAACAAATTAAGCCAACCCGCCCCCATCAATGTCGAGCCGCGCTATTTTGCCAGAGCAAGTGACGTATATTCATGTGGCGCCGCCTTACGTTAGAACTGGAAGTTATCTCACAGTGGAGGTACCGTTCAGGGGAAACGCGTGAAACGAGGGGATCAGGGGCGCGATTTACGAATAAATTGCGGGAGTTCCAAGCCGCGTAGTAGAACATGCATGATCTCAGTGGTTCATGGACAAATAGCATCCAAAGATATTGAAAAAAAATCTTGCAACGATTGTCTCCGTAGAAAGATATGAGCCAGAATCGCAGCTATTTATATTTGCGTTGATCACGCTCTCTTGTTTTGCTCTCTCAGTAGGCGTCACTTTCGGTTTGAATATAATTAGACTATCGCATCATGATTGGTCAATCGCGGACACACCTCCAAAAAGGGCTGCCGCCTGGTTAATCGGCAAAATCGTGGTTGGCGATCACTTCTAATTTTTTTGTGAGCTACAGACAGAACGAAAAATTCTGTAATTTGGAGGATAGACACTTGGGTATTATATGAATCGGCAAAGCAGCATTAGAGACCAGGCTGGCGGCTTCCTTTAAATAGAGATAGATATACTTGAAGCTCGTAAGCTCGATATACCTACCCAGTTGTGTCAAAATCATATTCTTGAGCCTTCTGTGAGCGAGTTCTGGGCATTCTATTATCTTTCTTTCTTTCCCTGTAAAGGAATATAACAGGACAGTGACACTTCAGAGCCCATTTTAGTTTACTGCACAAAGCCTGAATTTGATTTGATTGAATTTGATTGTACTCACAAGTTTCATAAATACACATTAATAGCTATAATAAAGCAATCAAATATTAACTGAATTGTATTAAGAAGACATTATTATCAAGTCGAACTTGTCACCCCCTCTTAAATAAAAGTCGTATTGGCCCTGAATCTACAGACCTGTTCCGGTAATGGCCTCTGGTCCGCGGGGCGGGCGCCGGTTCCACCCGTGGCGCTGCCATGGTAACAGGTGGGGGTGCCAGACCCCCAGGGTGGGTCCGCAGGGGGATGTCCTCCCGGGGTTGCCCCTGGGGTGGGGCCCTCATTGCCAGACCGGTGGGGAGGTCCATTCTCCTGGATGACGCAGCCGAGGATCGAGTTGCTGAACCAAGCGTTACACAGACTTTAATAACCACAATAAACTAGTCCGAAACTTCACAGAAAACCCCATTCAGACACGATCGTTAATGCGAAATATTGGCGTAGTCTACGTGTGGATTCCCAGCAAGAACTGGCTCTTATGTAGGATTCTGCATTCAAAAGATTCATGTGACATTAGCTTACTTACTTATGACTAACGGTACCTAAAAGAAGAAAAAAAGGCTTTCATGAGTAAGAGTGCTTCTTTCCTTTCTATGTAAAGGGCCCACTTCAAGCTTGATTGAAAGCCTCACGATTTTTACACAATATCACATTACATGCGTGGTTAAAGTATACATAAATTTAGGGTAAATAGCTGCTGCACATGAAATAAGCAGGTATTTACATTTCATTGGTTCATTCTCACCATCCACGGAGCTCGGTCCCGTCGAGAAACCTTCGGAGAAATCAGCAAGCCGCTGATCTGTTGGATTCTGGAGGCCAACCTCCGCATAAGGTACACCGGAGAATCCCCCACTAGAATCTGGATATCCGTTAGCATCAGCAAGAGACTGTTCGGTCAGGATCGGCTGATACGGATGGCCATAGCCATGTAAACCGTGGCCGGGATCCGGAACCAGATGGCTCCTGTCATTGTGCGGTGGAGGGTATCCAGCTCTCGGCTCCATATAGTTCATCCCTCCTTGATCCAGAGCAGGACCAGACGAGCCAGGCTGAAAAGGATTCCACTGCGCCATGGGATCCTGCGTCTGAACTCTTTGAGCGTATATAGCATGGGCAGGGAAAGAGCCCGTGACTTCAAAGTGCTGCAGCCTGTTCTGCTGGAGAAGATGTTGCTTATCGAGCTGTTTCTGCTTCAGTTGCAACATGGCTTCCTGCTCGGCCAGGATGAACTTGAGTCGCTGCTGCTCCTCTATCAGAGCTCTCTTTTGGACTAGTAACTCCTTCTTTCTGTCCATGGCGGACATCTGTTTGTACTGCTCTATGAATCCGGGATCGCTGAACTCTACCGCCCTATTTACAAGCAAATCCTCTTCCGGAATTGAGGAACTGTATCCCAGAGATTCCAGATGGGGAGCAACAAATTCTGGATTATTGCCCGAGACATGGTACGGCATCCGGCCGGATTGGTGATGCACGGATCTTGTCTCCTGCTGCGGCAGTCCCCTGAAGGCGGGGTGCTCAAGGGATGGACCGCCGGACGGGGGGTGAGATCCAGACACGCGCGAACATTCCGACGGCGCCCCGGCCATCCCTCGTCCGTGTCCCGCTGTGCCAGGATGACGTCCGGCATCCCCGATACGGACGATGTCGCTGCTGCCCAGCTCATTGGTCTGTGAGGCCGTCAGGTTCTCCTTGGCGATCAGCGTGTCTATCAGCTTGGTGAAGGGACGCGTGGACTCCGGATCCAGGTCGTCAGGATCCAGTTCGTCAGGACCCGCGGCGGTCCTGGTACCGGCGTCCAGATCTCCCTGGGGGGCCACGGCCGTCTTACGCGTCTGGGCAAAGATAAGGTAAGTATTACACCACACGACGAGCCTGAACCCGGACTAAGCGGAGATCCATATCTATTCACCATCGTATGATTATCGCATCAGAAACGCTGCTTCACTAATCAGTTATCAGACCACATTTGGAAAGGACAGAGACCATCCTCTGTGTAAGGACGGCAAAGAAACTAACAAGGCCTATGATTTTCATCTATGCGTGCTCGCTATGTGTTACGTTAAACTCATTTGATAAGAGTTATGGGCCTCTGACTTACTGTTGAGGAAGCCGGTCCGGGGTCTGCGACCGCCAGTCGCTCCTGGTACCTAGCCAGCAGCGATTGGCACTGCGACAACTGTTCACGTACCCCTGTCCGGCAACAAAAAAACATGTGGAGAGCTTGTATGACAAAACATACACATGGTGTTGGTATTCAGGACACAATAAACAACACACGGAATAGTGTTAAAAAACTGTATATATATCCATATTTTAATGCCGATACTCAATGTATGTTGCCCCTCCACTTTCAGTGCAAATATACTACAGCCACTGGCAAAATCGCACCATATTCTATTGAAAATAGAAGCTACCTTCTCTTTCTTTGAGGATTTGATCCTGTTGCTGGACCAGTTCTTTGATTTGGCCTTCAAACACCTGTCTCTCCGTCTCGGCTTGGCGGAGGGCGTTCTCCCGCTCATCACCAACTCTGTATCAAATCAAACTCAACGCCTTCTATATACCGGTATAGGGTGAGAAGTGTTGGTAGCAGTCGAACAACATCCATTCCTTTAAAGACGTCCCTGGCTTTCTATGAGTAACTTTAAAGAGTTCTGTGCCAGCTGACTAACCTTTGATTGATATTAAATAGCTTTCTAATAACCATAATGATATGGAAACTTTGCTCCACCTTTGATATTTAGGCAGGTCCTTGGTATATTTTGGGGTTGGCAATATTTCCTATTACCGTGCAAGTTCCTTGACAAGATTAGCCACCCTCTGCTTGTCCTCTGCACACAGATCCTTTAGAGAGGCTTTCGAAATGTTGGAAGACAGCTCAGACTTTCTATCATCCTACAAGAAATTAGGCAAAAATATGTGAGGGGTACAAACGAAAATACCATAGTTTTGTTCCATGTTTATATTTGTATTATAGAATCGATAACATTTTAATTTTATCTTAAAATCAAACATAAAATTAATCTTTATATCAAAGAACAATGGTGCATATCAGTTTAAATGAAAAGAAAAAATGCCCTTCACCTCATGTCCTTTATTATGAGCCATCTTTTTGGGAGTTAAGTCCTGGACCAATGGTTGCTTGCTAGGAATTGTTGCCTTCACTTCCTTGGTCTTTCGCCCCTTCACTTTTGACTTCATCTTCACTGGCTTACAATTTCCTGGGTCATTGACACCTGAAAGAAAAATACGAGTAATGCTTTAATCAGCCAAAATTATTCCAAATAATAATATGATTATTGCATTAATATTTACCCTGACAGGTTAGGGTACCGAATGTGATCTGTAAAACTTGCTGTAAGTAATTTAACTTTAGTCTGCTTAGTGTGTCAAAGTGTGCTGCTGTGTGCAAACTGGTGAAGCATTTTCACTGAAACTGTGCAAGAAAAATGATAAACTGCAAACAAATTATGATGCAACAATTGTGCATTATTGATATGTAGACAAACGCTACAAACCAATGTATTACATGCCATAGCATGGATCCACCACCAGTCCCACCATGACAGACGAATTCTCCTTCACACAGTCACCCAGGAAGGGATCCCTCAGCCTCTAACACCTCCCCCATCACCCACACCTAGGGGGGACCCCACACCCTACCCTCCCTGCCTTCATACGCTTTAAGACCCGTCTCTCCCCTATCCGTATCAATTTTCAATTTGGGATCCTTTGAAAGAGAATGGCCGGCCTGTGATTGACCCCTCGGGAAAATCGGGATAAGATAGAGCCACTGAGGCCAAAAAAGTAGGAAAAGGTTGGGACACTCGAAAGAAAAGAAGGGAATTTTGATAAAAATAGCTACACCTTTTCTACATATTTTGGGGCATCAATCAAACACTAGTGGGGTGATCCTGATGTACTTGAATTTTTTTAAACAATGGGTGCCTTCCATGTCACATGGCAAATCTTAGAAAAAAACAACACAAACTGTGGTCTCACTTTATAGCGAAAAGACAGCTTAACTGTCAATAAATCCTGATCAGGCTGATTTGGTTTCAAATGTTTTTCCTGCTCATAACAATGAAAGAATATCTTGTTTAACCAGGTGTATTAACTGTCAAAAGGTATATCAATGCGGACCCCGATCAGCAACAGTTGGGCTGAAGCCATGTTGGATAGACACATGCCCATTGCCTCACTAGATGGTGTAACAAATTATGTTACATACATGTTTCCGTTATTAGATCTTTTGGCAACTTTTTCGGGAATAGAAGATTACACAACAATTTAATCTGCATAAATGAGACATGTATCACTGTGAAAAGACACTTAAAGCAGTAGTCATATTCGAAGGGAAAGCCAAACTTTATGAATTCGAAAGAAAACTTCAAGGCAATAGATGTCCAATTGACATTGTTTAAATTGTCACGTAATCGTCTTTTCCGAAAGGACCTCATAACATACACATATATGTAATATTACATATCAAATATGGAGGCAGCCATGTTTGCACCATATCGACTGATATCCCCGACTGTATGCGACAGGTTACGCTACCTAGTAAGGCAATGGGCAAGTGTTGATCAAACATGCCGGCAACCCACCGATCGCTGAACGGGGTCTGTGTTGAAATATTTGTTAAACAGTATATTTCAGCCCACTTAAATAATATATTTTTTATTTTTACGAGCAGTAAAGACAGGGAAACCCAATCAGCTTGATCAGCAGCTTCAAATGAAGATTGATCAGTATTTAAGCTGTCTTTTTGCGAAGTGAGACCGTATAAAGTGAGAGTGAGTGAAAAAAAGTAGGAAAGTAGGGATAACATAAACTAAGTAGTGAAAAAATTGGAAAGTAAGGATCAATCCGAGGCCTAGAATGGATACTGATGCCATTTATATCATCCATTTGGTTATAGCAACAACATAGCTGGGTAGTCGGAAAAATGTGTGTGGGGGGGGGGGGGGGGGGACACTAATTGAAATCATCCAGCAGTTAAAATAGGTGTAAATCATCTCTGCAGCCCTCCATTACTAGCTTTACGCATTATACACACCAGTCTTCACCACCAGTACTTGGCGCAAGTGCCCCCAGGCAAGCCCGCTTCTCTAGGGGCACAACGGTAATGATGTTAAAATCCTTCGACGTTAGTAGGGAATCGACTGTAGCTTTTATTATAATGTGTGCTCGAACAATCATAGTGTTTACATATTCTATATACCTTGTTAATATCATCTGATATCAACAAAGTATGTCAACACTAGGTTGTTTTGGTTATATTTTCGCGAAAAAATGTTGGAGCACACAACTGTTCCCGACCAGCCGTCCGCCAAATTTGTTTTTGCCAGATGCCGGTACCTGTGAATGCGACTTGGTTCCTCCTCTCCGTTAGCATATGACTCTCAGCTAGAGGGCCTTGTCAGTCACTCATTTAATCTTAAGGAGAACAGCCCCCCCCCGCATTCACAGGTCATTGACTGTTACAAAGTTTGGGACCCAGGCTACAAATGGTTCAAATGGCGGCGAGATTTGCCAGGTGGCGCTGCATACGCATGGCGGTTGGTAGGGGAAAATCGCATGCTCCAACATTTATTCTCAAAAATATGACTGCAACAATCTAGTGTTGACACACTTTCTTGATGTCAGAAGATAGAACAAAGTATATAGAATACGTAAGCACTATTATTGTACACGCCCACATTATAAGCTATAGTCGATTCCCTACCAACGTCGAAGGATTTTAACATTGTTACTGTTGTGCCCCTAGAGAAGCTGGCTTGCCTCAGGGCACTTGCGCCAACACCAGTACCAAATAAAGCTGTGTTGAGTTCACAAAATAACTATGTGATGAGTTGACTGTAACCATTTGTCCCGCAAAGGATCGAAACCAAATGATCTTGTCTGACAAGTACAGAAAAGTATTTATTTGTCTGACATACAAATTTACTTGCATTAATGTTGAGCCCTTATAATGAGGGAGATAGTTGTGTAGAAAGGTAAGGTAGGCTCTGCACAGCTAAAGGTCATGAGAGGGGAGGGGAGAGCAACGTACAACCAAAATAAAACAAGATAAGCTTATGTGGCCGCGGCGGTTTGTTGACCTACAAGTTCAAGCCTGTAATGGTTGAGAATGTGGGCGAAAATACGTGTTATTGGAACGTTTCAAGGAAAGTTTGCATATAAATGCTTACTTATTGTATCGCTCACAGTCTTATAAGGAAAGTCCCCTTAACAATCAGTGACACAGGTTATACAACAGATAATTAATTGGCAAGTCTCAACACATACCTTCTGTTGTCCAATAAACTTCCATTGGACGGAAATGGTTGTCAACCTGCGCCATTTTGAATCCAACCGCGCCTCCACAGCGAAGAATTTAGTCAATGGGCGTCATCCGTGGAATTATTCTACATCTCCTCCCCAAAAAAAGTGCGTACAGACGCCCGCGGTAGTCTCCCGCTTCGTAGTCTGACAGCCGTTCCTGTTCGCATGTCCTCTTGTGCTTCCAGAACTTTTAATTATTTCCACTATGATGTCAGCGCCAAAATCATACAATGGGTGAGGCATAACAAACTACCTAGCTGCGCCTTTATCGCTTATACTTGCGTGGAAAACGTTGATAGTAATTAATTATATAGCTAGGCCTAATAACGTACGGTGTGTGGTCAATATGTTCTCTACTGACGTACATTTTTAGGACCGCATGATTCTGAAGCCTGCAACAGTATATAACATAATTATGTTATTTTTGCACCCAAAGCAATTCTTAACAAGGACAATGTCAAGTGATCACGGCCAGCTATATGAGCGGACACAATATCGCAAAAATACCTGATATCACTGTGATGCTGATATGCAATAAACCAGTTGAAGCCAATTAAATTTCCAGTTTGTGCGAAAATCGAAAAAGCGGTGCTCAACATGTTTACCCGGGGACAGTGAAGAAAACGTCTGCGCAACAGGCACATGTGTCAATTAAGTAACGAGTTGCCTTCTATGCAATAATAGAATAATATAAAAGAATGCTATCCCGAATATAAAACATATTAGTCGGATATTGGGTAGCCCAGAACCCTAGGCTGTGTGGGCTGAAAAATGATTCTTCAACCATAGCCATGGATTCATGGCTAGAAATTGGGAGTGTGTAGCCAAGTTAGATCAGGATCAAATCTAACACATATAGTGCGCCCATTATTTACTAAGTTGCATTAAATAATTTTAAAGTACTGCTATGACGTCATTCTATTGTCTAAACTGTGCATTATTTTTCACGAATGTACTGTTTTAGCGAGCCGATAAATTGCGATTGACTCAAGGAGACCAAACAATTTTTCTGTTGAACAATCGTCCTTCTGTTACGAAATCGACCATCGCAGTCAATGCCAATCATGAGCAATAAGTGAGCTTGTCTGAAATAGGTCACAACCACAATGGATGATGAACTGGAAGCTTGACGCCCGACGGAAAGCCCCAGCAAAAACATATACAAATTTCTCATGAAAACAAGCATATATCAGAAAATCCACTTTAAAAACTGAATTTGAGATCATATGTAATTCATATGCAAGATACATACCGACATTTCCTTATATCCTATAATCACACTAGAAATCAATTTCTTTCTCGTGAATCCCACGAAACTCGTTTGCAAAGCATATCCTATCCATCAACAACGCACTGGGTGTGACTTGTTTCAAACACCATGGCAACATCGCTGCGTATCATATCCTTTCAGTATCCAATAATGTGAACCATTTTATCCTATTCCACACTTAAATGACCATTATCGTCTGTATAAGGACACATAATCCATGCGAAGTAGCCTACGCGCCTTGATGCGAAACACAACTTCATTCTTGCAATCTGAAGATGAACTAAACTGACTTGTGGCTGCAGCGTCCTACTTTCTTCCATGTCAGGGCGAACCACTGTTTCAGCTTAGCTCACGTATGACTCAAGTTTACCAATGCTACAACAATACATTTCATGGGTTCTCAGATAGATCCCCACCTCCTGAGGCTGATGGCCTCTGACGCCATGCAGAGCAAGGTCATCGTTGATCTCATCAACTACTTCCGGTGGGACACCGTCGCCATTTTGACAGACAACACTGATTACGGTAGGTCAATGGCGGACTGATTTTATTTAACACTTTTTACAACTTTTTCATTGTCTTGTTTACAAACTTCACCATGGATACATACGAGTTTTATATATTCTCTACGCAGCATCTTTCTTTATCAGCATCGTTATAATCATTGTCATCATCAGTATCATTTACATGCTGGGTAGATGTTGTAGCTCCGCCCATGACATATTATTCTATGCTAAACAGATGTTGAATGGCCATTTATTACGTCGTTTTCTGTTTGCGTCTTTTATATAGGCCCATAAATTATCAATGCAACATATTCCATTACTGCCGCGGACTCCATCTATATCAGAACATGTCTGCGGCAATTTAAGGTATGGGAAATTATGAATATACGGAACGAAGACACTGAGCGTTTTAACATCTGGGTCTGTGTCGGTCCAGGACTGAATGGTTTGGTGGAGCTTCAAGCTGAGGCGGCCGTGAACAAGTGGCGAGTGCTCAGCGTGCAGCAGTTCATGGCAACCACGGATCCTGCCAAGGTGAACGCATCCATCCAGCTAGATAACATCAAAGGCTCAGGTGAGGTGATCTCCACCCCCCCCCCCCCCGCCCCACACACACACACAGTCACTGGCTCGCTGTCCAAGGGGACGCGGGTTCCGCCCCCGGGGGGTGATACCCTTTTAATAAATTAATCTGCTAACAGCTCCGCGGGGACGCTTTGGAGTCACATTGGCCGCAGTTGCCAGGTAGCCTGGTGAATATTTCATTAGTCACAATATCGCGATCCATCTCGCATAGCACGCCCTCCCGCCGACACAACATAAATGAAGCAAAGCAAGGGAGTTAGCTGCCTGATTCTGAAGATCCATTATTAATGGCAGCTGGTGAATTTTTCGTGCTATACAATCAGTATATGGTCACTTACCGCGGCCACTAACCGACCAGCAATAAGCGAAGTAGATAAAAAGATCCATGTGTCCAATATATGGTTATGCCTCCCAATGGATGCAGGTGCCACATACAGGCTAACTGATCAGAGAAATATTGGCACATGCACCAACTAAATTGCTATATGAACATTTCAGTTACGTTTAGATATAAGCAATATTTCATTAAATTTATTGTGCCTTTAGTTTTTATTCCTGAAATTGACATACAAATCGAATGTCATCCCTTAGGTAGTGGAGATCATTTCCAGTCATGTAATACCTGCTTATTCTTAGGCCGTAAAGGTTATTCCTTACCTGTCCAGTCTCTGGGCCAAGATGTCCTTCCCCATCAATCCCTAGCCAGTAGTGATACTTCCTTTGGTAATAATGGTAACCAACGGTTTTGACCTCAAGTGGATCAAGGGTCAGATCAGTTATTATGTAAGTATGAGGGGTCTGGGAGGGGGAAATGGTGACACGCGACACAGGTATATTAGACATTCGACATTGACCCCCAAATTCCGACACTATGGATCTGAAAAAGCGACATCGACACAGATTTTGGCATTTTAGAAAGAAAGAAAAAAAAGACGACACTGAAGTTACCCAAAAAGCGACACGGATCATCACGAAAAATCGACATTTGACACTGAGAATTTTGAAAAATCGACACTGGACGCTGGACCCCCCACCCACCTGACCCCTAGTATGTCATCCCGCTACGCCTCCATAGACTACCGCACCCTCAGTGATATCTTTTTGTTCCCTGATGGCTGCGTTTACCCCCAGGTTCGCGTGTTGTGGTGTTGAACTGCCTGGCTGCCCATGGATTGTTCATCCTGGACCAGGCTTTTCAGATGGGCATGCTGGATGAGGGGTGGGTCTGGGTAGTCACGGACGGCATCACCGGATACGTAAGTTATTACGTGGCTACGGCAAATATTGAAACTAATTCTTAAATGTCTCATAACATACATTTATACACTCGTTTGGTATAAATGTGCATCGGTAATTAATGTAGAAACGAAACTAGCTCGAAACAGCATCTATGACATTTTCTTGTGCGTATCACGAATGTCGTATTATCACACCGAACAAAGACACCAGTCAGGTCTGTGGGTATACATGTTTCGTATATAGTTGTTTTGCTGGAGATGATCTTACTCGATGGCATTCTATTCAGGGAAACATCGGTCAGAACAGAACTTGTGTTTAAGATACAAAGGAATATACAAAGTAAATATGTGGGTATCAATACAGACGACGTTTGCTGAGAGCCTGGAGACACGACCGTACCTTGCTGGTCTGATCGGACCCAGGCCCACCAGCCATGACGGCCAGCTCTTCTCACGCTTTGTAGAAGCTTGGAATCGGGGCAACGCGGGCAACGCATCAGACAGAGAAATTGAGGTAAGCGTGTTATCGCCAGGCAATTTCATTTCAGGGCAGGACTTCGTTCTGTTTATTGGATACACGGATAACCCTCTGTGTCACCGTCACGCTTTGACATAACTTGCCATGCAACACCGTGCGGAGGTCAGTTCAAACGTGCACAGTTAGACACAGTTAGACTGTTTTGTTTAGAACATCTGTTTGAGATGAGACGTATGGATCTCTTCGGTAAAATTTGACTGCCGTTAGCTACGGTTGTGCAGTACTGTAGCACGCATTTGAACTGTTATACGTGTAGATAGTAATGTATTTATGTGATTAATAACAATATTGCTAATATTATTAGCAGTGCGGTAGTTTAGGTCCATACTTTTGCGCCATACTGTAGTTGCTCGCGTGAGTTGCTATAGCAACCACAGCGATGATGTCACCGCTTGGGTTGAGTTTAGCAGTCAGTTAGTCAGTCAGCGGCGTTGCGGGAGGACGGGTTTCCAGCTAGCAAGCTAGGAGGGAAGTAGGACTTTTATTTTAGCTGGATCCACCGCCCTGCGGAGCAAGCTAGGGGCTGGCAGCAGTCGTTCTCACTGCTGACAGGTAGGTTACACTCCGTTATCGGAGTTGTGACTTGTGTTTTTAATTGAGTTTAAGGGTAAAATAAATCATCGAAACTTTGACCACTGCGTTTCGCCTCATTGCCTTCGCCATAACTTGTTAAGCCAAGACCGTCTCGGAACGAGCTAAGGTTAGAAAAGACAATACCTCCTAAAATATGACATACCCAATTGGAAAAAAATGTATGGCATAAGATTAACTATGTTAAACCCAATTGAGACAATATATCATCAAAAACCTATAAATATTAGTAATGACCACCTATATTAACAACCGAACACACTGTAGTAATACTAATAGTGTTCAATGGCAGTGGTGGGTTGTTGTGGACGCTGTCACATAGGCGGCATAACCCTACCCGGCGAAGTCCGTATCCTGGTCACGGCACCATATTGGCTCAAGTGCCCCCAGGCAAGCCCGCTTGCCTGGGGGCACTTGCGCCAAGGCACCATATGTTCCGAGACTGTCTTGGCTTTAACACGCGATGGCGAAGGCAATGAGGCAAAACGCAGTGGTCAAAGTTTCGATGATTGATTTAAACCCGTAAACTCAATAATAAAACAAGTTACAACTCCGACAACGGTGCGTAACTTACCTGGCAGCAGTTTGAAAACTTGCTGCAAGCCCCTTGCTCTGCGGGGCTTTGTATCCGTTTAATCAATGTCCTAAGCTTCCTCTCTCAGTGAAACACGTCCACTCCCGACCACTCCCTCGCTAACTCCCTGCCCACTTGCTAACTGACGCTGATTTCCAACCCAAACAGAGGCGGCGACATCACCGCTATCATTGTCATAGCAACGCATGCGAAAAATTTTATAGCGGTCAAAAATATTGACACACAGCCACACAGATAGCACAGCAGCACCAGCTCAACCAGATCCCAAGAAGTCTGCGCTTTCATATTAGTTTGGCTGGGACATTGTCAGAACTATGTCGGAATTGTATAAGTATTTGGATATCAACATGAATACCGCATATATAATATGCATAAAGACGTAGAGATTATTTTATATCATATTGGGTGTGCAATTACATTGTCAAATGCTTCCGCCAGAACCTATCTAATAATGTATTAACATAGCTTTCATCGTCTGTGATGTCATACACCATGCAGACTGGCTGGACCAGACCAGGGGTAATTGTGGACAGTCGCTTCACCCTTATTAGTTAACCCTGACTGGTAGATTGTCTTATAATAATTAATACACTCATCGACCATATTTACGTCGTAGCTATGCTCCATTGTTTTCCGTTTTATTTTAAGCTCTGCATCGATTGCCAAACTGTCTATTATGTTGCTGTGAGTTATATGTCCACCCCTTATGGTTTTCTCACCGCTTCCGGTGAGAACTTCTCCCCACAATAAGAGTTAATATCCATGATGTAATTGTTTGTGATCAGTATATCAGTGAAATCAATGCATATAATGAGGATTAATGATATATTGATATATATGATATACATAATGATATACTCAAGCGATGCTTCTGACGCAGCAATATGGAATTACATTGTTCATGTGTTTCGTACGAAAGCGATTCAGGGCAATTTATTTTCACAATGCTCAGTTGTACATTGACAAAACACGGCTTTCGAGATTTTGTCTTCAAGTGTAATAAAATAGTGCACTCATTGTACAGTCCTAAGACGCTTCCGTACTCAGCTACCTGCTGCATGTTTTGTCATGCTAATAATTAAATCTTACACCCACGCCTTCATTTGCGACATTGATTAGATATTTATCTAATTTTGCATGACTTATTTCTTGCCTTCATCAATCTGTTCATCAGCCATTTAATTAAAATAATATTCTGGTGTAGTGTTTTCGCTATGTAATTCAAGACCATGGACTGTAGCCCACGTGACTTAGTTTATTTGGTACCACGATGTACAACACACTAGAGCTACACGTATCACGTAATAACCCCTGCTAACTCTCACTTCAGAGTTGGCCATTGGCCTATTACGACTCGATCGTAACCTTGGCCCACGCGCTTCACAGGATGCTAGCGACAGGCGGCTCGAATTTCGAGATACATAGTCACGATTGCAAGCAGATTCCCGCCATCGTCTGGCCGTATGGACCAAAAATGTACGACTACTTGAAGACGGTAAGAACAAAACCAATGTGGAGTGCGATCTACAGCGGTAAAGAAACCTGTATTTCCGGAAGGGAGGGGGCGGGGCTACTGTTATACACATCTGGTGGGGATGGTGGTGGGCGGAGGGTTCCGCGGGTGCCCCTTGATACCAGTGAGAGCGGACATGTTTGATAAAAAAGATACCCCAATGGATAATTTAAATTTTGGTGGTAAAACGCCCCGACCGACCGAATTTTGCCGGGGAAAAAAGGGGGGCTATACCGCGGACCCCCCCCCCCCCCCCAACAAAAAAAACAGGAATATATTAAGTACCCCCCCCCCCCACACCAGCCAGGCTGCCACCGACCTTGCGGTGACGTCAGCACATTGACCTGTGCTGAAGACAATCCCCCTGGAGGGGGCGCCACAACCTGTCAGTTAAGTTGTGTGTGCGGTGGAGATTGGACCGGGGCCATGATCCAGACTAGTTAGTCGAGTGAAAAGTAGTAAGAGGAAGAGAAAGATGGAACAACAAATGAAGGAGAGTACAAAAGTTCAGTTAAATGCTGAGACAGTGGCACCTGTAAACATTATGAACCACAGCCGTGTGATATGATTTAAGGACAGTAATGTTGGTTTGGATGCCATCAGGTGTCTACGGACGGCGTGATGCGCTATCTGGAGTTCACGGCGGAGGGAGCGCCATTACGTCACAGCTATGACATCCTCAGCCTAACCAATGGCGGCTGGACCAAGGTACGGCATATCGCGGTTAAACCAAAGATAAATCATTAGAAATGTATATATCATAACATTCCTCGTCTTAATTGATTGTGCTAATAAATATTTTGTGAAGTAGGCCTAGGGCGTAGGTGTGATTCCTAGTATTCTTTGGTTTCATTGCTCCGTGAGACTAAGCCTATGAGTTATCGTCCGGCGTTCAGCACGGCGAGTGGAGCGATGAGGTCGGCATGGAGCTGAACGTGACCGGCCTGCTGTCGCTGGGCGGGCGCTTCATGTATGATGTCCGTGACTATGTCGGCGACCTGACCAACAAGACGCTCCGGGTGGTCACCGTGGCGGTCAGTCCACTTACAGTTATTCTCAGTCCGCCGTAGTCAGACGTCCAACATTCAAATCAAAGTCTACTTTCAAAGGAAACCATTTGTAACCATTTAAAATGATCCGAGGGCAGCTACTTTTTGACCTACTTGTCACCAGCCCTTATGCTTCAATGTGTAAGAATATCCACTGACCTTCAGGCAAATAGCAAGGCGAACATATGAACACGATGTCACTGAAGTGCTAACTACTTGCTCGAATGACGCTTTTCTTTTTTCCTACGTTTTGCAGAAATGATCTAAGCAGTTGTTTCTGCATTTGATATGCTTTGCCCTGTTGCAGGATGCTCCCTTCGTCTTCATCTCCGCGAAGCACGAAACCAACCAGTTCACTCAGGATGCTGTGTGCGGCGGCGACAAGTGTTACTATGGATACGCCATCGACTTGCTGAAGAAGCTGGCTGAGGAGCTGAAGTTCACGTTCGTCATTCACGAGGTCGAGGATAAGAAGTACGGCTCACGTGATGACGTCACCAAGGAATGGAACGGGTTGATCGCTGAGTTACTTCCGGATCAGAATGGACGCACGGTAAGGGAACGCGACTAGCAGGATGCCGACTATAACCCTCCAGCCAGGCCAGGACATAGTATTCATCTTCTTTATACCCACATGCATAATAACGTTTATCCTAATCAATATATATATATATGTTTATAAACTATCCATATCAGAACAATATCAATAAATTATGATGTACAAGCATTGTCCGGTAATGCATATTTTATTTCAGTTTGGACCTTAATAAATTGAACAATTAATGCCAAAGCTGATAGATTTTTTCTCCTACGATAAGTTTCCTTTTGTATATTTTGGGCCGATATAAATTGATATTACTTAGATAAAGGCTCAACATTTGGAAAAAAGCTCAGAGTTCATGTTTACGATTTGTGTAACACAAATTCTAAACCCAGCATAGTACATCTTTATTTGAAGCCAGTACCTTGGAATTAGATTGCTGCTTCGCGAAATTTAACACGCAATGCCTCAGCACATTTCCTGGACCCAGATTTTAAAACCCGGACCGAACTGTCTGGAACAAAGTACGGTTTCATGTATTTATTCGTCTCAAAAATGTTGCCCGGAAGGCCAATTGTCATTGGTAAACATGATTCTAAGCTGCTACAACTAAGTTTTTTAGTGGTGTTTTTGTTAGTAGTTAAAGGTTGGTTCACCTGAAGTCATTTGCGTAATGATACATGTACAGAAACTGTTGCGTATACGTTGGACATGGCAGCTCGTGGTTCAGCAGGCTTCATGTCTATACCTTGGTGCAGAAAGCTGACCTGGCCGTGGGTGCCTTCACCATCAGCTCGGTGCGGGAGTCAGTCATCTCCTTTACCAAGCCCTACCGAGACCTGCAGCTGGGCATCCTGATTGGGGTGCACCCCGGCAAAGGCTACGACCCCTGGTCCTTCCTCACCCCGCTCAGCCACGAGCTCTGGGGGCTCACCCTGGGCACCGCGGTCCTCGTCGGGGTGGTCATATGTGTTCTGGACAAGCTGAGTCCCTACGGTTACCATGGTGAGGCGCTACATCAGTGAAGATGGCATAGCACAATGTTACTGTTATAGTGCCCTAGCGGGCCTATAATTAAGGAGCACCAAACTGTGCTGTAAATCACTGTTACCAAGGGTTGTAGAAAGACTGATAAAGAAAACTTAGTTTGGTATCCACGCCAGAGTGTGCTTTTATTATATGCATAATTATGCCATTAAGCCCAAGTATTGTTTGCTCAAGTTTTATTATTTTGACTGAACTCGCTAGGAAAGAAGGCTCAGATAGAGAACGCACACGAACACGAGGCGATGGACCTCAACGAGGACGGCTCCGTGGATTACTACGAGATGAAGCAGTGGTTCCACGAGAAGGCCAGAATGAGTCTCCACAACGGGCTGCTCTGGTCCATGGCTTCCCTCTTCCAGCAGGGCGGAGAGACCCACCCACAGGCCTGGTCAGGTGAGTCCTTACATATTGTCCATGGCCTCCCTCCCTCTTCCCGCAGGGCGGAGAGACCCACCCACAGGCCTGGTCAGGTGGGTCCTTACATATTGTCCATGGCCTCCCTCCCTCTTCCAGCGGGGCGGGGAGACACACCCACAAGCCTGGTCAGGTGTTTCCTTACATAGTGTCCATGGCCTCCCTCCCTCTTCCAGCAGGGCGGGGAGACACACCCACAAGCCTGGTCAGGTGTTTCCTTACATAGTGTCCATGGCCTCCCTCCCTCTTCCAGCGGGGCGGGGAGACACACCCACAGTCCTGGTCAGGAGGTTCCTTACATAGTGTCCACGCCCTCCCTCCTTCTTACAGCAGGGCGGAGAGACACACCCACAATCCTGGTCAGGTGTTTCCTTACATATTGTCCATGGCCTCCCTCCCTCTTCCAGCAGGGCGGGGAGACACACCCACAGTCCTGGTTAGGTGAGTCCTTACATATTGTCCATGGCCTCCCCCCCTCTTCCAGCGGGGCGGGGAGACACACCCAAGCCTGGTCAGGTGTTTCCTTACATAGTGTCCACGCCCTCCCTCCCTCTTCCAGCGGGGCGGAGAGACCCACCCACAGTCCTGGTTAGGTGAGTCCTTACATAGTGTCCACGCCCTCCCTCCTTCTTACAGCAGGGCGGAGAGACCCACCCACAGTCCTGGTTAGGTGAGTCCTTACATATTGTCCATGGCCTCCCTCTTCCAGCACACCCGGAGTCCTGGCATCATAACGGACTCCTATCCGTACACCGGTCGCATGCCGGCGGGGGTGGCGATAGTGAACATGACGGCCAGGTATCTGCACACAGCGCGAATCGCGGTGGGGGGGGGAGGGGGCTGGGGCTGAGGGGGGTCCAGATACTCATCATAACGGTCTCCTATCTGTATACAGCTGGTATCGCGGGGGGCTGGCGGGTGGTGTGCAGGTATTCATCATCACGGCCCCTTATCTGTACACAGCTCGTATCGCGGCGGCGGTGTGGTGGCTGGCAGTACTCATCATAACAGCATCCTACACCGCCAACCTGGCGGCCTTCCTCACCATCAAGATCTCGGCAGAGCAGATCAATTCCGTGGAGGACCTGGTCAAGCAGACAGGCGTCACCTACGGCACACTGCTGGACAGCCAGCTGCAGGAATTCTTCGACAGTGCCCAGCGATCACCTTACTTGTAAGGCTTTCAACTTCCCACGTCTTCCCACAACGCCGTACACCATTACGAGTGTCGTAAATTTTCTTGTAAATCTCAAAAACTCCAAAAATATTGGCAAAATGAAGACACACATACCTGTAATTAGTTGTAGCATATTTAGTACAGTTTGGCAACAGTTGAGGCCACGTACAAATGGTTAACTAAGTCCGAATTAATCTCTAGGAAATTCGGATTTCGTATTTGTCTAAACGTAGCCCAGCAATTCGTGCCATTATGAATGAATACTTCTTTACCCCTATTTACGGGGAATTAAATGAATCATGTTGGATGTTTCCCCAGAGAGATGGCAAACCAGATGAGGGAGTGGAACAGTTACTTCAACACCACTCAGTCTCTGGTGGACCACACGATCCACATGAACGGCAGCTTCGCCATGTTATACGACATGCCAGGCGTAACATACTGGGAAGGTAGGCAAAGACTATATAGCGATTAATGATATTATTTTTGTTATTGCCATTTTGCAACTATAGCGTTCAGCGTCCTGTCGATGTCGAGATTTCGACAAGGTTCCCATTGATTTGAATCCCATACTTCAACCTTGACAAACCTAGAATCTCTGAATAATTTGTTGTGCTCCAAACACCTTCGTTTTTTTTTAGAATTTTGAGATCTTGATGGTGAGGAATTTCCGCTGCATAATCTTTATATTGTACAGCACCATGTTTTACTTTAAATTTGCCATGAAAGACACATGTGTGAATGAAAATATATAAATAATTAACTACGTGAAGCTTTATTTCTTTCAGGTCAGGATTGCCGGCTAAAAATGGCGGATTCTGGCTTTGCTAACGTTGGTTATGGCTTTGGTCTGCCGAAGGGTTCCCTGTACACCGAGGAGCTGACCCTCGTGATCTACCTGCTGCGGGAATCCGGATTCATGGATACCCTAGACAATAAGTGGTGACACACGACACTGAATGGCGTCGTTTTTTACTATGCCAACTACCATTTATTACAAAAAATATACATATGTTCGAATTTGAATCTTATTGTCGGGCACCGGGAACATAGTAAAGTGTTGGTCTTACATGCAGTGTAGCCTATGTAAAATGATGTTGCAGCAATAATGCAGAGATGGCTCGATTTTTATTTATATCTATTTATATAAGTATATTTACATATGTTAGTTACTTATCATTCCCGATGGCGCTCATCAGGATCATGAAGACGGCCCTGTGCGACCAGGCGACCAACGACGGCGAGATAGAGGCGGAGACGGTGGAGATCAGCATGGATTCCCTGTGGGGCGTCTTCTGGATCATCTACTATGGGTTCGGGATCTGCTTGGCGGTGGCTGTCTTTGAGTGGTTCTGGTCGGCCCTGATGCGCGTCAGAGCGGACGGACCCACCGTAAGTCATGGCTTCGGCGTGTGGGTCGTCCTGATGGCACAGTCGGCAGGGCTTGAAGTACTCATGTCTGTGGGAAAGGAAATGTGGTGTTTCAGGCCACTTTGGTGCGCATAAAGGATTCATTGGGCGAAGAAACCTTCCTGGACAATGAAATGGTGAAGCTAGCCTCAGATATGTGTGGGTACTATCAGCGTCCGGTTGGCAGGTCATAACGCAGATGATGTCAAAACAAAAACGGCAACGTGGCCGACGTATTGAACTATAAAAACAAAACAAACTAGACATATATATATATATATATATATATATATATATATATATATATATATATATTTGGCAGATGTTAATATTTTATGCACAGACAATATAACTAAACCATATAAGCGAGCATTTTTTAGAATATAATAATATAACTATACCATATATGCGCACAGTATCTTTAGACGATGTAAATATTCTGGGGCGCACCCACTTCAAAAGGTTCTTTTCTGGACCTCAGAGTCCGCAGACTTGCCACGAGTCGCTGCAGCGCCGTCTATGGTTGCTGAAGGAGGACTTCGTGGAGAATTGGCTGCCCATCAACCTGCACCGTGACGACCTGAAGAGGCGGGAGAGCCAGCTGCGGCCAGCCACGGCGGTCAAGGCGGTCGTCCTCTTCCGGCAGATGGCGCGACAGGCAGCCGGCCGGGAGGGCAAGGGGGGTGGGGAGGCGGGTGGGGAGGAGGCCGGACTGGAGGGAAAGAGTGGTGGGGAGTCGGGTGGGGAAGTAGCCGGACGGGAGGGCAAGGTTGGTGGGGAGGCTGGTGATGAGGGGGCGCGTGGGGAGGGCAAGGGTGGTGGGGAGGCTGCTGATGAGGGGGCGGGTGGGGAGGCTGGTGATGAGGGGGCGGGTGGGGAGGCGGGTGAGGAGGGGATGGGTGGGGAGTTGGCCGGCAGGCAGAGCAAAGGGGGTGGGGAGACGGGCGGGGAGGGGGCGGGTAGTGGACCGGTGTAGTGGGGAGGCAGGGATGCTAAGGGTTGGGGTCGAAGTGGACAGGTAGGGCGTGGAGACTCGTTGGTCTGGAGCCAATGTTCTGGCACAATTTAGTAAACATTTGGAATTATCGCTTGGATGTTATATGAATTTAAACGTAGAAGCGGGAAAAACAGTGATGGAGAGATGCTGCCAATAATTATTGACAATGACTAAATGGAACTTTAACTTACTGCAGAACGTAACATAGACAACATGCGGCGCTAAAACGCACCATTGTTACCATTTAAGTTTAAGTTGCGTTGTAAGTTATGGACACAACCGGCAAGCTGAGAATGTTTAGCCACAAGTTCTCATAGAATAGCCATGCAGCATGCTGGATCTCAAATGTCAAAAGTCGATATTTGTACCACATGTAAATACCATAAGATATGCTGCTGGATGATGTGCGAACACTGCTTTATTTCCAAAATTATCACTGTTTCACTGCATGCAAAACCCTGGACTGCATGGTCGACGGCTAGTTCACATGACTCGAAATAAAATGCAATTTCGATTGAGTGAGGGACGATTTAACAACACACCGCGAGAAGAACGCATATGTTTATTTTGTGAATAAAACGTGATAGAAGATGATCTTCACTTTGTATTGGAATGTGACCTTTATAACGAATTTCGGAATGACTGGTTGTATAATGTACATAATCGATACTTTGGCGCAAGTGCCCCCAGGCAAGCCCGATTCTCTAGGGGCACAACGGTAACAATGTTAAAATCCTTCGACGTTAGTAGGGAATCGACTGTAGCTTTTATTATAATGTGGGCGCGACAATAATAGTGCTTACGTATTCTTTATACCTTGTTCTATCTTCTGACATCAAGAAAGTGTGTCAACACTAGATTGTTGCAGTCATATTTTCGCGAACAAATGTTGGAGCATGCGTCGAAGGATTTTAACATTGTTACCATTGTGCCCCTAGAGAAGCGGGCTTGCCTGGAGGCACTTGCGCCAAAGTCGATACCCTACCTTCAGTAGCTTCAGATAGAGATCACATACTAATGTTTAACCATTGTTCGCGTCAATTAGCAAAACACCAGACATTGTTTAGAAAAGATAAAGGGCCGCATAATAATACCGCATAATACCAGAGATTATGCTAGATTCCTGAAACTAGAGTGACTTGTAAGCCCGTAGGGCTGGGCCAACCCGATATTTGCTATTGTTGGTACATCCTGTATATATCACTATACTACTATAATATAATATAATATAATATAATATAATATAATATAATATAATATAATATAATATACAAAATATTTGAACTTGAACTTCGTACTGAAAAATCCCAGGCCCAAGCTAACCAGTCGCTCATACAGTAATAAGAACAAGACATTGACCACATTATTTCTCTCAAACTTGTGTTGTCACCTAGTAGGTTGTGATCATGCTGGCGAAAAGCCTGTCGTGGTCAACGTAGGCATTTAATTTGATAGGCGATGCTCATGTTCCGCTTGAATATATGTTGTTCTAGTGTAATATCGCAATATGATATAACGCATCCACCAATGCACGAAGTATGCATCGGAAAAGCATAACGGACTTATTACTTATTATAAGGACCTATTATATGTAACTTTATTTTATGGAGAAAAAGAAAGCGATATTACTCCAAGATTCTCAGTATTTTTATTCCAAACTGTGCTTTATAAACTGGATCAGCAACTTGCCCCGTTCGACATGTTAGGACTAACTGTAACACTGCCTGTGCGGATTGACTGTAACAGTGGTTGAGCGGACTGACTGTAACACTGGCTGGGCGGACTGACTGTAACACTGGCTGGGCGGACTGACTGTAACACTGGCTGGGCGGACTGACTGTAACACTGCCTGTGCGGACTGACTGTAACACTGGCTGGGCGGACTGACTGTAACACTGGCTGGGCGGACTGACTGTAACACTGGCTGAGCGGACTGACTGTAACACCGGCTGGGCGGACTGACTGTAACACTGGCTAGGTGGACTGACGGTAACACTGCCTGTGCAGACTGACTGTAACACTGGCTGGGCGGACTGACTGTAACACTGGCTGGGCGGACTGACTGTAACACTGGCTGAGCGGACTGACTGTAACACTGGCTGGGCGGACTGACTGTAACACTGGCTAGGTGGACTGACTGTAACACTGGCTAGGTGGACTGACTGTAACACTGGCTAGGTGGACTGATTGTAACACTGGCTGGGCGGACTGACTGTAACACTGGCTGGGCGGACTGACTGCAACACTGGCTGGGCGGACTGACTGTAACACTGGCTAGGTGGACTGACTGTAACACTGGCTGAGCAGATTGACTGTAACACTGGCTAGGCGGACTGACTGTAACACTGGCTGGGCGGACTGACTGTAACACTGGCTAGGCGGACTGACTGTAACACCGGCTGGGTGGACTGACTGTAACACAGGCTGAGCGGACTGACTGTAACACTGGCTGAGCGGACTGACTGTAACACTGCCTGTGCGGACTGACTGTAACACTGGCTGGGCGGATTGACTGTAACACTGGCTGGGCGGATTGACTGTAACACTTGCTGGGCGGACTGACTGTAACGCTAGCTGGGCGGACTGACTGTAACACTGGCTGAGCAGACTGTAACACTGGCTGAGTGGACTGTAACACTGGCTGGGCGAAATGACTGTAACACTGGCTGAACCGATTGACTGTAACGCCGGCTGGGCGGACTGACTGTAACACAGGCTGGGCGGACTGACTGTAACGCTGGCTGGGCGGACTGACTGTAACACTGGCTGAGCGGACTGACTGTAACACTGGCTGAGCGGACTGACTGTAACACTGGCTGAGCGGACTGACTGTAACACTGGCTGGGCGGACTGACTGTAACACTGGCTGAGTGGACTGACTGTAACACTGGCTGGGCGAACTGACTGTAACACTGGCTGAACCGATTGACTGTAACGCTGGCTGGGCGGACTGACTGTAACACTGGCCAGGCGAACTGACTGCAACACTGGCTGAACCGATTGACTGTAACGCTGGCTGGGCGGACTGACTAACACTGGCTCAGCGGACTGACTGTAACACTGGCTGGGCGGACTAGCTGTAACACTGGCTGGGCAAACTGACTGTAACACTGCCTGAACCGATTGATTGTAACGCTGGCTGGGCGGACTGACTGTAACATTGGCTGAGCGGACTGACTGTAACACTGGCTGAGCAGATTGACTGTAACACTGGCTGGGCGGACTGACTGTAACACTACCTGTGCGAACTGACTGTAACACTGGCTGGGTGGACTGACTGTAACACTGGCTGAGCAGATTGACTGTAACACTGGCTGGGCGGACTGTAACACTGGCTGGGCGGACTGACTGTAACACTGGCTGGGCGGACTAACAGTAACACTGGCTGGGCGGACTGACTGTAACACTGACTGGGCTGACTGACTGTAACACTGGCTGGGCGGACTGACTGTAACACTGGCTGGGCGGACTGACTAACACTGGCTGGGCAGATTGACTGTAACACTGGCTGAGCCAATTGACTGTAACACTGGCTGGGCCGAGGATGGAGGTCATTTTCAAACAAAAAGTATATTCATATATATCTCTTCGTTGCGGTTTTTTAACAGTAAAATAAATTTTAAAAAAAAAAGTTAAAGAATGCAGCGTCCTATCGCACAAGCTATGGCGGAACGCTTTCAGCCCAGAAATCCATAATGGGCCTACATACTTATCCTGCGATAGTGGATATGATTTATCATAATGGTGGGATGCCATGTTATGCGGCGAGGACAACTTCAAATTGGCTTCATGGTGTGCGCTGCAGCACAAGGTGTGGACTGGGCGCCATGTTAACGGGCCGTGGAAGCGGTGTGGACTGGGCGCCATGTAAACGGGCCGTGGAAGCGGTGTAGACTGGGCGCCTTGTTAACGGTCCGTGGAAGCGGTATGGACTGGGCGCCATGTTAACGGGCCGTGGAAGCGGTGTGGACTGGGTGTTTTTTAGCTCTATAACGAGCATGGTGACATTATTTTTTATCTTGGAGCTCAGGATATAATGCTCCTCAAGGCTCAAATGGTGTGAACATTATAAAAACGTGGGTGAAAACATAAAAAACTGCATCATGTATCCTTAAGCAGACCAGACGGTGGTCTAGACTGTCGGTTGCCGGGTGAGCAATTCACCAGTAACGAGGACCAGGACAGAATTAAGACAAAGGATCTGCTCAAATAATGACATGGCTATTGTGCTTGGTCAGTGAGTAGTTTGGTAACAACAGACCAGCCAGGTCAGACAGTTCATTCTCTGTCGTCGTTTTCACATTCAGTGCCACACACAAATAACACGCTGATCTGTCTGAAAGAAGGTTGTTCTCGTCAACCGATGAGCTGATTTGTTGTTTCTCCCTTTGAGCACAGACATAATTATGCAGGTATAAAAGAGAATATAAAGAGAATATAAAGACATATATTCTGTAATCTTGCGAATGCTGATTGACACTCAAATCATTTATATATTATCAAATTTATCTTCGTGTTCAAGGGCAAAAACAATGTCCACATGTTGATTACTTAAGTTACCACTAACGTACAATATTTCTATGCTACACCCTTCCCCATACCATACAGCCACAAATAGACCACTTGCAACATTCCCTACTTCTTATTGCACACTATAGTCGCCACGAAAACTCTTCAGACATCGAAATTTCTGAATTTACGAGAAAATATTCACTGATTTGTGTGAAAAACAGTTTTGTATGAACTTATAGTTGGGGCGAAATTAGTGTGTACCAACTCACGTTTCCTGAGACACCTGCAATTAAAATATAGGCCAACGTTGCTTGCTGCGCTTCGAAGCAGGCGATCGGCTTGATGGCCATTCATTGTTTACTGTGACGTCACTGGGCGATACTATTTACATCTCTGTGAGGGGTCATAGGTTTGAATTCCGTTGTAACGTTTTATTACTAACTCTGTTTTTAATCATCGAAACATAACTAAAGTTACCCAGAGTGAACTGGAAATCAGTTTATAGTATCAATTAGGCCTAATGCTAAATTTGTGTTCACTGCACGAAAGCAAACGCCTCCTGCAAAAGTGGGTACAGCAGATCAACCACTACCCCCTGACCCCTTGCCCCTGACCATTGCATTCAACCTTGGTACTCTCGTCAAATGACGCCATAGACTTTTCCAACTTGACCTTGATTTTGAACCAATAAGGTGGCAGTTGAATGATCTTGAAGTAGCAAGAGAACAGTAAAAGCAACATCGTCTGCTCTATTAAATAGTATGGCAGGTCATGTATTGTGAGGATACGTATCGAACTACAGATAAACAATTGTTCAGACGTGCCTCAGTTTATAGATAAGGAATAGAGCTATGCCTAGATTTTGTCCTCAACTCATATGGTAAATTTTTTTTTTTAAATGTCATGTAATTGATTGTATTTGTCAATCATCCTTATGATTGATTCATCATAGATCTATACGCAGTCGTTTCTGACAGAAGGCACACAATTTTAATACTGGACTGAATGTCGGACAATGTTATCAGAAAACGTTCGGGAAAAGCAAAAAAAAACATACATTTTCACGTTACCTCAACCAAAACCAAACCCGAAAACCCTTGTCTTGACGTTAGCTTGTTAGCTGGGGAGAGTTTCCGTGGCGTCTAGATATATTTGGTAGGAATTATGCAATAAACACTTTAGTTGTCATATTATCTATTTATCATGTTGTAACATATTGAAGGTTGGTCCAGTGGCGGACCTAGGGGGGTGGGGGGCGGGGCTTAGGGGGGTTCCTTGGGAGCAAGAACATACAACATCCATGTTAACATACATGTTAAAGTCCCAAGTCTTTAGAGAGTAACCCCCCCCCCCTTGGGAAGCTGAACGTACACTGTTAAAGTCGAGTTCTCCGAGCACCCCCCCCGGTCGCAAGTTTTTCAGAGCCCCTGTCCCCTCCGCGGTCACAAGTCTTCAGAGCACCCCCCCCCCCTCCCGCCCCCACCGTCGCAAGTTTTTAGTGCAACAGTCCCCTTGGGAGCCTGAACATGCACTGTTAAAGTCGGCTTGCCCGCCCTGGCCCCCCCCCCCCCGGTCGGACGTTTTTCAGAGCGCATACTCCTCGGTCGGAAGTTTCAGAGAGCAACCCCCCCCCCCCCCCTTGGCAAATTCCTAGATCCGCCCCTGTGGTCCACTAGAACATGATTACATAAATTCATGATAGTTTGTCGGTCATGGCATAATGACATAATGCATGCAGATTTTGCATCTGGCAACCAATGGGTGTTCTTTTCTGATCAAGTGCATCAGTATATGAGTATGTAGCTTCTTTCATCGCCAACCTTCTGCCAGATTACGGTCTCCATCGCTGGCGTAGCGACTAAGCTTAGTATATTTTTCGATCATTTGCCAGATATCGTTTATCTACGTACTGCCCATATATATCTCACTGACATCATAGGTCCACGTACATCGCTTCCAATTATGATTCCCCCCCAGTAAAGCAGACGTGTTGGTGGAAAATTATACTACAAGAAACTAAATGGGCAACTGACCTAAAGAATGAACAAACTAACAGAGACAGATATTTCCTTTGACAATGTGGATAGTTCCAGCCAAGTGGAAACCCTGCCTCGGGGAAAAACAATGTGAACGTTGTTAAAACTACTCAGAATGTATGTATTGCCTCGGTCGACATGATATGGCGGGCGGTAAACATAGATAACACGAGGAACAGTGTCTATGCTTGCGTCCGTACCTCTTCGCCCGGAAAGTGCGATATATTGATTTCAGATTTGTGATTGATGAAAGGGTTGGTTCCTGTGGACACCTTTAAACCGATGTTGCGTGGAACAGAGCGATTGGATGCATATCGCCTTTGACTTCGTCAGAGATCCAAGTTTCCACAGCACATTCGTTTTTAAATCATCAGGATATAAAGAAATGTTCTAACTCACATTGTACGTTTATTTTTCTGAATAAATTATCATGTTTAGTATGGTCTGGGGGGAGGTGGAGGGGGGGGGAGGCACGGGGTTACCAATTAGAACGTCTGATCTCATCATACACACGTGGTACCAGCTCTGTGTGCATCATGGTGACGTCATCATGCCTGCATATTCAGTTGTGTGTATTGTGACATCATAGGCCTACTCACGTACTCACAGCTGTATGCATGATGACTAACTTCATTATACGTATTCACAGCTGCATGCAAAAAATTAACATTTTCATATGCATATTGTAGGTTTGATTTTGATTTCATTGGGGTTTAACGGCACTTTTAGCCTATAAGGCTATATCGTGCCATACTGGTTCTTCAAAATTTAAATGACTCGGTAGTCAATACTAAAACCCTGAAAATTAATACATGTGATATTGAAGATAAAACAATTGCAAAAATGATAAAGGGTCAAGTACATATGAATAAAACCATGAATGCAGTCAATGCGGAAACGACCAATAGGTATAAAACCCTGAGGATATGAAGTATTATAGTAGAGAAAAAGTAAAGAATGATGAAAAGACAGTCAAGAAATTGTCAGAATATAAAACCATGAATGTTTATGTTGGTTTCTAAAACCAGATTAATACAGATAAATGTACTGTTTGGCAGTATATGTTGACTAGATTTCACATATATTTGACTAGATTTATTGCAGATAAATAGTCTAAAATCTTTTGATTTGGTACGGTATTAAATAGTTGTCTTAAATTTGTTGTTTGGTAATAATTATCTCTTGTTTCTTTGAAGTCAACGCATCTCAACAGCATATTATAGGAAGTAAGTAAGAAAAAAACCCTGCCTTCTAAAGCGTTCCATGACTCGTGTGGGGAGAACGCAGGTTTTGAAATTGGCGTTGCCTGAAGGAGAAAAGTGATCGATATTCCAGATCACTACTCTCCGAGTTTAACTATTAAAATTTCCACAATGTGAAGGCTGTATCTGACCTTGTTGGAAGAAATTTAATACCAGATCAAATTCTAATTTGCTGCGGAAACAGGTGTGAAGATGTAGTGATTTCGGTTGTTTGTTTCATCATATATAAAATATATACATGTATATTGATAAATAATAATAAATTTGAAAAATTGAATGATAAGAAAAACCGCATTCGGTTTTTAAAGCATGAATTAGACAATACGGAACAAATAAATAAACACGGCTTAACTACGCATGCAAATTGCTACATGAATTATATCTTATCTTCTGTTTTAAATATAATATTTTCTGTTTTATCAGTCTTATGTTACTAGCGCATGTACATTGACGTTGATTGGTAATAAATAAAGGATTTTACAAAAAATCAAATGAGTCCACCAAGCTGACTTCGGGAGACCTTTCTGGCTCATGATGGCCTGCTGGTCGTCGAAGCTTGATGTGTTCTGTTGTTCAGGGTACCTCAGTGACCTACACCACCACTAGTCCAGTCCAGGCCTGAGCTGCCCCTGTGAGCCTCGCAGCTGCTGTGAGACGCAATTAGTGTGGCCTAATGTAAGGCAACTCAGTGGGTTTATGTGTGTGTCTTGTGACACGGGAAAGGGTGGGGTGTGCGGGAGGGAAGGGGACGGGGGGTAGGGACTAGGGATTACCAAACGAGTGAACACAAAGAACAGTGGAGGCGACTTGTTTGATGAGAGCAAATAAGGGGTAAAGGAAGGAAGAGTGCCTTGGACGACAGAAAAGAGAATTCATGAAATGGTCATGGGGTGCATGACAAATGCAGCATTTACATTATGCATGATGATAGATCGTTATAAATGCAGCTTTCAAAGATGTCCGATGCTGATGGGGTGTCCTGCATTTTATAAATAGATGGGTAATCGAAGTATGAAATGGTGCCTAAGTCTTCTATTTTAATCATTACTGATGGCGGACAACTTTTCTTGCGCGTTAGATATTATTAATTTTATTCGTCAAGTAGAAGTGATTGTATTACCGAATGAACTTTCAGTTTATTCTATTAGTATGGGTAGGTTCTTGTTTGAAGTAGTATTAGTGGTCTTCGTTGTAAAACATGGGTCCTGGACTCTCGGTACATAGAACATAACACAAATACACACACAAATAAGACTAAGGCAACTGTGTACATTATATACAAACGGGCCGAGATTGGATTTTTTTTAGCTCATTAAACATGGTAGCTACTGGAAACGGATTTCTCTATATTTCGCAAATGATGAGAAATGACATTCATCTTCTCCAGCTACAGTGTTATCTGTGGGTACTACAGCTATGTAAGGGATACCCTATGATATTATTTAAAATTATAGAGAACACAATTTCCGTTTTAATGAGTATCAAATGACAAACAGTGTAAGAATTCGACACTCGTCATATACTAGGGGCGCAGAATGACATTAGCACTGAGAGGAAGCTTGTCCGTCTTATGGGTTGTGCAGGGTAGTGTGTACACGGGTATATTGCCCATTGTACCGGGGAGATAATGCCTCCCTGGAGCTAAACATGTCCCGCAATGTGCAGTAATAAATCTATAGTTATTATTCTGTCGCCACCCATTGCCCCAAAGACACAAATCGTTTA
This sequence comes from Arenicola marina, assembly GCA_964019135.1. Classification (NCBI taxonomy): domain Eukaryota; kingdom Metazoa; phylum Annelida; class Polychaeta; family Arenicolidae; genus Arenicola; species Arenicola marina. Next base: position 6,657,401 of record OZ025249.1, on the reverse strand, counting down.
CGGTTGTCACTCAAAGGACGCAACCGTCTGGCACAAAATATCTATATCACATAAGATAAAAATGAATGGTTTTCACATCACAATACGGACGTATTGAGTGCTGCGAGAAAAGGAAGATTGAAGACTTGATAGGCCTACGTAGCACGAATCTCCCACCCCATTAATCTTAGTGTGACACGCAATACAAGGACTAAAAAAGTCAGTAAACATGACAGAAGCTGCGGGAAAATATAACATAACCTCGGTAAGCACGTAAAACACCTCTAAAGGACGTCACCACCGGAGACCGCGCTATTTGAACGTCATCACGTTGGGGGAAGGAATGTCAGTCGCCTTCAACCATTTTAACCTGCTAAGGTGTCCACTTTTCTCTTTACTCTTTACTCTTCGCAAATTGAGCCGTTCAATGGTGATATCGCATGGTACCCCAATCAAATTAACGTGTATACGTATAAATGATCAAAACAACAATGCAATGCATCTCGTCAACGTTTGGACATCACTTGTTTTCAATGTTGACATCATTTGTTCTTTTTAAATCCCTAAAGCCTAGCTCACACTGTGCCGGTGTTGGCTAGGGTTTACTCCGGTCCTCCCCGGTTCTTCCCGGTCGACATACCGGGACGAACCGGGGCCATCTCGCAACATTTTGACGCGAAAACAGTAGGCCACGGTGTTACTACGGTGCTGGTACGGTATGCTACGGTACATCAAGGTGTCACCACGGTGGATGCAGGTGCTACTACGGTCTTACTAAGGCTTGACTACGGATCATCACGGTAAGCCAAGGTTCATCCAGGTACCACTAAGGTATCACCACGGTTTGTCCCGGTTTACCAAGGTTATGTTAAGGTCCACCAAGGTTATGCTACGGTCCACCAAGGTAGTACTACGGTTGTGCCCGGTCGTGCCACGGTTTCACTACGGTCTCACTACGGTGACGCTACGGTAACCGTGTCAGGGCGTTGCCTCATGGTTGTCAGCAGGCACCTGAACGTGTGTGCTAGGATGCCGAAAGCGTTTTCAACTATCCTCTGAGCCCTAGACAGCCGGTAAGTGAAGATTCGCTCATCATTAGTGAGTTTCATGAGCCAGGTCCTCATGGCGAAGGCGTCATCAGCAGCTATGAAGTATGGTATGTCCTTGTCATCCCCAGCCAGTGCATTGGGAGGGGGGAGTCCTATGGTTCTTTCCTCAATGGCCTCCTTCATGTGTGAATTGTTGAATACCTGGGCATCTCCGGAAGATCCATTGGCACCAACGTCCACCCAGGTGAATTTGTAGTCTGCGTCCACCAGAGCCACGAGGATGATCGCATGGAAGCCCTTGTAGTTGTAATAGATTGATTCCTCTTTGTTTGGACACCTATCGGCTATGTGTTTGCCATCCAGAGCACCGATACAATTATGGAACACTTCACGAATTAACAGCGAAATGGTGTTGTCAGGTACCCGGATGCCATACACGAGTGAGTGGTAGTTATCACCTGAGGCTAGGTACCTCAGTGTTATGGCCTTCAACTTCAACCCAGGTTCTAGAGCCTTGCGAAACCATGGGCCTTGCTTCGTGATTCTGTTCTCCAGTCGTAGGAGTAGTTCTTTAAACATTTCTGAATCCACACGTAGGAAGTTCTGGAACATCTTCAACACACAATTCGTTCATCAGACGTGTGTACTGCCCAAGTGTCACTCGCCTCTCGGCCCAAGGTGTCACCCACACAGTTCTCTGTTTTCTGGCCCTTATTGTTTTCATTCTTCTGTTTTGTTGAATAACTTAGAGCATCGCCATGTTGTTTGTAGCCTGCTGTCTGTTCAACTGCAGTTGCCAGTTCATCAGCTGAAGTCTGTTCCAGCAGTCTGTTCAAGTTGTTGGCGACAAGAGCTATGATGCGTCTCCTTCCAGGGATGAAGCACCAAGTGATTTGAAACACATGTTATCCCACTTTTATACTAACCTAGTGCTGCCGTGACTCACCGTGGCCCCAGAACGCCACGGTCACCCCCGGTTGCCTACGGATAGCCCCGGTAGCTTGCACGGTGGTACTACGGTGAAGCCCGGTTGTACTACGGTGGCACTAAGGTTTCACACGGTTTGAAAATACCGGGGCTCGGTCTCGGTTCATGCCGGTAGTTTTGAACAGTTCAAAACCACCGGGGCGACCTACGGTTCACCACAGTACACCCCGGATTACCCCGGATTGACTACGGACTCGCTACGGTTGCACCGGGTTGTCCAAGGTTGTCCCCGGTTTTCAGAACCGGGGTAAACCGGGACTATGAACCGGCACAGTGTGAGCTACCCTTAAGCTACTTATGTTATTTCTACGAAGACAGATGTTCGGAAGAGAAGTTGATACAAAAAAATCCAGACAGCGGTTGCGTGTAATTCCCTCTAATAAGGAAGACTGCTTTGGCCGAGCGGGTTTACGGTCACCAATTAGATCTGCATAACCCCCTCAAACGTGCATAGCCTCCAAGCGAACTGCCTAATCTCAGAGCTTACTCTTCTTTCATCGCCATTGTAACACGCTTTATGATTAGTACACTTCAACATGTTGACCTCATCGCCACATCACATCACATCACGTCACATCGCCACTCTCCGGGATGATTCGGACATTTGATTCCAAAGTCCCCATAATATATGTCCATACTGATTTGACCGTGATGCGTTAAAGAGTGTTCAGGCCTTTGATGACAAATCTTCTCTGTTAAATTACAACATCACATATTACTTCTGCCGGCGCCGGCCGATAAAACAGTCGTTAATGGACGAATAAGTTCAGCGGTTTTGTAGCTCACATAAAGTTCATTATGCCACGGGGTCTGCGGGCCATTAATTCACTTGCACCGAGTGCTGCGCTTCCTATGACCTGTGTTTTTTTGTATTCCTAAGGACGACGGCTGACCCCCATTCCACGCACTTAGCTGCGTATCGTTTGACTTAAGGTTGAGTTCACAACCCGAAGCGTCTCGTCGAGTCCGAGGGACACCTAGAACTGGCCCCGACCACCAATCCCCTTGCACACTCCTGGGAGTACTCCAGCCGAAATCCATTTGCCACTTTTTGTTGTCGTCGGCGCTGAAGTTTCGCCCGATTCTTTCTGACGCCCCATTTGTTGCCAAACGAGAGTAATTGTCCGTCTTACGTGAGGCGACACTTCCGGTGCGGGTCCAAAGCGTCTGGCGTGACCTGGAGTAACGAGCTCGGACCGATGTTTTTACACATAGGGTGTCAAACATCACTGAGACACTGGAGAAGACCTGGATATTTATTGCCTTAATACAAGCCACCCGTTATTAGAGGGGAAGGGGGGGGGGGTGGGCTTCAAGAATTATGTACAGTAATATCGAATCTCCTAGTATAACGAAACTCGGCAAATAGAGAAAGGGTCTGAATCAGGCTAACGATTTTCAAAAATTGCCAACAACTAATCGTGAATCCCAAGAATTCCTGGATGCCAATCGCGGAGATCAGAAAAGATATCCCCCGCCCCTCTCATTATTAACTTGGTTAATAACCCGGAAAATCCCATGCAAAAAAACATTAAGATTAATATATATACTTCAAGCCATCGCTGAAAGCGCCCCCTGGCGAACGTTCCGTTATGGGCTCGCATTAAATAGAAATCGAAAACAGCATTTGTAGAACTATTTAGCTGATGAGAATTACCGGAATATGAGGTCCGTCTGCCTGAAGCCAGTGGCGGGATTCAGCGCAAACGTAACGCTTATCAGCCAACACCAATACCCAATTAGACGCCCGCAGGTTAGAAATGGTACTTTAGTCTAATTGTCTGTGCATCTCTTTGCCCTTCCAAGACACACACTAATCTAATTTGGTGGACGTTGGAATTAATGGGAGGCATCGGATGGTGTCGGGTGGCGCTCCCTCCCACCCCCCCCCCCTCACCCCGCGTCCTGGCCAGTGTCCCTCACTCCCCCTCGCCTGCCACCCACACACGCTACACCATACCCTGGGGAGACGCCACTCGCCTCCGCCAGGGGCCTGGGTATCCTGTGCTTTAGCGCTATTGGATGAAAGATATATGAAGTAAAGACGGACTTATCCTTTTTATGTTCTGTCTGTGATCCTAAATTTACTATTTGGCGGGGGGCGAGGGGGGGAGGGGGGGTCATCAGATTGGATGGACGCGCCTTCGCTGTTGAAGCAGCCGTCAACACTATGACTCTCCCCCGCAAGGAGGCGTTGCAGTCGTTGTTTATACGGCAAGTGAGAAGTTGCGTCCTCTGTGGGAAGAGTTTGAACATGCGGGTGAAATCAGTGTGCTGAGGTCCATTACACAAAATTGCGCGTCTGATCTCCCGGCAGAGGGCGTTACGCCATAGTAGATATCAGGAACGCGAATATACGAATCTGGTGGAGGGGGGGAGGGGGAGGGGTCCTCGGGTGCCCCTTGATGCGGACGAGCGGATTTTGCAGTGAAACAGGCGGGCTTTACCGCGGAAACCCCCCCGCCCGCCGCAATGTATTAAGTACCCACCGGGAGTAACTATGACAATACAAAACTATTCTGTTTTGCAAATGTTGAAACTGAACCCGTAACGTGTAAGATCATGTCTTTGTTGTATACAGACAATGCTATAGGGTAAAAGAACCTTCAAATTTGAAACGGGATGATTGTGGTTTGAGGCCCGCTTTGTGCATACGAGGGCTGAATTAGGCCAAGGAGCCACCGTGGACAATGACTGGTCGGGATGATATATGCCCTATATATGCCCAGACAGGGACCTATTGTTCTGTCGAATGCACTACCACTCGACCAGGGAGGCTCCCTTGTTCAGCAATAATGCCACCAAAGGTGAGACACATACTATGACCTGTAGGGATATTATGGTTGCGTCCTCGTTGTTCGCCGAGATAGCGCAGTCATAAGGCTTTATACGTCATGGTTTACTAGCCGCTGTAGCGCTAGTATGGGTTCCCCCTGCATGATTCACGGTCCAATATCGGCCTCCCGCTTTTGATACCTTGAGCGGAACTTGTGGACCGTCCCTTCATCTGGTTGGAGTGGGATCCGCCTGGAACGTAACGACCGAAAATTCAGCCCAAGACGTCCCTCCCATTTAATCAGACTGGAGTCGTAAACAATCGGAGGAGAACGCAGACGTGACCGGAGCGATGTGTTTCACATCCCGCAGAGTCAATCAGGGCACAACGAGAAAAAAAGAAAAGCAAATGCGCGGAAATCGACCTGGGCCTGGTGAGTCCAGAAGTGTTGTAACATACTGTGGCCTTGTCGTTGTTATGGATTCTTTTACTGTGCGGATCAATTTAGACGAAGTCTTTGAAGGAAGAAGAGATCCCTAGACAGTTGTGAAACGGATGTAAATGAGAAAGGTTTCAAGCTGTAAAGCTCGGCACGGTGAGAGCCAATGATGTCATATAATAATGGGCAACTGAACTGAGTGACCGTCTGCCGTCTTTAGATGTTGCCTTTCATTTCGTCAGCAGCCCACACTTGCTGCAATAGCGTGGGTATCCAATGAACTTGGCACGAACATAATATGCCATAGCATTTCATCCATAGGTACATTACAAATGCAATGGATGGATTTAAACACAAAACGCTACTGTATTCCTATCATTGCATCGTCAATAAAACTGACAGAATAGAAGACATTGAGAGCCTTCGACAGCTGCACCGCTTGTGGTAAGAGCCTACCTGTGTGATGTGATGCAGAGGATGATCGCCTCCCCACGCGACGCCCACCGCCGTGTGTGGCAGGCCGTCTGCGCCAGACCGGAAGCTAAAGATGGTTTGGACAGAAAGGATCGCAATGACTCACTTCAAGGCCCGACCGGGAGAGTGGGAAATAACCGTCACTCCTAGGGTCGTGTCTTCCATCCGTGAACAGTATGCTTCTATCGGTATACAGGTTTCAAGAACTATATGCTGAGAGTACGATGACAAAGGTGGCGATATTCTCAGGCGTCCGGTGTTAAGGACAGACCCCTTATTGGGGGTTCTACGATTAATCTGAAGATTTGTTATAGGCACGTAATGTTATTCACGCATCTGGCCAGCACAGTCGAACTCTGCTATGCTAATACGGAGGGTTACTGAACGTGCAGATAATAGTGGCAAGTTTCAGACTTTGGCAATCTATTGCCTTCCACGACGGTATCTGTTATCCACTGGACGTTCTCTACATGTCAATCCGTGTTGTACAGGGGCGGATCCAGACAATCTGAATAGGGGGACCGGTTTCGGGGTCGGATCCAGATATAATAATAATCTGTATTCATACCTTTCAGGCTATGGGCCCATGGTAACAGTTACAACAAATTCTCGGTGCAGTACATTGTTCACGTGCTGTGCATGTACAAAGCTTGTTTTCGGAACTTAAATGCATGATAGGTATACGCGGCAACTTTGCGCAGAGCAGATGGATTTGGGGAAGAAAGAAGTCTAACGAAATTATCTCGCGATGGATACATAACTGTTCTACTCAAATACTCAGCTCTAATATGACGATAATGGGGACAGATTAAAAGAAAGTGATACTCGTCTTCGATAACTCTTGTTCCACTATCTAGACAAAAACTACAAAACCTAAGGTTCCTCTCCACCTGTCCCCTGTGACTCTCGATCGCTGGAGGATGTGCTGAACATCTTAACCGTGATTAGGCAATCCTATAGCTGCGAATACACACACTTGACAAATAAGGTTCATATACTAAGGATTGTTTAAAGCCACAGTAACCATCTAGCTTTGGGGTCTGACTAGAGTCATTAAACCATTCTTGGAGAGCGATGTCACTTAGACGCTGCTTGAATACACCTAAAAACATATTTACATCTCCAACCTCCTGTGTCATATGCCGGATAGGGTGGGGTGGGGGCGGTTTGGGTTTTCATATGTTAAATGATATAAATTATATAAATTTCGGCCCTAAAAGGAGGGACCGGGGCCGGGTCGGCCCCCAGGATCCGAATAAATTTCCCTGTTGTAGTGGTATCATGATTGTGAACCTGGTAATCTCCTTACTGTGCGAGACATCTTACAACTAAACTTGTAAGCAATAAAAAAATGGTTAGAGATAAACAGGCAGAGAGAGTCCTAATATTTAATATTATAACTATCCATTAAAAAGCCTTGGGGCTCTCCCCGTCTTAAAAATGAAGTCGATGGCCCGGTAAAATGCATGTGACTTTTGTTAATAACAGATTTCCATTCTTCATATGGACGGACATCGATGTTCGTACACACATTTCCAGGGTGATTGCGTACGACAACTTCTAAGTGACAATTGTTGTCTCGAAAGCGATGTGGGTTGGCAATGTATGATAGATATTACTGCATGACAGTACATGGTGCGCATAAATACAGTCACGCTGCGACCTCCGTAGGTCTATCGCGATAATGGGAAGGGTCAATGTAGAGAGGAGCAATGTCTTTGGCGGGAGTAATCCCCTACTATTGGCGACGAAAGGCCCGGAGTCTTCATTCCGCATAAACAACATTTCCACTCAAAACCATGAACCGGTGTAACATAATAACCTGTCCGGCCGTGATAACCTGTCCGGCCACGCTTCTTTCATGCAACTAGCCCTAACCAGAACCCCAATTCTTACCTTAACCCTAACCCTAACTAACCCTAACCTAACCCTAACCTAACCCTAACCTAACCCTAACCCTAACATAAATGCGCTATTACAGCAAGCCCATGCGCTGCGCATGCGCCCACGTCAGCCCGACAAGTTATCATGCTACACCGGCCGTTTGAGCTGGCCTAGCAGAACACACTCGACAAGTCAAACGCTCTACATGCTAGTCCACAATAACAATACAATAGCTATTTCTTCATATGCTAGAGGATAATGCTGAGCCAGCATGCGCCACGTAAACTTATCCACATCCATTATCCAGTGCCCTCCTATTAGTGGAGACCGATGTAGCTGAAGCAGGAGAAAAGACTCACTAATGATAGATCCGTTGAGGGTGCAGGGGACGTTAAGGCGCTAGGAATCTATTCAATCTCGTCCCTTCTTCATGGCAGTAAATGAGAATCGTGACCCCGTTTGACATAACGTGAAATTGTTCCGTTTCCCGGCCCTGTAGACGTAAGTAGAATTATTTGTCTGGTATAAAAACAAATTCATTTATAACAAAGACAGGTTTTATTACACCCTGCTTCTCAGCAAGTTGAACAATGAATTGTACAGTGATGGTATCACAATGGAATCAGTCGTGCAACGTTCGCTCGCATTCCGTGGTATATAGATTACAATGCATCAACGAACCTAGCTCAATGTGATTTACTGACCCGTAAACACTGCAGCTTATGGCCGGCCTGTTGATAACCCGTACCGCTGTGGGGGCTGTCCACAGGCTGCAGTGTTCACACTCAATGTGATTTACTGACCCGCACCACTGTGGGGGCCGGCCACAGGCTGCAGTGTTCACACTCAATGTGATTAACTGACCCGCACCACTGTGGGGGCCGGCCATATGCTGCAGTGTTCACACTCAATGTGATTTACTGACCCGCACCACTGTGGGGGCCGGCCATATGCTGCAGTGTTCACACTCAATGTGATTTACTGACCCGCACCACTGTGGGGGCCGGCCATAGTCTGCAGTGTTCACACTCAATGTGATTTACTGACAGGCATCACTGTGGGGCCCGGCCATAGGCTGCAGTGTTCACACTATTCCATTGTACCGTGAATATGACACAATTTATAATAGTCTAGTAAACGCATCACTTGGCAGATCATAGGGCAGACTGGGCTAGCATTATCCTACGCTGTTCATATATAGTGTCAATTGAGTTGCGTTTGTTTTGGTATTGGAATAGTAATGTACGGAGTATGAGTAAAGGAACTACAACGTTAATGCAGAATCATCTATTGGTCAGATCGGGAAACATCTAGTCTGCGTCCTCAAATTACTATGGACGATAATTATTAGGTTGTGTTTAGTAACCTAATAATTATCGATAAAAGATTACCAATATGCATCAACCAATCACACGGTATGAAAGGAGCCATCATGATTATCATTAGCATTATAACAATCTAAACAAACACCTTAGATGCTGTCTTAACTTCTTCAGTTCGATCTGAAATTATTTACTTCTTCAGTTCGATCTGAAATTATTACAATCGTGGTTTCACTGAAAGTGACATGGTTAGTTGACAATATGGTAATGAAATGTAACACGCTTTGTTCAGGCACATGCTATCTGTGCCATGGATTTCTTCAGTTAGTCGACGCCATGGACACATCAACATCTGGCTTTGTTACTGAAGAGCGCGCCATGAAATTGCGATCAAGCGGAGAAACCAATAATCATCTAATGTAATGTAATATATCCAGCGCTTACATGCACAGATCACATACAGGAATAACAAACGACGTAACAACATCTTCCCGCAGTCATAAAGTTCATTCCCTCGACAAGACCAGTTGATGTATTTACTCATTCAATACAAAAGAAGCATGTTAATCAACAGGAATTTGAATTATATAATATATATATTTGATGTGTAACTGGTATGGGACCACTGTTGAGGTTATTACAGCAGCATACAGAGAAGAATCCTTTGCGAAATCTGCTCGACACCAACTCGTCTTCGTGAGAGATGTCACAGAGTTGAACGGTTAATCTCGACACGATATTCCGGTAATATCACTAGGGTATGATAACGCACAGGGTCTCTTTGCATTAACCCTGGTGTCATAATGCGAGGCGTGTTCTATCTATAATACTTCAAGATGACTGGGTTATGGTCACGTTGAGAACACAAACACGTAGTTTCGGTGGTCAGGGAGCGTCACCTCAGGAAGCGTTGACCACGAAGTCGTCGGCTGGCTCGGCCAGACTCGGGTAGATGTACAGGATGGATATAGTCAGGGCGGTGATGGCGATCAAGAACATGACGAGCAGGAAGCGGTCGATAATTTTGGCCAACATTTTCCACTCCTCCTGGATCTGATCCCGACGAATGTTGCGTCGCATCTTGGAGGTGATATCGCGAAGATGCTGCAAGATCTCGTCGAAGAGCGGTTTGCGCTTGCGCGGCGTCATGATAGCTTCCAGTTCATCGTACAGACCTCTGACGAACGAGTTCATGCCGTCACCTCCTCCGAGACCCCCTAGACCCCCTAGACCCCCCATCCCTCCTCCCCCACTCACGCCCCCTCCCAGGCCCCCTCCCCCCACGCCGACGCCCCCGCCGGGAGCGCTGCCGCCTGCAACGCCGCCGCCGTGGTGCAGGTCGTGCATGGGGTCCATGTTATTGGACTCGAGCCGCTCCTCCTCATCCATCGTGCCGTTCTCGCGGCAGGCGCGCTCACTGCGCGTGCGCCCGTGGGCGATCTGGAACAAGCTGGATCGCTCGTTGTTGTAGGGCGTGTAGATACAGAGGACGCGCGCCATGCAGCCGAAGACGAGGCGGCCGAGCCAGCGGGGGACGGGGGTGGTGGGCTCGTGGTGGTGCAAGTCCAGCACGATGACACTGATCACGATGGAGAAGCCCGTCATCACCATCACCATCGTCAAGTAGATACCTAAAAGGACGGACGAAAGGAAGAGAAATAACACAAGCCATGGCGGAGGCGTCGGCGCCGATAAAACACCATTTAGATGTCGCCCATCGCTAACAGAACCAGCCTCGCCGGAAACCAAATACAATTGAGCGGTGACGCATACAACCGTTAAACGTTTTTGTCATGATAGTTTTGCCTAGTATTTCACCCGTTTTTGTTTTCTCGTAGCGCTTTAGGCCTTCCTCAAATCACGTTCAATTATGTTCTGACTGTTTCAGCGCCGTTGATTAATAACCATTACCACACTTCTCCCTTTGCCTCGCCACCGTTGATATAATTGCAAATCTTACTCCGCAGTTTTTGCTGCCAATGAGGCGACAGTTTTCGTTACCCCTGATAGTTATATTCTTATCCATTTGTATTTTTCCCCGCCGATTCGTTTCGTATAATTGCGAATCTTCCTCTCCCTTTGCCAAGTAAGAAAGAAGGATCAATTTACTGGTAATTGCATTCTGGCGACTGTTTCAAGTCTTGTATTTCGTCCCCTACTGTCTGCCGATAAGCCCGACACGAGAGGCAAGAGGGCCTGACGAGCATCCAGAAGTGCTACTTAACATATAGATGGCGTGTGGTCGACTGGAAGAGAAGGTTGCCTGGGACAACAATTGACTGTAACATTACGTGTCTAGACCATATGATCAAGTGATTCCTGGAGACTGGGATCAGCACATTACGCGATGAGAACATTTCCGTATAACATAGACCAGAAACAGTATTTATTTCGTCCCCCACGCATCTCGCCTTTACATTGATGCCATCCCCCCACCCCCCCCCCCACGCACGCACCACCCAAACAAACCGACAAAAAATTAATCAGAACAAAATAAAATATAATTTACAAACAACGAGTTTTCTAATCAGATGGTAATGCAAAACTAAGAACTCGCTTTATTGCATTCTCTATGCGTACGCAGGCCAGTTATGCCGCATGAGGTTATGCCACTGGCCGGGAGGAGGTTATGTTGCTGGCTGACAGGAGGTTGTGCCACTGGCCGGCAGGAGGTTGTGCCGCTGGCTGACAAGAGGTTGTGCCGCTGGCTGACAAGAAGTTGTGCCGCTGGCTGACAAGAGGTTGTGCCGCTGGCTGACAGGAGGTTGTGCCGCTGGCCGGCAGGAGGTTGTGCATCTGGCCGCCAAGAGGTTGTGCCACTGGCCGGCATGAGGTTATGCCACTGGCCGGGAGGAGGTTATGCCGCTGGCCGGGGAGGAGGTTATGCCACTGACCGGGAGGAGGTTATGCCGCTGGCCGGGGAGGAGGTTATGCCCCTGACCGGGAGGAGGTTATGCCGCTGGCCGGGGAGGAGGTTATGCCACTGACCGGGAGGAGGTTATGCCGCTGGCTGACAGGAGGTTATGCGGATGGCCGGCAGGAGGCTATGCGGCCATCCCACCTCCACACGACCCCCTATGGTAGCCGCCTACATTTCAGTGCAGCAGGGGGCTATTTATGGGTAAATATCTGTCCTCCGCCGCTTACATTGGCGGTGCCGCCGAGAGCAATGGGTCACGTGGTCATTGCAGAGCTGACCCGGCGACCGTAAGTCATGGATCAGAGCCGGTCAGGGTGGCAGGATTTCGGGGAGAGGTGTGTGAAGGGGGGGGGGGGGGGGCGGCGGGGGGTCTGCTCACAGTCAGGGCGGCGCACTATGGAACGGTTCGGATTAGTATAATTCGAAGACACGAATAGCGACCAAGCTCCGCCAGGAACAGATGACGGATTACCATAGTGGAAGTAAATCTTCATGTAACAAGGTTTGTTGCTTAAGCGTAATACAATTGGTGGGACAGTCAAGAATCGGTCATGGGGACCCATAGTCTAGCTATATATAAAACAGACGCGGACATGACCTTGGAAACCTACGACCATTAAAACTGCAATGGCGTCGGTCGGTCAAGCTTAGCCATGCCTCCTTGTCTTAATGCGAATTAAGACAAGCTGGATAAATATCGGATATTCCATGAAATTTAGTTCGATCTAGTTTGTAATGCATTTGATGTGAGACGCGCAAATCAGAATATTCAGAATCACTCAAACCATTTATGAAAGCATTAAATAGCGTATTATCTAGTTTCGCAACCAAATATTAAGTTATACACAAACTAGGGAATTGTATCTTTCCTATGTTGATCAAATATTTATCAATCCAGTTGCTGAACAACGATGGCGGGATGACGTGCAGATGTCCGGCCATGACTTTTCTAGCTTCTAGAGGAATCGTATCTTAGATATTAATGATCCTGTCTGTAATCGTAGAGTTTAATTTTAAGTGGTTCAATCGTTATCTACCATGTGGTTTTAAAATGGAACAAACGAGAGCACAATATGTGTAATATGTGTAAAGGGACTCACACCGTAACACATACGATCTTTGAAGGCAAAGGCAGTGTGGATTACATTGGGCGATGTTTTAAATATAAAAACACATTTAAGCCAAAATTATATTTGGGTTCGCTTATAATAAGTCAATCACTTTGTTATGTCACTTATATCATATTGCACCAATAAATATTGGTTGTTATTGGAGAACCAAAATAGTAAAACAAGTATTAATTAGGCTACATTATAAGATGGGACCCCGCTTTAAGACCACCCCAGTAATATGACTACCCCGCCATTAAGAGCACTTTTTCCCAGTCTCGAATGTTTGCCTATATTCTAACGTTGGCCTGAACCCCGCCAATGCGACCACCCCGCTAATCGGGCATTAAGACCACGAAGACCAGACCCATATCAGACCAGATCAACTTCAATGGAACTCAACCAGACAAAGTGGCAGCTGTTTTGAGCGTCTTGTACTTTTTTTATGGCATTTTCCAAACTTTTCTGCACTTTTTTTTATAAGCCGTCAGGAAGATTTTTTTAATTTGCCCCCACTTACCCATAGCCAAATGTTACCTCTAATCGCGGATTGTCTCATAGTGCTGCTAGAATTACCTTGTCGATTGTCTTATTTTATTTCCGGCTGCCTTGGGGACACCAATGAAGTGGTGCGACTTTTATCGAATTTAGCCCTCCAGAGAAGTGATTCTAATATGTCGAAGTCTCTAAATCCCATAATGGCAAACTAAAGAATTAATTCATCATATTTTAACTCTTTGAATGTTGATTTTAAACCATGTTTACACCATGCTTACCTTTCTAGTATGGATGAACATCTTTTACGTGATACTTCGTTCATCAAAGAAGTTTTAAATGATTTACATAACCCCGCCTTTTTAAACAAGCAAGAACTAAGCGATATTCTTACCCACCTGATGTACTCATTGTATCCTTTGGTACGAAATAAACAATGACAATAAAAATGCACTCGTGGGCATTGATGACTGCCAAAACTAACACACATCATCAGGGACACGGCCGCGGGCTCTGTGTGTTTTGTTCGTGACATGTTTATTTTACTGATTTTACTTGTCGACTGATGTACGGCATTGATTGCGCTGGATGTATGAATATTGATGCGTATAAAGACAGTAACACACGTGGTTATTTTGATCTGCTGTATCAGACTCTGGCTTTGTTAGTGACATGTTTATTTTACAGATTAAACACTGATAGCGCTCAACAGGCATGGTAGTAGTGATCAACTGCTTGTAAACTGGCCAAGCCGTTCGGCTTCATTGAATTATATCTGACTTGATTTTGATTGAGGCTGAAGGTGTTCACAGTTTGAATTCAATACCGGAATGCGAATAAAAGGACGTTAAATTTTCATCAATTTTTCATATATGCAGTGTGTTCCGGAGACTACACTTCATTCTTTTACTACATCACCGCCACCCCCCCCCTCCACCCCCTGCATCTCACCACCCCATTGTTGGTATCAGTGATAATCCCAGTGATTAACACTAATTGTTGTTATTGGGGAAGTTTGGCTAATGAGACCACCCCGCTAATGAGACCACCCTGGCTCAGTTTCCGTAGATGGTCTTAATAGTGGGGTACTAGCCTACTATCCTGTGCTATCATATCTACAGAGAAATAGTGAAATATAAAAATGAACGAAACTTGGAGAACATTGCTTATATATTGAATCAGTAATTAATGCCTTACTGTTAGACTGATGTTGTTATATCTATATATAATATATCTATATATATAGTGTATTTTGCATGAAAAGTTGAAACAAAAATATATATGCATAAAAACTGAATATTCTGGGTCGAGACAAAGTATATACAGTAAGTTGCCTACATAATTTATTCGGCTCTAGCCTTAAGTGATTTTGTACTGAACTATTCATAGGAACATGAACTACTACACTATAGGAAATATTAGACGACGAGAAACGAGCGCCCTCTGCTGATTATGTCACCGGACTGGGTCCCCGGCTTGGCCGGATGTGGGCGATAAATGGTACAAATCGATACGGGGAACGTGTCCCGGGCCCAGGTCTCTCCTCGATAGGACGTCACTTTCTTCTAATCTATTGCGACCCCATTTTCCCCATTAGGTGCCTATTTCGCAATGGTCCTGTCCTCCGCCTATATGCATTGGGGACAACGACTTCGAGGTTTTAACAATGGTGATCTGCACCTTCTGCCGATGACGTCACCGCCCGTGGACGAGAAGGTGACGCAATATAATGTAGGATAGTGTATAATAAGTTATACACTATCTTTGATATAATGTATTCTGAAATGATCTCACTGACAGATGTAACGGTAGCTCCGCGAGTTGTAATACCTTTAAAAACCTCCCAGTATCGGCTCGCATCGCTAAATGGACTGCCAGATAACTGACCAGACCGCATACATGATGCATACTACCCAGGGCCAAAAGTCCACAAAACTGATTATTTTGTCTAGCCAGAACCGCTCAGAAGTGTAGTTTTCCACATTGATCTTCCCAACTGGTGTGTGGGGGAGAGTGTAGGGCGAGGTAAGGGTTGGAGAATGGGGGAGGGGAGGGGGTGCTAGGGCAGGATGAGGGATCACGAGGGAGATGGTGGTGGGCTGCAAAGAGGGTTCTTGGAGAGAGGTCAGAGGTGGGCTAGGATAAGAGGACAGGCTTTAGCGAGGGGAGATGGGTCTTGGGCATGGCAGAGTAGGACATGGAGGAATGGGGGGGGGGGGAGGTAGGGCCTACAGGGGTGGGGTTACCATGACACGAGGAGAGACGGCCGGCGGATGGGCAAGCCACCCTCGCCACCGGGGTAAATTACTTCCCAGGGTACACGTGGCGCGTTGTAGATCCATATGAAGATAAAGACCGCTGCTGACATAATGACAGATGGAATCCTAACACCTCCGGATGAAGGGAATCGCATAATTTTTAAGCCCCCTTTGACCCTGTCCTCGCTTCCTATGTGTATTCCATTCCAACGACATCTGAAGCGTGTTTTGTTTACGGGGAGGGACGCATCAACCAGACCACGTGACCTTCAGGGGATCACAGCGCAGGCCGTCGGACGGATGAGGAGCGATCAATATCAACGCCTCATTGGCCGGCGGAAGGCGGGCAAGTAAGTATCAGCTGCGGTCCGTCGGCAAATAAAAAATGGGGCAATCTCTGCGGGAAATCGACTCGGATAACCACAGAGGCTGTCAGTCACCGTTGTCACGTAAGCAGGGATTAAGTTTGCGTTCATCGGTCATCACAGTCTTGAGGTGAATTCACTGCCACCGTGCAGGTGTCTGGCAACAGCTGTGCACCACCCACACATAACGAATGGGGACTTACTTCGAACTTACATCGCGCACATCGGTAATATCATTTTAATATATAGGTTATTTTCATTGCAAAACACAGTATCACTTTTGGTGATTCACCCCTTAACGCATAGTAATTTTATACACATACAGTATTTTTGTACGTTACCAAATTAAACGAAATCACAATTAATATATTCCTAGCATAGTGATTATATACATACAATATTTTATTTTTGAATCGATTAATAATAAATAATACTTAACCCTTTGCTTTTATACTGTATGCGTGAATTTTGTGCATTAATCTATAACTATTTTTAATACAACATTCAAAAATATGGCACTTATTGACAACATCGAATTGAAATGGATGATCCGTGACTTCGGGTCCCACTCACCTATCAGCGGCACACAATCCGATGTCTTGGGCACGTTTTCCGCTATGAGGAGCAGGAAGACGGAGAAGGAGAGCAGCACGGTGATGCCCAGCGACACCTTCTCGCCGGAGTCCGGCGGCAGGTAGAAGACCAGCAGTGCCAGGATAGACATGAGGATGCACGGCGCCACCACGTTGATCATGTAAAACTTGGGTTTCCGCTTTAAATGAAGCACAAATTTCACCGTCGGGAAAGGAATTCCGGGGTCCGAATCGAAGAATTGGTCTAGTTTCATGGCCTCGGTGTGGACGATATCCCACTCGCCGTGCTTCTTGTAGACGTCCATGCCTATCCGGTCCGTACCGTTGAGGAGGTTGACGAAGCGCCCGTCATAGGTCCAGTCGACGAAATCCATTTCGCATCGCTGGTTGTCGAATGGATAAAGCGTGATGTCCAGCTGACAGGAAGTGACGAATTTGCCGCCGGGCACCCACTGGATCCATCCATCACTGTCGACGCCAGCCCGGAATTTCCGGTCCGCTTGGTCATCGTAGATGGCTTCGGCGCTGTGAGGAGAGACACTGATCACTGTAGAAACAGACAATGATCACTATAGAACCAGTGATAGACACGGGTCACCGTAGAAACAGAGACAGATCACTATAGAAACAGAGACAGATCACTATAGAAACAGACGACGATGACTTTAGAAACAGACGAGGATAACTATAGAAACATACACGGTCATCATAGAAACAGACAAGAGTCGATATTAAAACAAACATGGCTAATCATAGCAAGAGACATGGATCATTATACAAGCAATACGTTTTGCAATAGTAACAGGCATTAAAAATAATATGGATAGCAAGAGCAACTAAAATGGCTCTGCACGGATGGCAGGAAGAACATACATGCATAACTGTGAGAACGGATAAAATCCCATTTCTAAATACAAAATTGTTAGTAAAAACTAACAAAGCTTTTCAGCCCCCCCCCTCCCCATCCCCACACACCCATATATACTGGCATATTATTCTAGTGTTGAACATGTATGTATCACATCACAATGGCCCAACCCTCTTTAAGGGCCGTACACAACAAAACGTTGCAAAGTATTATTTGCCTTTAATCCCATGAAGTAATGTCATTTCTTGTAACGCATTATTTTGCAGAGGCCGTTACAGGGGTTTAAGGAGGCTGGGAGGCACCCACATGTATCATCCAAGGTAATCTTTTGTAGGATATTAACCCCGCACATCCACTGTTTGTCGTTAAATATAACGAGAGGGCAACTTTCTTGGGGTCGAAATCTATATATGTGGGTCGCACACCCTGATTTGGTGGGACCTACGTTTAACCGAATCTAGATGGGCCAGATTTATCACATGAGATAATCTTATGAAGGATGTCGATCCTGCACCTCCACTGTTGTTTTTCGTTAAATAAAATGATTGTAAACCCCGGATTGGTGGACCTTCCTATTTGTAACCGAGATGCACTAGTGGGTTGTCAATTTGTTTAATGGGCGCAGATCGCCAGGTGGCCCCGTTGGTCTGCTCAGGGCTGGTTGGCAAGGGTGTCCTCTCCACGGGAAAGCCGATGGGGCGACAGCGAAGTGATAGTTTGCATGCTACTTCACTCCATTTAGTTGGCCAGGGGTCGGTCAGCTGTGCTAATAAGTCTGGCCTCGTGATCGTAAAAAGGGAAGAGTACCCTCCACCCCCACCACTCTCCCTCTCGTCCTGTCTCTCCCTCGTCTACTTCGGCCAGCATTACGCCATCTTGTGGCCGAGCGAGAAACCACCGACATGACGGGCGAAAATAGGGCCTTAGCACGCGACGTCGTCGCCGTCAGCCGTTAAAACGGCAGCAAACCCCGAGCGCCCATCACCTCGAGCGGCTTTTGTGAGGGAGGAGTGGATGTCATACATAGAGCCAACTAGAGCCTCCCGTGAGCTATCTGGGGGCGCCCACTCGCGAGCGGCCTGACAGCGAAAGGGATTGGAGTGTCTGAAAGCGTGGTCAGGTGGACACTCAATGTGAGGATGGGGATGGGGTAGTTACAGTTCTGGCTCTAGGAGGCGAAGGGGGCCCGGAGAGGGGGCAGGAGGGTGGGGGAGGGGAGGGGAGGGGAGGGGGTGCACCCAGGCCGTCTCAAGCAAACCCGCGACTTTGTTTGTAGAAATGATATCGAATATACTATGGATACGCCTGGGGCGCTATGCTTAAGATACGACGGTGGAATGTATATAAACGTCATACATGCAATATGTCTGGCGAGGATATGAAGCCTGCCAAGCTGTTCTCGCTATTGCATGTATGATATAACCGCCAATATTGTCTATGGAAAATGCCGATATCTGGGGGCTACGTGCGAAACGCCAGAAATTTCACGATGGAGCTAAAAGAAGTCATCTACGTCTTAATAAGTCCAAATTATTTATCTGACAAAATATCCGTTTCTCTGATTAACCGTGTGGATTAATTGTGTGGATTCTAATTATTTCACGTTGAGGCAAAATTTAGGTAAGGATCCCCGATTGTGCGCGTGGGTTTCTTGGCATAATTTAGCCCATCGTGTGCTCAAAATGGGCCTAAAACGACATTGTCCCATTGCCCATCAGTGATCCATGTAGAGGGGGGGGGGGAGGAGGGGGTTCTAGATATCAAACATTCTTTGACCGTTATTTCGCCCCGCCCCGTCCCCCCTACCTCGGGTTGGGCCGTTTAGTACGAGTTCAGCCGACATAACGCAGGTAAAAAAAGACAAACTTTCCGCATGCACATTGAGATAGGCCGACACTGATGACACATCGCCAAAATCCCAACTTACAGTACAAGACTTTTCCCGAATAGCTCACAATCACAAACGCAGTAACATGAAATGTTGCTGTTTTAAGCCCATGTTGTGCAGATGCAGACTAAATTGGGGCCAGAAAACCCCCGGGACATTGACATAGAGTGACTGTAACGTTCTCCAGACGGCGGTGCCAGGGCTACTACCCCAAAGTTAAATGAAACAACTCTCGAATAGTACGAAAAGTACGTCACAAAGACGAATCCCGAATATCCGAAAGTTACAGCGCAAGGACAAATCCCGAATGGTCCAGTCGTACAGGATGGCGACAGATGAAGACAGATGGCCAGATTCCCGGTAAGCTAAATGTACATCCGGATACGATGGCAGATCCGACACAGGGGCAGAGGTCGTTTGGGGTGGGGGGGGGGGAGGGGGAGGGGCAGTTGGGGCGGTTGGGGCGGTTGGGGTGGGTTGGGGCGGTTGATGCGGTTGGGGCGGTTGGGGTGGGTTGGGGCGGTTGTGTCGGTTGGGGCGGTTGGGGCGGTTGGGGCGGTTGGGGTGGGTTGGGGCGGTTGTGTCGGTTGGGGCGGTTGGGGCGGTTGGGGCGGTTGGGGTGGGTTGGGGCGGTTGGAGCGGTTGGGGTGGGTTGGGGTGGGTTGGGGCGGTTGGGGCGGTTGGTCGGTGGGTCGGTGGGTCGAGGTGGCTGGGTCGTGCCGGTAAAGGGATTCTTAAGGGGGGGTCGTATATAGCTGGTGTGGGGTCGTGGCTGGGGTGGGGTCGTGGCTGGGGTGGGGTCGTGGCTGGGGTGGGGTCGTGGCTGGGGTGGGGTCGTGGCTGGGGTGGGGTCGTGGCTGGGGTGGGGTTGTGGCTGGGGTGGGGTCGTGGCTGGGGTGGGGTCGTGGCTGGGGTGGGGTCGTGGCTGGGGCTGATTCATCGCTGGGGAGGGGGGTGGGTGCGTGGGAGGGGCCCTCCCGGCGTCCGTAAGGGTGGCACGCCCCGTTCGGGGGTTGGGTACCATGCCCTGTCGCACATAGAAAGCGTGTTTAGCATTTTAGCTTCAATGACTCAATGGCACTGCGGCTTTGTAGCCCGCGGAGCCGGGTGAGAAGGGGGTAACCGTTGCCAGATGGTGGGGCGGGCGGAGAGAAAGTGAGCCGACTGGTAGCCATCCCCCGCCGTATACATGTCCGTCTGGCGGGCCCTCTACCTGTTCTCCAGGCCGAAGTCTGGCAGCCATATGAGCTGTGGAGGGACGATGATCCGCGACAGACCGCCGTAGTCGCTGGCGTTCCACGTCAGAAACTCATCCTGCCAGTGCTGCAAAGGAACAAATAAACGAAAATTGAGATATGTCACGCGAAACTAAATAACAAAACGTTATGCGTTGCAAAATCCCAATCTATCAACTATTCGCGAAATAGATTTTCTGGTAAATGTATTGTTAGTATATCTTGTAGATGGCTACATATGGGGATTGCACATTTTGACATTCTTGTATGTCTTATTCTCATGACGGTCTTGTTCGCCTTATGAATTAAAAAAGGTTTAAAAAAACATGTCATTCAAATAACGTACATTCGGATATACAACATTCAAATGCATGTAATGAATGAATGTGTTTGAACGTATTTATACGTGCCCCTTGATTACAAGCCCGAACACGACATCGACAACACGGCGCCACTTCAATTCCGCTAGGGGTCACGACCGCGTAGAGTGACCTGCACCAAGAGATGCACTTGAGACAGTGTGACGGGAAGGCAGCGGCCCCTATTGTGTGGAGACGTGACAAGCTCCAAGCCATGCACAGCCATCTCCGGTTGGGCTCGAGTTGGACGTAATATATTTGTTTAGTCCTGCCACCAAGCTCATCCATCCTCCCCCACACCCCCTACTCCCTCACATCATCCCCAACCCTGAGACCCCGTGTCCGGTGTGATGACACTGACTGCTGCCCACCTTAACACCTCAAGACTATTAGTAGTCTTGGGCTTTGGAAACTGTAATCTTTTAATAAAACCCCTCCCTTTGACGGAATATTGTTCCCAAGAACATGGAATGGGCGATACTTATGACAGGACATGAGGCTCGCCTTTAATATTTAATGGCACCTTTTAACGGATCAATTGCGGGAGTTTAAATCACCCATATTACTGTAATGCCAACATTAAAAAGCCTCCTAAAAGCTTTTACAGCTGAGCATAAATGGATAGAAGCCGCATTTTAGCGAAATGGCCTACAACATAAAATAATAGAAGCCGCATTATAGCGACATGGTCAGATTTTCTTAGCACATCGCAGCATCATCAGGCATTTCACGTTTCAGAGGTTCCCTTAGCCGCCCCCTCTCCCCTCCCCCCCCCCCAGGGGCCGCAACATTAATCTTCTATGAATATGACCATGAATATGTTTTTCACTTTTGCTTCTTATATGGTGTCATATATGGGTTATATGATGTTAAGAATTCTATTCATGATGTCAAGAATTCTATTCATGCTGTCAAGAATTCTATTCATGACGTCAAGAATTCTATTCATGATGTCAAGAATTCTATTCATGATGTCAAGAATTCTATTCATGACGTCAAGAATTCTATTCATGACGTCAAGAGTTCTATTCATGATATCAAGAATTCTATTCATGATGTCAATAATTCTATTCATGACGTCAAGAATTCTATTCATGATGTCAAGAATTCTATTCATGATGTCAAGAATTTTATTCATGACGTCAAGAATTCTATTCATGACGTCAAGAATTCTATTCATGATGTCAAGAATTCTATTCATGATGTCAAGAATTCTATTCATGAGGTCCATAATTCTATTCATGATGTCAAAAATTCAATAAAGAAATCCATTCTTCATATTAAAAATTCAATCACGTAGTTAATTTATCATATCAAGAATTCAATTTTGATACCCAAAATGACATTTTGATGTCAAGAAGAACAATATTCACACACGGCCTTGATGAAAATACGATGACTGCCTTGCTTAAACTACCGGGGCGAGGTTTCATTATTGAAGCATGCGTCAAGAATTGATGTTTTAATATCAAGAATTGATGTTTTAATATCAAGAAGTGATGTTTTAATATCAAGAATTGATGGTTAATATCAAGAATTGATGTTTAAATATCAAAAATTGATGTTTTAATATCAAGAATTAATTTTATTGATATCAAGAAGAAGGGAATAAATGTTGGAATGGCCCGCCATACATTTTACTTACTTACGGTTCCAATATTTTATTATCTTGACGTACTGTTAAACACATGTATTAGCAAACTGGTATTGAAATGTATACATTACTCTCCTAACTCCTAACGCCCATCACTTCCCATAGGAAGGAAATGTGACATGATTATGAAACTACATGCCCATTATTTCCAAGCTGACAGCTCTTCAGGTTGTTATATCTGCCTTGTTCAATGTGGAGTTGCAGAATTCGCCGATGACGGTTGGTATTTTAGGATCTTGGGAGTTAGTGTGGGGTGTGGGGCTGAAACCAGCTTCCGATCCGGGCACCCACACATTATTACCCAGTCTAGAACCGGATTAATGCATACTCAAGCCAGGCCAGCCACCGTGGGTTATGAACAGTGGCGGCAAACTTTGGATTATTTTGAATGCCTGGGTCTTACTGTCAATCCTAGGTCAGTGGGTACTGAAAAACTGCTTTGGTTGGTTAGCAAGGGAAGGGATTTGCGGCTTTTGTTGTGATTTAAAGTTTTCTGATTTGTTTTGAGGAATTTTTGCGCTTATGACTGAAAAACTACCTGGGTGCTGGGTCAAACGGGCTCGGGGACCATCTCACACTACAACGCTTGTGAGTGGCGGATCCAGATATTTGTCTAGGGGGCGGTGATTCCGGGGACACTAAAGGCAATAACTGACGGCCAAGGAAACGGACGATTGCGAAACTTGATGACGAGGGGTGGTGGGGGAGAGGAGGGGTTAAGTCTGGGCACCCGCGGAGCGGGGGAGGGGTAGATAATGGTTGATACAGGGGGCAAAATGTGGTGGGGGGAGGGGGGGGGAGGGAGGTGCATATAAAGGCACAATATGGTGTACTACCATTCGTTCACATAGTGGCGAGGTTTGCCTCAATACCATGAACAATTAATCAGATACATTACATCTCCTTCTACGTCCATCTACATCAATCTTCTTTTACTCATATGATTATTTCTAGTCGGCATCAATCTGACGTGAGCGTAACTGTATGCTTCGGGGTGTAAAACCTGTACACATGCGTTATAATGGTTACAGGTGCTCGCAGAGCAAGTTCGCACCTGTTGGGAATTTTTTCTCTTTGACAAATACAGTAACATTGTCAAATTACAAATTGTCAGATCTTGGTATTGTTGATTGCGAAAGAAATCTCGACGGTATAATTAATGTGTTACAAGGAGCCACGCTTTCCCCGCCTGAGATACATAATTCTAGCCAAAACGCGCCAGATTTACATATTTCATAACATACGCACGATCTGTGAGGCCAGCCACTGTGGTAAGTCAAACAGTGTAAAGTACAAAATATTATCTTTCCCCAAGATCTAACGTTATAGCATATTGTATTTAATTTCACAAATTGTCAGTAATTAGTACTGCTGCAATAATGTTTTAGGCATTATATATTAATGGTCAATTCAAATTGTTATCTATCTGCTTTATTTTGATATTGGCCGGACAAACACCATAGGTATTTGTGTCGTCTGATATATGCAAGTCCGTTTGTACATATCTCTTCCATTTCATTGTCCCCACTACCTGAAATAGGGTTCTGGTAGTGACTTTTTGCAGGGCTCTCCTTTAATTAGGTAGGCTTGATAAATAAAAGTTTACAAACAGCGGTCTTAGGGCCATTAAGATTATTTATGAAAGATCATCTTTGATCGGCAGCTTGCCATAAATTAAGCATGGCGAATTCACTGTGGCGGGTGGGGTGGTGTCTCCATATTCTCCCTGATAACGGGGTTGTATCGGCATAGTAGCCATTCGTCCGCAGAGTTGCCGATTAACGATCTATCCGTTTGAACATTAATTTAAATAATTTAACAGCGGTAAAAAGGTCATTTTACACATGTATCTCCCATTCCATTCCCCCCACTGCCAGAACTGTTCTTTCGGGGCTCTACTTTGCCATAACATAAGCATGGCGAATTCATTGCTGCCGGGTGGGTGGTACCTCAATAATTCCCCACCTCACTTTGGAGCGACGCCCTTTCCTCGCCTTGGACTTACTGCCAACCGACGCCACCCTGTCCCATCACACGATAAGACACGGTAATACTCACAACTTCCAGCCATCCGAAGGTGGTGAGGACCTGGTTCTTCTCGTCCTGTGAAGTAGACAAAACAAACCGCATTAAGCCAAACTGAAAGGTACAATCACACATACAATAATGAAAACAAGAATGTAGGAACTCAACCCTCGTTACAGATCTGTGGCGTGTGCAAAAGTACCGCTAATCCTTCTATATTTATCAGCTCATTTATCAGAAAGCCGATGTGTAAAAACGATGGCTATTTAATTAATAACCATTTGTCGAATACGCAATTTATAGGTTTCATAGTGGCATCTATCTAATCAGGAAGTTCTGGCCAGGTCCACCCCGTGTAACACATGAACACCGCCATGGTAAGATAACGTGAGCTGAAGGAACATAATATGTATGGCTTGGTAGTAGGTTCAACGACCTAAGAGCAAGCAGCCCCCCCCCCCACCCCCACGACGCAGCTATATAGGCTCATTCGACATAGCAGGACAGTGGCATGCTACTGTGTCAATCACCGGTAAAGCCAAGACAATCAGATCAATCTGTTGAACATATTAAACGATGGATGTCGTTTACGTTCGGGTGACATTTTCATTGCCTCAAGATGACTCCACACAATGCACATCATACGGTGCACAGCGTCGTAAGGCAGAGCATTCAATGCGAGCGCTCTAGCCCACTGAGCTATCGCGCCGCCCCCCCCCCCCCCGCCCCCGCCATGTAGGTAGGCCTACTTTACGTTGCAAGTATGCTATTACATATCATTTAATAGTAATGAAATATCAATAAAAGCGGCCTGGGATGAATATGATGACCGGAAAAGACCCCTTGGCTTGGTGGCTAACCTGTCGAATGTGTTCTGATCAGGCCAGCCCAAGCGGCAGGTGCTTGACTCGAATCCCACCTGTGCAAGTATTTCTTGACGATCAAAGTTGTCACTGTTTTTCTTTGCAAGAAGTAAAGACTTACTACTTACACTCGGAGACATGGCTTCTCCCTAGCTCGACCCTGCCCATTGCCACCATATGACCTTCAGAGGTCAAAGCGTCCTACTTAAGCCAACGTGATCCATCGTCCTGAGAAGCGTCCCACTGTGTTGATCACGAAGTACAGGGACTCAATATATAGTCAGAGGCTTTGCTTCCTTGCAATGAAACAGCAAGGCACAAGCATCCCCCTTTCTGGCATTACTGCTGCGACAATTTATTGCTACAGGGTTAAAACTGAATAATTGTGAAGCAGAATGGAGTCAACACTCGTGGCTAAGAATAATGACCAACAAATCTTACTCGACAACTTCACCCCCAAGTGCTTTCCCCGTAAAGCCAAGCCGGCGGATTGGCGGAATGGTAGTGGTGTTAATCAACAGCAAATACTCGTCCTTCCCTGTCTGTTAATTGCCAGGGCGGGCCGAGTCACCGGCCAGAGCCAAGCTGGGAGTGGAGCTTGATTAAAACCGATACAAAGAAGCCAGTCTCTTTGTTGGTTCCTACGGCTTCTGCAACATTTCAGGGGTGTTGGATGTGGAACAGTCTTGAAGCTGTGTTGATCTTGTCTTGAAGCTGTCTTGTTGCTGTCTTGTAGCTGTCTTGTTGCTGTCTTGTAGCTGGCTGGGACCTGTCTCGGAGTTGTCTTGGTGCCGTCTTGTAGCTGTCTTGTAGCTGTCTTGTAGCTGTCTTGTAACTGTGTGGGAACTGTACCGGAGTTGTATTTGGAGCTGTCTTGAAGCTGTCTTGTAGCTGTCTTGTAGCTGTCTAGGAACTGTCTCGAAGCTGTCTTGTAGCTATCTTGTAGCTGTCTTATAGCTGTCATATAGCTGTCTAGTAGTTGTCTTGCAACTGTCCTGGAGTTGTCTTATAGCTGTCCCGGAGTTGTCTTATAGCTGTCTTGTAGTTGTCGTGCAACTGCCTCGGAGCGGTTTTGTAGCTGTCTTGCATCTGTCTGGGAACTGTCTTGGAGTATTCTTGAGGTTGTCTTGCAGCTGTCTTGTAGCGGTCTTGTAGGTGTCTTGTAGCTGTCTTGTAGCTGTCTTGTAGTTGTCTTGCAACTGTCCCGGAGTTGTCTTATAGCTGTCTTGTAGCTGTCTTATAGCTGTCTTGTAGTTGTCGTGCAACTGCCTCGGAGCGGTCTTGTAGCTGTCTTGTATCTGTCTTGTAGCAGTCTTGTAGCTGTCTAGTAGTTGTCTTGTAGCTGTCTCGGAGCTGTCTTGTAGTTGTCTTGCAGCTCCCTCGGAGCTGTCTTATAGTTGTCTTGCAACTGTCGTGTAGCTGTAAAGCTGCCTGGGAACTGTCTCGGAGTTGTCTTGTATCTGTCTTGCATCTGTCTGGGAACTGTCTTGGAGTATTCTTGAGGTTGTCTTGCAGCTGTCTTGTAGCGGTCTTGTAGGTGTCTTGTAGCTGTCTTGTAGCTGTCTTGTAGTTGTCTTGCAACTGTCCCGGAGTTGTCTTATAGCTGTCTTGTAGCTGTCTGATAGCTGTCTTGTAGTTGTCTTGCAACTGCCTCGGAGCTGTCTTGTAGCTGTCTTGTATCTGTCTTGTAGCAGTCTTGTAGCTGCCTGGGGTCTGTCTCGGAGTTGTCTTGCAGCTGTCTTGTAGTTGTCTTTCTCGGAGCCGTCTTGTAGCTGTAAAACTGCCTGGGAACTGTCTTGTAGCAGTCTTGTAGCTGTTTGCGAAACTGTCTTGTAGCTGTCTTGCAGCTGTCTTGTAGCTATCTGGGATCTGTCTGGGAGCGAACAGCGCACGGCGCGGGTTGTACAACACGTAGCAACAACATAACGCAGTGTAGTGTAGTGCCAAGTAATGTGTAGATCCTTCGCTATTTACCAGTCGATTTCGAATTAAAGGGAATGCCCAATTAGGTGTAACATGGAGGCCGCTTTGTTTGATGTTACTTTTCACATCGAGAGGCCGAAGCCGGCTGAGATTAGTCTTTACAGATGTTCGCCCTGGCCACTGGCCGCACCCCTGACTGCTCCATTTGATACTGCTTAGTGCAACAATCCGGCTATGAAATCTGATGACGGGGAGGGGTTGGGGAGGGGGAGGGGGGTGACGGGGAGAGGATGGGGAGAGAGGCGGGGGGTGACGGGGAGGGGATGGGGAGGGAGGGGGGTGACGGGGAGAGGATGGGGAGGGAGGGGGGGTGTCGGGGAGAGGTGGGGGAGGGAGGGGGGTGACGGGGAGGGGATGGGGAGGGAGGGGGTGACGGGGAGAGGATGGGGAGGGAGAGGGTGACGGGGAGAGGGTGGGGAGGGGGGGGTGATGGGGAGAGGATGGGGAGGGAGGGGGGGGTGACGGGGAGAGGATGGGGAGGGAGCGGGTGGACGGGGAGAGGATGGGGAGGGAGGGGTGATGGAGAGGGGATGGGGAGGGAGGGAGGGGTGACGGGGGAGGGGATGGGGAGGGAGGGGGTGACGGGGAGGGGATGGGGGAGGGGAGGGGGTGGATGGGGAGGGAGGGGGTGACGGGGAGAGGATGGGGAGGGAGGGGGTGACGGGGAGAGGATGGGGAGGGAGGCGGGGTGACGGGGAGGGGATGGAGAGGGAGGGGGTGACGGGGAGAGGATGGGGAGGAGGGGGTGACGGGGAGAGGATGGGGAGGGAGGGGGTGACGGGGAGAGGATGGGGAGGGAGGGTGACGGGGAGAGGATGGGGAGGGAGGGGGTGACGGGGAGAGGATGGGGAGGGAGGGGTGATGGAGAGGGGATGGGGAGGGAGGGAGGGTGACGGGGAGGGGATGGGGAGGGAGGGGGTGACGGGGAGGGGATGGGGAGGGAGGGGGTGACGGGGAGAGGATGGGGAGGGAGGGGGTGACGGGGAGAGGATGGGGAGGGAGGGGGTGACGGGGAGAGGATGGGGAGGGAGGGGGTGGCGGGGAGAGGATGGGGAGGGAGGGGTGACGGGGAGAGGATGGGGAGGGAGGGGTGATGGAGAGGGGATGGGGAGGGAGGGAGGGTGACGGGGAGGGGATGGGGAGGGAGGGGGTGACGGGGAGAGGATGGGGAGGGAGGGGGTGACGGGGAGAGGATGGGGAGGGAGGGGGTGACGGGGAGAGGATGGGGAGGGAGGGAGGGTGACGGGGAGGGGATGGGGAGGGAGGGAGGGTGACGGGGAGGGGATGGGGAGGGAGGGGGTGACGGGGAGAGGATGGGGAGGGAGGGGGTGACGGGGAGAGGATGGGGAGGGAGGGGTGATGGAGAGGGGATGGGGAGGGAGGGAGGGTGACGGGGAGGGGATGGGGAAGGAGGGGGTGACGGGGAGAGGATGGGGAGGGAGGGGGTGACGGGGAGAGGATGGGGAGGGAGGGGGGGGGTGACGGGGAGGGAGGGGGGTGACGGGGAGAGGATGGGGAGGGAGGGGGGTGACGGGAAGAGGATGGGGAGGGATGGGGGGGGGTGACGGGGAGAGGTGGGGAGGGAGGGGGTGACGGGAAGGGGATGGGGAGGGAGGGGGGGGTCGACGGGGAGGGAGGGGGGGGGGTGACGGGGAGGGGATGGGGAGGGAGGGGTCTGGGGAGTCAAGGGGCTTGGTGCGCTCATATCAGCCAACGACGAAATGCAACATTGGAGT